>FR997794.1:12539399-13116647 GCA_905475355.2 Clostera curtula
TTTAGAATGTCATTTCACGTTAATAACTTTTAATTATATCGAGAGTGTAAAGGACCGACGCTTACATCAAAGCTTTGATTTTATAAGCTCTATTTTAATTACCATTAAGTAAGTTCAAGTAGTTAAATAATTCCACGTTTTACTTCAAAACAACTCTGTTTAAAAGTTAAGTATTTTTTTGCAAATGACGATTGAGACTCAAAGACGTCTTCTTGCATTCATATTGATATTTTAATAATAAGGTAAAGATTAAGAAATTTTAAGAAATGTTCAATAACTTTCTGAAATATTTTTGAACATTTCTAGATAGCTTCGTTATATGTATAGACAAGAGGATTAGCTCAAGCACTACGATTTGGAAAATTAACCTACTGTAGACATTCGCACATTCTTATCCTAGACTAGTGGCCCGCCCCGGCTTCGCCCGTGCAAAGCGGGGGTGGGTTATACATATAAACCTTCCCCTTGAATCAGTCTATGTATTAAAAAAAACCGCTTCAAAATCCGTTGCGTAGTTTTAAAGATTTATGCATACATAGGGACGGACAGAAGAATGCGACTTTGTTTTATACTATGTAGTGATATAGCACCCAAATTATTTTTAGTTTGTCACAAGACCAATTAGTCTTATATCGTCATCATCATCAGCCCACATTAGTCCACTGCTGGACATAGGCCTCCCCTAAAGAGCGCCATAGCGCCCTGTCTTCAGCTTGACGCATCCAGCTGCTGCCCGCAACCTTATATCGTCGTCGAGTCTTTACGATTGCAAGAGAAATAACTAAATAATATAAAAATATTATTTAGCAAATGCATTCGTTGGTCGTATCCTCTAAGTAAATGAGGTCTACGTAAACAAAAATACAAAGATATTCAAAAGTATTCGATGTCAGTTGGACTCTACTCACGAACAAAAATAAAAAGAGATAAACGTTCCATTGTCTCGATATAAATGCGTCTATAGAAAGCTATACGTTATCCATTGTATGCTGACTTGTGACCAAAGTTAAGATACATCCTAACCTGCGCGAATAAATGAAGCACATGAAAATAGTGCTTGTAGCAAACTGAAACCGTAGCCTCTCCCGTGCTTGTCACGGGAGAGTCACAGTTCTTGAACTGTTGCAAGGCATTCGAAACGTGAAGAATTAAGTAATGTAACATCAATGTGTAATAATTGCGTAATCCTAAAACGTTATTGAGAAATTACATTCGTTAAGGCTAGGTGAGGTGATCAACATAGAAAAATAATTTATACACCAAACTGCTCCTCTCGATAGACTCGATGGCTATAGGAGTTGTTTTACCTGTATAGGTAAACTGGGAGGTTCAATTTAATATGGGCTAGTTTCTAGCACTCGAATTTTTAACTGTCATATTTTTCCCATAGTATGTAGTATTCGACTTAGTTTATCATGAGGAACCTTGATATACTTATATATGTGATTTTTTTTCGATGTAGAAAAATACGTAGAATTTAGAGAAAAGAATGTAAGCCTCTAATATCTTACACTTACAAAATGTGCTATCATGTCCAAGATAAATAAACTTCTAATAAAAAAAATGTGTAGGTGTGGCCAATCTTTTAAGTTATATGGAAAAGAGTCAGGGCTTATGTGGCAAAATATTTACAATTTAAATACGCCAATGGCGAACGAAATGCAAAATCTGTTATGGTCGATAACCATATTTAAAAGATAGGTACCGACCTGTACCGACCTGTACCGACATCAATTGATGTCTAGACCTTAAGTACATAAGTAAGTAGAAATAGGTACAGTAATGCCAGACTTTGTTTTAGCTAGTCGTTTAACTTCTTCGTCTTGGTAGTTTCTGCTAAACTCACCAGAGGCTCGAATTTCTTCGAGGTATAATGTTAATGTTTTAATTTGTACAAACAGCGTGATTGCATTTAAAAGAGGTTATTATGAAACTACATCCAGCCAATTAAACTTAACGAGATGAGATCTGATATTAGAAGAAACCAGACCATTATTATTATGATTTAGTACATAAACATTTCAACAATCGACGGATAATATCTAGTCTATAAATTGAACACTTTTGTCTGTGGGATGTGATGTGTATTACATTCGCAAAATTTGTAACCATGAAACCTACTGATACAAACGTTTTGTTGACAGAACCCGAAGAATTCCACCTCAATATTATTGAACAAAAAACAGACCTTACCATGGCGGTACCGAACGGATCTAATGAGCAGAGCGCACAAGGAGAATTTAGTCTTGTTATTTGAGACACAGAGTCCAGTTCTAAAAACGGAACAGAGCAGGAAAATATGCTGAAGGAGAGGGAGAGTTCCGAGGAGTCCCCTAATGCCCCGGACGAATGCGCGGGATGTGGGGGCAGGATACAGGACAGGTACGCTGACTCGTCAAAGTCTATGATTTTTCGAACGTGAAATGATACGTGATTATCATTCATCGATTTAAAATGTGGTGTTACAAATTATATCAGTATTGTGCAAGGATATAGTAAGCTTAGACAGACAGATAAATCAATTGATTTGAAGGAAACTTGAACAAAACTTCATGTAACGTTCGAAAAATCGTATGGTATGGAATAGTAAATGAGGATGCAGATTTGCGACCATGTCATACATCTACCATATCTTAGGTCGAAGGAATGTTGAACGTCTTAACTTATATTGTATAGCAGGTACAGTAAATGTCTCCAAGTAATGATGGATTTAGAATACATCGTGTCACCATCCCATTCCATTCTGAGGGCATCGCAAGAGCCGACTAAAGGAAATGGCACGGTAAAAATCTAGCCGTATGAGAAAGAAAACTTGATACGAAACCCTGTGCTAACCCATCTGGTCAGCGTATCACAGTCAGTCATCAGTCATCAGTCTAATTTCCTTCCATGAATTCAAAGAAGGCGCTACTCAGAACTGGGTCGTTTGTTGATCAAAACGACGACAGTAATTTATTTTCGAAAACATTTACCAAGTGCCTGTTTTGTGTGGTTGTTTTGTCTTGCCAAATTAATAACTTCCAGTTTGGGTTTCAGGTATTATCTATTAGCTGTGGACCGGCAGTGGCATGGCTCTTGTCTCCGTTGCTGCGAATGTCGTCTGCCACTGGACTCTGAACTGACCTGCTTCTCTAGGGATGGCAACATATATTGCAAAGAAGACTATTATAGGTATGTGGTAATATATTTTAGCCATCTTTGCATTGCTGCTAATTGCAATAACAGCTATATGAGCGAATCAGGTTCTGTCGTGATACCAAAATTCTCATCGAAAATACACACAGCACCACGACTTTTTGGGTTTTGTATTTAGTAGGAATTTATATTTGTTTTTAATATGACGTATGTACCTACAATGACTTGTTAGTCCAAGATGGTAAGAGCATTCTGCGGATTACGAACCAGTTGTACGTATCCTGGTTTTACCATTTCAGTATGCTAGATATTCGAAGATAACCTGACATATATTATACTAGCTTTTGTGCGCGGCTTCGCCCGCGTGGGCTTCGAACCCGTGCATATTTTTTATGAAACTAAAATCGGTTATTGTGACTAAACTATGATAGTTAGATATGTGCTCTCGCTGACTTTTTTGTAGATCTTTATAAGACCTACAAACCCGTAGTACATCATTTTGTTCTATTGTCAATAGTTTTTGCAGCGCACGCATAAATAGGTTTTCGATTTTACACCTTGGTTTACAAAATCGCAATTTTAATAAGGATCCCTAATTCCTTTGAAAATAAAATATAGCCTATAACCTTCCTCGATAAATGGACTAACTAACACTGAAATATTTTTTGAAATCGGACCAGTAGTTCCCAAGATTAGCGCGTTCAAACAAACAAACAAACAAACAAACAAACTCTGCAGCTTTATTAGTATAGATAAAAAGAATCCTTACGCCCCTATATACAAATCAATGTTTTCCATATGAATGAAGATCGCAAAACGTAAACGTACGAAATAGCCACTTGATTTTAGAATTACCGTATCATCTAAATATAGCGTCCAAAAATAGCAATAAAGATATTTATGGTTAAAGAGACCAAAATTGTGTAGGGGTTTCTAAGTAATACAGCTGTGTGATGAAAGTCAAGAACCGAGACATTTCGAAAGAATTTCATTAGCCAATTTTGTGTTTCATTAAGCATTATGATGTGTAATAGATATTTCCCAAAATTGTCTTAAATTTTTGCATTTTTGATGAATTCTATTATATTTTTTTATAATACTCAAAATAAATGTTTCATATGTGTTCAAGATATATCTATCTTCTTAATCAAAGTGTTGTCCACAATCTCCGTGGCCTTTTTCCCAATTTAATTGGCATCGGCACCGTTCTGACCTGTATTGGGTAGGTTATCAGCCCATAAATGACCCTCCCATAACAGGGAGGGTGATTAGCCTTTGCCACGCTGGCCAGACGGGTTGGCACAGGGTTTCATATCGAGATTTCCTTCTCTTGAGGCGAGGTTTTAGGCCTTGTCATTTCCTTTTGTCGGCTCTTACGACACCCTCAGGATGGAATGAGGTGACACTATGTATTCTAAATCCGTTACGGATTTGGCTAACTTCCAATATTTACACGGAGGGATGCGTCTACCGTCTACCCTCGGCGACCCATCAAATGGTACCATTGGTAATTATATGATTAGACAAGCTGTCAGTTTTCACACTAATGCCTACGTCTAACGACTGCTATATTATGGTAGTATGGCAGTCGATACTGACAGCTTTAAGTGCAGTCCAAGCACTGATCAGGTGAGATATTACACACAAATGATGGTCCGTGCCGGATACCGGTGGTACCGGAGTTAGTTTAGAATACGCAGTGTCACCACCCCATTCCATCCTAAGGGTATCGCAGGAGTCGGGATAAGGAGGCCGATAACCGAGCCACAAGAGAAGGATATCTCGATACCAAACCCTTTTTTTGTGCTAACTCCTCAAATTTTGCATCAAATATCTCTATTTGAGTGAGTAGTCATCAGACAATAGATAGAGATAGAAATGACTTGTAACTAACTCTGTTTCGCATGGAAATTTCATAAAATTTCATTCATGCATTCGCGAAGAGGCTCTGCGAATTAATTTTGATATTTATAACAAAGTGCTAATAAACATAGTAAGTATGTGTAACTCTTTAGATTTTTAATATTTATAAATAACTATATATATTTATAGGTATCTATACTATTATTTATATACACTACCTAAGTACGTTTATAGGTTTTATATTTTAGCAAACTACAGAACCAATTTAAATAAAATTCATTGAAGGGACTAATTCCACATCGGTTACGACGGAGTTATGTGGTAACTTATGTATGTTATGACCGACTGTTCGTCTCTTTTTTTTTGTACATTATGCATACGCTACGGCGAAAATAGCACATACGAACAGTCGGTTAAGAAACGGTTAGTTTTAAAAACAGACTAGATGGGGTATGTGGGACTCTTGGGCACGTAAAGATGGTAATTAGTGCCCCGACCGACCCATTAAAACCAACAGCGTTCCTCGACTGCCCACTTAAGGGCCGCGGATGGCGCTCCCTAATGGTGTTCTTGCTCCTCGTCCTTGGGAGAAGCTCGTAGGCCTCCTACACTAAGGGCAGTCAAAGTGGTTACAGTCGCCAGAATCTGATAGACGCGGGTAGCCCAGGACCGGACCAGACCTTTGTGTAAAAAATAATTCCTTCCGATTAACTATATGCATATTTATTTGTGTTAAAAATTCTATCTATGAAACTAAAAGGATCTTGTGAAGTGTTTAATAAAATATGCATCATAGAGGAAAGGTTTAATAAATTTTTTAGGCTGATTTACATCCCCTCATAATCGGAGGGGCCCGCCTCGGAGCATGGGCTCCGCTAGCTTTATAAGAGGCGGGCCAAGGCCCCCAGGGTCACGGAGCATGCTCCCGCAATGGGAGTGAATCCCGTGGCCCTGGTTTGGGCAGTCGAGGATCGCCGTCGGTTTTAGTAGGTAGGACGGGGCGCAATTTACCATCTCTACGCGCCCCGGAGTCCCACATACCCCGGCCAGTCCCCAACGGCCGGGTATCTATATGAGGATCTCCGACGTAAAAAAATAAGGTTGATTTACATCACTATAGCTTTTTCCAAACTTAAATTAGGTCGGGTCGTTACAATATACACGTTAATTGAAAAAATAAGTTCTTGGTGTGAACAAATTTTTAATCAATTTATGCACAGTAGTTAGAATTTAATTTCACAATAATTATAGGTGTTATGATAGGTTAGGAAGTCGATTGCCGGGAGGATACATTATGGTAAAAAAACTCGCACAATTAAGGCGTAGGGCGCGTTGTTGGGCCCGTCACTCAAAGTCTACTACACTTGTATGTTCACAAGGTGTGAGCCGGAGTTTAATAAGTCAACAGAACAAACATATGTTCAACGTTAGACCGCACTTGAAAATAATAATCAATCTACACTACTATATAAAAAGAGAGATAGATATATAACATTTAGAGTAATTAAAGTTTGTTTGTCGGAATTCGCAAATCTTTAATATTAATTAACCTTATTTTGCGTACATGGCGCGTTAATTGAGCAGCATAAACACATAAACAACAACAAACCATAGAAACTTCAAATCGAATTCATCCCGCGACTTTAATCTACGCGGGAGAAGTCGCGAGGAGAAGACTTTGCTAGTAGATGATATCGTCGTCTTTTTATTCGTACTAGCTTATTCTAGTAAATGTATGAATAATAAATAAATATCCTTGGACATTTCACACAACGCCATCTCGTCCCATGCTAAGCAACTTAATGCTTGTGTTATGGTAACGAGATGGATGATAAACTTCTTATATACATTTTTTTTGTAAATACATACATATTATAGATAGAAAACAGCCAGACCCGGAACAAATACTTGTAGGTCGTACAAATATTTCTTCCGTGCGGGGATCGAACCCGCGACATGCTGCGCAGCAATCGATCGCTCAACCACTGCGCCAACCGTGTCGTCGAAATGATGAATAAGAAATAAAATATTTTGTGTGAATATTAAGTGGTGATCCGTGTGTGTTCAATGATTTGTGAAATTTGACCGTGAATACGGATTTTAGATTACAAAGTGTCCCCACCCCATTTCTTCCTAAGGGTGTCGTAAGAGTCGACAATTAGAAATGACAAGGCAGAAAACCTAGCCACAAGAGAAGCAAAACATGATACTAGGCCTGTGCCAACTCGTCTGGCCATGGTTGCAGAGTAGGCTATTACCCTCCATGTAGATGGAGGAGGCCCAACTCAGCAGTGGGTAATGTATGGTTTGAGAAGAGAAGTAGACGTAGTCTTGTCTTTTTTAGCCGAGTGATACCTACCTGTCAAAGTTAGTTATGTGGTTCAGAGGCTAAGGATGATTAAATTGATGCAACATTTTCCAGTTATTTTAATGATGTACCGTTATTAGGGTTGAATACGAAAACTGAATGAGTATAAAGATATTAAACGCTCACCGTCGAGTTTAATATATTTGTATTCATTCAGTTTTCGTACAGGAAACAAAATTTAAGTTGAATTTACTTCAGTATCGTGAGCTTTTAAGTGGCTTGCATTCAATTTAACGTTTTCTAAATGAACCATTGAAAGACGTAATAAATTTTCATACTTATTTCATTTCGGAAATTGCAATGCTCACTTTGTATGAAGGATGTAACAAAAACCTTAAAGCATGAATGCAGTGAATGCAATGAAAAGAGCAGGATTTGTCATGGTATATTATCTTATTTTTTATCAAAATTCATATTTCAGTTGAGCGCCTTTCGGAACCAAATGAAACTAGTGAGTTATATGCACAAAGTCATTGTAATATGGGGTTTAAAAACGAGTTTCTTCCGATTTGGTAGTAGTGTTATAAAACAAATGTATCTTGTGACGATTGTGAACGCCTTAATTGGTTTATACAATAAAGCATTTTTCTATTCTATTCTCATGTTCTAAAAATCGACGTTCTTGTGAAAGTTTTAATTGGATTGTATCATATAATATTGTAAACACACTAGATATCGTCATTATTGTCATACAGCATTAGCGATCTATGTTCCATGTTGTTTCATATATTCTAGGTGATATGTGTGAAATATGTGAACCAGTTAGTGACCAAATGTTCAACAAATAATGTTTCTCCTCAATTCTTTCTTTATGTGTAAGTGTACTTGGAGGGTTAATTATCTTCCATGTAATTGGAGGAGGTCCGACTCAGCAATGGCTCGCAGTGCAAGCCATTGCTGAGCAATGCTTGGGTTGAGTATTTAGCAGCAGTTTAACTAGAATTAGCATTATCCTGGAATACGAACAGTCCCGTTTTCTCTCATATCATATTCCTGCCCTCAGCAACCCGGTCACCAAAGCAGTTACAACCGTCAAAATTATGTCAACAATATGCTGCAATTTGGATACTCACTCACCCCTTGATTGTAGTGTCTGGACATATGTTATAATTGTATGTAGCTATGTCAAAACAATCATCAGTTTCAATGATCAGATAGTAAAGATAGGGTCGCAATGTGTCAGAAATGAATTCTAGAACCATTTTTTATAAGCTTCAATAGTTATGATCGGTGAAATATTAAATTAAACTACTTTAACATGATACTACTTCTTCTCAGCCATATTTGGAGGAGGCCCGACTCGAGAGTGGGTTATATATGACCCACTTCCGAGTCCGGTCTCCTCCAAATTTACGGAGGGAAAATAGCCTGTGTAAATTACGCTACCCGCCTGGCTAGCGTGGGAAAAGAGTTTCGTATCAAGTTTTCCTTCTCTTGCTGCTAGGTTTTCGGCCTTGTCATTTCCTTTTGTCGGCTCTTGCGACACCCTCAGGAAGAAAATGGGGGTGGCGACACTATGTATAAATGCGTCACCGGACTTTACCAATATATATCGATTGCCAAAGTACTGTATTTTATTTTTGAGGTTTATACAGGGTGTCCCAAAAATAGCACGCCACAGTGACACTAAAAGTAGGCTAGCCAAAAATTTAAAAGCTAATCTATAATAATAAATAAATAAACATTAAGTAAGTATTTGTGATGATTTTGTTTCATAGAACGAAACAATCGGGTAAATAAATTCTAATATGTCGAAATCCATGAGACTTCATCAGCAATTTTTTGTGGAATAGACCTAAAGCTAGCCTACTTCCAGTGTCGCTGTGGAGTGCTATTTTTGGGACACCCTGTATATATAATATAATGTTGAACTTGGAGTTCCCCCTTAGACTGCCACAAGCTTCGATTGCACAGTCATCTTCCGCAAATCAAATACAACTTGGACCATCCGCTAGGATTTTCATCCTTTGTCCCATCCAATAAACACCCGAGGCTTACAAGCCTTAAACCGCCGTTTTCTTTGTTCCAGACTGTTCTGCGTAAAGCGCTGTGCCAGATGCGGGAATGGCATCACGGCCAATGAACTGGTGATGCGTGCTCGGGATCTCGTCTTCCATCTGAGCTGTTTCACTTGTGCAGCGTGTGGCAGTCAGTTGTCCAAAGGCGACGTGTTTGGAGTCAGAGATGGCTTGGTATACTGCCGGCCGCATTACACGCCCACTCAACATTACAGGTGAGTCATATGTTCATTTGATCTAAGTGTCACAAATACATTTTATTTTGAGAGTTGAGAGGCATTGTGAGTTTCTAAATAGGCAGACATCGTAAATAATAAATAAATATAAATATCCTTGGACATTTCACACAACGCCATCTCGTCCCAAGCTAAGCAACTTAATGCTTGTGTTATGGTAACGAGATGGATGATAAACTACTTATATAATTTTTTTTTTGTAAATACATATACATTATAGATAGAAATGACACCCAGACTCCAAGCAAGTGCCTCTGGTTTAGACAAAGACATCGTAGCTTGGACTAGCTAGGGGGAACTGGATATGAAATGAGTACTGGGTACTACATAGTGTCACCACCCCATTCTGCTCTGAGGGTGTCGTAAGAGCCAGCAAAAGGAGATACAAGGCCAAAAACCTAGCCGCAAGAGAAGGAAAACTTGATACGAATACCCTTTTTTTTGGCCTGGGGATGGCCGAGTGGGGGCGTGTGGGACTCTCCCCCATAGTGGGGGCCTACCCACTAAACATCCCCGGAGTGCTCCAACGCGCGTCCTGTTGCGGCATTGTGGGATCTGATGCAGAACCACGGATATGGGAATGCCTAACTACACATGAAAATGCGTTCAGTAAATTATGGAATCCAAATGATATGAATACCCTGTGCCAACCCGTCTGAGAAGCTTGGCACAGTAGGCTAATTAACCTCCCTGTGATGAGAGGAGGCCCGACTCAGCAGTGGGTCATTTATGGGCCAATTTTAATTCATGTACATAATTTTTACCTACACCAAAAATATCTAACTCAAGGGAAACATAGGAATAAGCCATTTCCCCAGCCTTGTAAAAATGAGTAACTGGTTTAAAATTAGGCGAATAGAAAATACATTTCCTTTGAACACAATATGTCTTATTACGTCACGTAAATATCGCATTCAACATCTATCAACATCCGCCGACTACGCTAATAGCCGCAAAATATTTGTCATTTTGTTTCCCAAGGTCCGAGAAAAATTAATTAAGATTCCTTTAGGGTCGCATCAATATATGGATACGATTGATCATGCTTTTAAAACGCGACATCAAATCACTGATAAAAAGTGAGTTTAAATCTACTCTTAAAGTACAGAGTTTCTTGCCGGCTCTTCTCTGTAGATCAGTATTACAAACCAGTGATAATCGGTAAATTTATTTTACAGGTCAGAACACTCGTCGTTACAGCCCATAAATAACCCACTACTGGGTCGGGCCCAGTAATTCATATTAATTCATTCATAATTCATGGAGGGAAAATAGCCTACTGCGCCACGCTGGCAAGACGGGTTGGCACAGGGTTTGTATCAAGGTTTCCTTCTCTTGGGGCTAGGTTAGATGTATCGCCTTTAGATCAACAGGTCCCGGGTTCGATTCCGGGGTCGGGCAAGTGTCTTTGTCTAAACCAGAGGCACTTGCTCGGAGTCTGGGTGTCATTTGTGCTTGTGAATTAGTGCAGGGGTTACGTTTGTAAAAAAACAAAACGGAAACTAATTTTAGTCTCCTCTTACGACACCCTAAAGACGGTATGCGTTGGTGATATTGTGTATTCTAAATATCACCTCTCTCTAGTCGGTCCCTCATGACTGAGGATCGTGGTCATCAGTGGATGCGTTACATTTGGACCAGATGATGTGCCTCCATCGAGTCCTGTCCATGGCTTCCCTAGCAATACAACAAAGCTTGGAGGAGTGCGTGTCTTTTATTTGATCGGTCCATCTTGTAGGGGATCGACCTCGAGCTCGTTTGCCTTCAGTGTTCCCGATTACGATCAGCTTTTCCAGACTTTCGTCTCCTCTTCGCACTATGTGACCGAAATACGATAGAATTCGTTGATGGCATACTGTAGACAGGCGGGTTTTGATTTTTAGTTCACAGAGTATCGATCCATTGGTGCGTTTTGCGGTCCAGGGTATCCTCATCATGCGTCTCCAGCACCACATCTCCAAAGCATCGATCCTTTGCCTCTCTCGAGCTCGTATCGTCCACGTTTCAACTCCATATAGAAAAATAGGGAATACCAGAGCTCGTACCAGCCGGATCTTAGTATTCATGGATATTCCCCTCTTCTTCCATATATTGTTCAAACGAGTCATTGCATCCTTGGTCATGCCGATACGTCTCTTTATCTCGGGAACACAACTTCCATCTCTGTTCACTTGCTGATTGATACTAAATATCACCACACGGACATTATTCCTACAGTCCAATTTATTGTTGCTACAGTTGTCAAGATTCGGAGTACAGCGAAGGAGACTCTCCATTGCAATATTATTCCGAAGGAGCCAGTCCAAAAGGTCGACCGAGAAAAAGAAAAATTGCACATGGCTCCCCAGACGAATTGCAAGTGCAGACCATGAGGTTGGGCAACTCAGCACTGGGTAAGCATTCAACTCATTAAGGATCATCAACTCACGAAACAGTACTGGCCTCATATACTGTAGACCGATGAACCAGTCAAGGTCGCGGCCTTTAGAAAGAAAACATTTGGGGAAGCTTATGTCCAGCAGTGAACTTCTTTTGGCTGAAATGATGAGAAGATTAGACTTAGATTTAGAATATCCTAAAGGCAACATTTACAACATGATGTCGTTTCTTTTGCTACCACGATACGTAGAGTAACTGTTCAATACCGTAGATATACCGCTGACTTACCGTAGATGTTTTGACATGAGCACTACCGTTGGGAAAAGTACACCTTTATTGCTTGTCTCAGGTTTCTTTATTTCCACATTTCCTCTATCTATTTTTTTATTGCAAACTCTCTTTTTCTATCTCACCTGATGGTAAGCCTATTCACTCCAGACTTGAAGGCACCCAAGTCATATTTACTTGGAAATACAGACGTAGGAAGCGAATTCCACTCCTTAGCAGTCCGCATCAAGAAAGAGGAAGCGAAACGCTTAGTGCGATTATGTGGAATTTCAACTGCATAAGGATGAAGTCGCTCCCCACGCCTGGATGTCCGATGATGGAAAGGGGATGGTAGAATTAATCGTGCAATTCCTGCGCACACTCACCGTAATGTGAGTTATTCAAAACAAATCTCTCGTCTCTTCTTCTCTATGCTTTGGTGAAAACTGGGCCATAAGCTAATAAATATTAAATTATGTCACGGAAGGTACTTAGTATAATTTTTACAATGATGTAGGTAAAGCTTTTGCAGACGATCAGATAATTTAACTTTATTAAGTGCTACGTTTCTTCATATGAATATCTTATCCGTAATTGTTGTCCACTATGCGTATTGTGCTCAGCGAAATATAGCAATAGCGAATTCATTTTCGTTTAATTAATGTTCGCATGCTAATTTATTGGCGCGTCGAAGTTTCATAAATAAAGCACCCTTACTTTCTGAGAAACCACAATATAAAATAACTATATGTCAAGAGCTAAGCGTGTTTCAGACAAGATAGAGTAGACAATATACATATTTCATAGAACTCGTTCGCTCAAAATTTTAGCAGGAACCTCGAAAGGAAATCCGAGAGCCTACCCCGATGTCCCCGATGTCAATTCATCCCGAGCCGTAATCACGACTAATGAATAGACGACACGCTGACAAAACCGCTTCTGTCCCTTTCGACCACGACGTTTCACCGTAAGGTAGAAAAGGAGACGAGTGTATACGGGAGTTGGGTCGGCAGGCAGGGTCGGGCGCCTGGATTATTCTTTATAACATCAAAATGTGAGGTAGGTACCAAGTCATTGAGGTGAAGTCAGGTTGCGTGACTTGTCGACCCGATTAATAAATCGCATATCTCAATGGTAATGGGACAATCATGTTTATTTCTAAAATCCGCGATATTTTAGCTAAGTATATTTGTAAAAAATTTCGTACTTAACCTAACGTTACCTACTATTTTTATCTACGAACTAACAATGTTTTCTTAGTTGCCACGTATAGATATTTTCGAGTGTTTAAGAAAATTGATGATTAATTCAGAAGCAGATATAAAAATGTATCTATCGTTAGTAGGTATCTTCTTGCAGGGAATCCATGCAAGTTTAAATACACAGGCACAACGATAAATTACCTAAATAAGTAAATAAATACTAAATGTATTCATTCTAAGGTACGGGTAAGTTGTTTATCATTTTCGCGCCAAAACAGTAGCCATGTTGGCATAACAGCGCCACTTAAATAGCGCACGTGATGCTGATAATGCCAGTCACGAGTGTCCTTCAGTTTGTTTCGTGCTTTATCGATTACATCAGATTGGAATCAGTTTCTCTAGCCTCCACTTGAATGTCAAAGGATTACAAATCTACTATGCAGATCAATATTTACACCTTATCATGTTTGTAAAAAAAAAACAATATTATAGTAAATACTCGTATAGCTGATAACAGTACTTAAAAATAAACTTATATCTATGAAAACATTTTGTATTACCAACATCGGACGGAACTAAAATCTGTAAGGTCTCCACCTCATTCCAACCCAAGGGTGTCGTAATCGAGACTAGCAATCTATCCGTCAACCTAGAGAATGGATATATAATACAATAGTGCGTGCGTTCGACCAACGTTTACAGTGGGCTAATAGCCGTTCATGAAGCTCGGTTAGGCAGGCTAGTCTAACTGGTGGAGCATTTATAAGCTGAGATGGGCGATGCCCACTGTAGCTTATGGCTGATTTTCAGTGTTGTTATAATGCAAACTAAATATTGCGCCATGTAAGTATAAGTTAAGGGTGGTAGTTTTGACAAGCTCGAAGGCTCGTATGCAATTTACAGTGAGTGTGCAAAAACCTCCTCAGTTATTAAAGTCATTCCTTACCATGTCGTCCTCTGAGTACCATTTGAAAGTAAACCACTGAGCGGAATACACACGAAGTTAAACTAAAATAACATGACTACAAAGTTCATTATAAGATACACCTTGTAGTATAATGGAATCAGATGCAGGTCAAACTTAAACTTTCTTAAATGTGACATTTACCGCTCGCATAGGTATTTATTTACGGATACTTGCGTAGGCAAATTAATGCCTATATATTCTGTTACTATGTAGGATTTAGAATACATCGGGTCACCGCCCCATTCCATCCTGAGGGTGTCGTACGATCCGACAAAAGCGTGGCACAGTAGCTTATTACCATTCATGTAGTCGGTACTGCCGATGTTATCAATTTTCTCAGTGTGTGACGTGTCACATATTTTAAACTAGCTGACCCGGCGAACTTTGTTTCGCCTTAAAGGCAATAAATGAGCAGATTTTTGATTTTATTATCTTCAATTTTTTATCAGGATAAATATAAATAAAAAATCTATAATTTTAATTATACTTTATTGGCCATCTATTTTAGTAACTGCACTTTTCAGTGATTCACCTTGTGACAGACGACATTTTTCAGTTTATTATCAGGCGCATGAACAAATAACGCAGATGGTCTTCTGACCCGGAACATGCCACATATAATTGATCTTGGGAAATACATGAATTTTCTAGATTTAGGCCACAAACTTTCCAGGATTGGCCCTGTGATTTATTAATGGTCACGGCGAATGCACGACGGATCGGAAATAATTAAAACTGAAACGGTATATCAGTTGATATCGTCGGGATCCTCGGATGAGAACTTCCTCACCCTCCAACTTTACTTTGAGTATATTCCATTGTTCATCAATTCACTTACCACCAAACGCGTTCCGTTGCACAGGTTTGGTGGTTTTGGTTTATATTTGGAAGCAAACTTAGTACGTAGCCAACCTTTAATCGTAAATTGTGCGGTGGTAAGCCAGGCACATCCAAGGAGTCTTTTTTTACACAGTCAATATATTTGAATTAATGCAAGTGTACCAATGATTTCATTCTGAATTATGTTACCTAGTTACTTAATGTCATCTACATATTTATTCTTAGCCGCCAAAATTGCTCGCTCAGTCAAACATTCATTATTTTTGTGAGTTCGTCCTTCGATGAACAGAAATTCTGAGAAAATAAAATCAATCCACATATTTCGATGATTTGAGGCAGAAATAGCCAGGCAGTAAAATAATTGCGCCTCCAAAACATCTCGAGTCATTGCGTAGGTGTTCGGTCGTATCGGATAAGTGCTTCCAATGCACGTGTATGCGCTATTGTACATTCGTCCCAGATGACGATTTTCCATTTTGATAAAACTTTAGCCGCAGAGGAGGGTTTTGTAATATTACATGACATCTATTGGTCCAATGCCTGCCATCGTATCGAAGCGTTGCTAGATCCAAATTCAGTATTTACTCGAAATAAATAGGTACATCAACCGGTCAACTTCAAAATTTCTAATTGTCAAATTTGTCAAACTATAGACAACATAACGTTTAGCTGTCAGTGACGTTTTGTTATTCCAGCAATTGCATTTTGATATACGATGTTTTATATCACGGAACGGGATTACACACATTTACACTTTCACGTTTATAATATTAAGTATGATTTTATTAATTGTCCAACGTCTTTCTATAAAAAAGAAAGTCGGACATAGGATACCTGAGATTTTTATCCCGTTCCCGTAGAATGTGATATATTACGTGGTATAACAAAACGTAACTGACGGCGAAATCTTATGTTGTCTATAATTAAATATGGCTGAAAATTTGACAATTAGAAATTTAAATTTAACCTACAGCTCTATAAATTTACACACAATATCTTTATAAATTGTAGCCTATGTGTTATTCTGATGTATAAGCTATATTATTATAAAGTTTCATTAAAATCCATTCAGTCGTTTTTACGTGAAAGAGTAACAAACATCCATCCATCCATCCATCCATCCATCCATCCATCCATCCATCCATACTTACAAACTTTCACGTTTATAATATTAGTAGGATGAGTCGTTAACACTTTAACAAACAAAGAAGAAACATGCCGTATTCTGTTTCGTTTCAATTGAACTATTTATTGGCATGGCCGAGAACTGCCCTAGGTAATTTGCAGTCCCAAGTTTGCAGGTTACACCATTAAGGTGACGAACCTTATTTATCCTCATTGTATAAATATAGTACATAATACCTTCCCATATGCTTGAGTTTTCAAAATAATAAATTAATTGCCCACATCAGAAAAGAAGAAGTTGTCCACAGATTCTAAGCCTATTACTGTTGATAACGAGCACTTAAGGTATGTTTTCGGTGCGTACAAAATGTTTACTTATTGGTTTCTTTTTCAATATACCTACGGTAAAATTTGAACTAATGATTATATATGTTTGCTTTGATGTAAATACTCACACATGGAGCATATTAAACGCGAGCACGCAATTTATTTGGTAAGCACATTGGTAGTGAACTTTATGACTTTTTCAGGACTGAATTAACTTCAATTGCGCTCATTAAAAAAAAGAAAAATTAAAAAAATTTGGAGTATCAATTTTGAGTATCAACAAATAATGATTCATTTGTTCAGACGCTGCTATGCCGCCGATAAACACACAAACAGATGCACTGCTAACTTAAAGTGAAAATCACCAATCAATGTGCCTTTGACTGTTTATTTTGTCAGAATAACTTTTTAGGCAGGCACATAAATAGAAAATAGCAGTTTTAGGCTCAGACTTATAACGCTCCTCGTATTCGGCGGCGGCGGCGGTGAAAACCGCATCGTAATAAAGCGCTTCTGTGTCTGGTCTGTATTGAACAGAAAGTGGCTAAACTGAATTAGTGTAATATCATTAAATAAATTTGCTTCTTTTAACATTACTAGCTGTCCCGGCAAACGTTGTTTTGCCATATAAATATCGCCATTAAAATAGGGCTTGATCGCAGACGGGTGAAAACTGAGGGTTGTAAAAATTAAATCAAAAATTTTGTCTTAAAAATATTTTTTTTTTGTATGGACCCACCTTAACATTTAGGTGGATGAAAAATAGTTGTCCGATTCGCCGACCTAAGCGATATGCACACAAAATATCACCAAAATCGGCCGTTCCATTTCAGAGGAGTTCATTAACAAACACAGTGACACGAGAATTTTATTTAGTAGTAAATATTTGAGTTCTGCAATGACAATTAAATGACAGCTCAGCCAAACAGTCACGTTAAAACAAACTCGGTTGTTGGCAAAATCATCAAACCCATGATGGAAGCCATAACATTTAAATGAAGAAGAAGAAGAACCTAAATGAAGAAGAAGAACAGTCACGTTTCACGGTTCACGGTTTCCTCATCATCATAATTTCAGTCCATAAACGAAAAACTACTGAGAAAGGCCTCTTCCAAATTCATAGAGCGAAGTTAGCCTATCATTCCACACGGTGGTCTCTCTCCTCTTGAGTTCATTTAGTCGCCTCTTACGGGCTTAGTGATGTTATCTATTCTAAATCCGTTACTACACGGAAAATTAAAATAAAGAATTTATGCATAAATAAATAGTCCGATTTAATGGCTCGTAGAATAAGTCTCATCAGTGTAGGGAATCCTGTCAGAAAGGACAGATGTTTAGCATTTACCACCAAAGAGAAGTCTAATAAAATGTCTTTAATTAACAGAATTCGTTGAAAAACACAATAGGCTAAGCTTTGGAATGACGTATTGATTGTATCTTTAACCCGACAAATTTAACGCGAGGTCTTGAAACTGTTACATTGTTATGCCGTGTCTTTGTTTCTTTTGTTATAAGGTTGATTATTGCATAATTAATGCGGTGTTTCTTTATCATAAGTTTGTTGCCTATTGTAAAAGTATCGTTATCTAATCAAATAGGGTCGTTTGGCGTGCGGTGTGCTCGTGGTGTGAAGTCCATAAATAGTCAATTTTCAATGAATAACAAATGTCTATGCCGAATATATTCCTCACATTAAACACATTTGATGTAGTACTACATTGTTTTTTATTTTATATGACAGAACAATATAAGTTGTATTTTTATTAAAATTTAAAATTCGTCAGTGGTGTGCAAAATAAAAGATATAATTATAAACAATATTTTAATATTCAAAGAGAAATATCAAATAATTTGAAGGTTACTGATATTTTATTTGATTATTTGCTCAATCTTACAATTTATCCATTCCATTATTCGCTAGATCTGTCAGATCTAGCGAATAATGGAATGGATAAATTGTATAGATCTATACAAAGAATCTATATAAAGAATGTATAGATAGCAGCTATCTAATGAAGGCAGAATTACTTCTTCTACTAATTATTATTAGTAATACAAGAAAAATAGGCCTTCATTTCAGAAGAATACACAAATTGTTTATAAATACTGAATTGAGCTCCAAGCCTGTTGTTTTCTAATGAAAAGTTCTTATCTGTGTCGTAATCGTGTGTCATATCTCCCGAATTGAAAATACCTACAGTATTAGTAAGTTACCAAACCTGACTAAGCTGACAATCCAAAGCACGTTGATTGTCTGTTTTGACTCTATTGATTTAGCAAGATTGGGACCCAGCAAAGATATGATAAATACACTATTTTAGTGCGAGCAATCAATCAAACCAACCCTTAGTTGAACTTAAGACAGAAGTCGACGACAAATGATGTGAACATCTACGAAATCAAGCTAAATAATTATCTAAAAATCTATTTTATGAAAAGTACCCAACGCTAAAAGCTTTAAAAGAAAGACAAACATACTTGATAAACTTGATACAATTCCTGCACAAAACCACTTTTAAAGACAGGTGATGGTCTGCGGTCAAAATCATTCGGACCGCACATTTATATCTTTAATTGTTTTATATCGGAGGGTGCGTACGTTCGTTTTTGTAAACCATTAGTTTTTAATTAGATATATAAATAGTTTTATCGCGATGTTGAGTAGGATTGTCGGATTGTTCATTTTTATGTGTATTATTTATTGTGTTTGTGTAGCCCGCTGGCTATGTCTCATAATTGTGTTTAACGTTTTGTTTAATCTAGCCAGACGTTGCGTCGTGAATTATTCTTGATGTTACTAGTGTAAATTTATTGCTATCGTTTACTTTTATTGTTTACTAGCCATTACCCGCGAAATCGTCTGCGTTGACTTTAAATTGGATTGGTTCCTACTTTACCGACTACAAAAAAGGATGAGGTTTCTAATTAGTCGGTATAGTTTTTGCCTATAAATATCACTGCTTCAATTTTGAAGGCCATAAAACTCTGCATATTATGAAATGACTTGTTTCTCCTGTAAATGACCCACTGCTGAGTCGAACTTCCTCCACGTTAAAGAAGGGAAGTTAGACGTCTGTGCCACAGATTTAATTCAGTATTCTAAATCTGGATCGAAACATGGAGATAATTGTTGTACTAAAATACCCTTTAAAAATTCATTTAATTGTTGTACTAGGAGATGAATACTGACCCGAGTGTTTACGGGTTTCGTTGTAGCCACAGTAAGATTTTAAAACTTTAGACTTTGACTTTATAATTTCCGTTGCATAATTTTACATTTAATCACGCTTGAAGGTCTGGGCAAACAGCGGACGGGACGGGACGGCGACGCGACGCTGGCGGGACGTGAAGAGTTGTAATGTAATAATTAATGTAGAATATGTCAACTCTTCACGTCCCGCCAGCGTCGCGTCGCCGTCCCGCCCCGTCCGCTGTTTGCCCAGACCTTTAGTGTATGTGTAAAGTCAACTAATTACTTGGCGCTCACTCACACTGTATTGTTTCATTCTATCACAATCAACACATCAAACTAACATTTTTAAGAACGGTAATTTTATTTATTCATAAAACATAATTGCTTAATTTACATAATGATTACATAATAACAATAAAAAAAATACTTGACCGAACCAAAAATATAAATATAAAATAACTTTGGGCCAAAACACTGCCACCGGGCAGCCTGGCCAGAAGCCTGGCAGCATTCCCGCGTTGCATAGGTCTGCTTTTTTTGCGACAAGTCTGCCATGCCTTCGTTCACAAGTCAAGTCGACCAGCCTTCTGAAAACCCCACGAAGCTAATGTAAAGACATTAAAAGGCGGTAAAGATGGTACAAACATGCAACCAGGGTTCCAGATACAACTTTCAAGTAAATCGGGAACAACTAGCTCAAGCTAAGCCGGTACAGGTTAAATCCCATACCAACCCATATTTCACCCCCTCCATCCCCAACAAGTTCCCTTGTTTCTACACCTTTATCCGTATATCTTATCGGTTTTTTAATATTTACTATTACTAGCTGACCCGGCAAACGTCGTTTTTCTATATAAATATTGCTATTAAAAATAGGGGTTGATCGTAGAGTGGTGAAAATTTAGGACTGCATGTAAAAAAGATATTGGCTAAAAAATAAAAAGTACAATTTTGTAGTGGACCACCCTTAACATTTAGGGGATGAAAAATCGATGTTGTCCGATCCGCAGAGCTACCAAATGTTCGGAGGAGTTCAATAACAAACACCGTGACACGAGATTTTTTAAATAAGTTTTCCTGATTTCTTCGTGTTGCTATGCAGGGGCGTAGCTACCACCGTATCAGCAGTATCAATTATACGGGGCCCCCGGGCCACGGGGGCCCCGCCGTACGTAGGCAAAAATTAATAAAAACTTCCCAAATTTTTTACTATTTCAGGGGCTGAAACTTTAGAAAAACTATAGTCATCATTTATTCAATCAGTTTGCCGAAAAAAGGCAAGGAGAGTGTATATGTAATATAAATAGTTTGAAAAAAATTTTGAAGTTTTTTTTTTCTTTTGTGGGAATTGTTTACCCTTCACAAAGGCCCGCAAATATTTTTTTATACGGAACCCCACCAAGGCACGCTACGCCCCTGTTGCTATGTAACTTATCAGTCATAGGTATTACCAAATCTTTAGTTCTTCAGCAAAGGTGTTAATAGTCGTTTCATCCATAAATGACTTTGTCTTGCAGCTAGACGATCTGCCTCTTGCGTTCTTTTAGTCGCCTCTTGCTCAGACTCTAATTATCCTTGGAATGGTTACATTTTATATTATAAAACCGTCACCACACTAACTGTGTGTGAAAGGTGATAATGCAGAAACATATTTTAATATTCGTCCGTCACCCTAAATTTGCGCATTTCTTGCATTAGTAAAATGATCATATCGGCGTTTATGTGTAAAATTGAGCGATAAATTAATGACTAGATTCTTTCACTTCGTGTTCGTTCACACCTGTGTAATTAGACTAGTGGATGGCATTAAAAATAAAATTATAAAAAAATTAGGTCTTACATACGTTGACACTTGTATTTTTTATCAGATGTACTCCTCAGGAATGAAGTAATTACAGAAATAATTAACACTAGAATGTACTAAACATTTCTATCTATACTCGGTTAGATAAATGAAAGCAATTTTAAATGCTATCACGTGTACAATAAACATACCGCGTTTTAATGTTTTACTTTTATAGTCAGAATTAACATGTTGCCGTATTAAAAAAAAAACAATATTTTTTTAACTCAAAACCCCGGTAATAAAGCATCTGGGCTGTAAAACCTTCGATATTAACGATTGGATATAAAAAAGTAAAGAAGCCAAGTCCAGTGCTTGGTTTATTGTGGTTATAGGCGCCGCGTTTTCGCTTTTGGCCCATGTCATAAGAGGTTCCACCGTAAAATATAATTAACATAAACCGGTGCGTCAAGTCAATCTGAACTCTAACCTTCTATTACTAGCGTCGCACTATAGACGAATATTTTGGAAACTGTAAAATTAGCGAAGAGGTTCTCTGCAGATCTTAGTTAAAAGAAAACCGACTGTAAGTCGTATAGCTTACAGTATGTGTATTTTAGTCTCAAACGGTCGTCGCTTTGAATGGAAACGCTTTCAAACCAACTTGTAAATATCAGTAAAGCATATTATTACTCAAAAAAACGTATAATTTGTTAACTAATTTGCTCAGAAAATAAATACTACTACTCACTCTCACACCCAATGTTGAGTAGGACCTCCTCCAGTTACATGGAGGGTAATGACCATACTGTGCCACGCTGGCCAGATGGATTGACATGGGGTTATCAAGATATCCTTCTCCTGCAGCTAGGTTAAATTACAAGGCCGATGGCATTGTCATTTTCTTTTGTCGGCTCTTACGACACCCTCAGGGTGGAATGGGGAGGTGACACCGTGTATTCTAAATCCGTCCCCACACGGAAATAACGACCTAAATTGAAATAATCATAGAATATTCAGTGTGAAACAAAGTGATGTCTGGTGGTTTTGGTTATTTATAAATATATAATATATTCTTTCTATCTTAATATATATATTTCTTGTGTGCGTGTGTATGTGACTGAACTCCTCCTAAACGGCTGGACCGATTTGAATGAATTTTTTTGTATGCGTTTGGGAGGCACCGAGAATGGTTTAGAGTCACAAATCAGCCCGACAGATGGCGCTGCAGTCGGTAAACAAATATCATGCAGGACAACGTCTGCCCGGTCAGCTAGTATATGTATATAATTCTACTGTATGTGTGTATGTCACTCGACTCCTCCTTTGAATGTTTTTTTTAATCGTATGGTCGTACGTTATTCGTTTGGGTGGTTTAGATTCACAAATCAGCTCGACAGATGGTGCTACAGTCGGTAAACAAATAACATGCAGGTCAACGTCTACCTGGTCAGCTAGTATCTGTACTAATATATAAAGCTGCAGAGTTTGTTTGTTTGTTTGAACGCGCTAGTCTCAGGAACTACTGGTCCGATTTCAAAAAATCTTTCAGTGTTAGATAGTCTATTTATCGAGGAAGGTTATAGGCTATATTTTATTTTCATGAGAATTAGGGATCCGTATGAAAATTGCGATTTTGTAAACCAAGGTGTAAAATCTAAAACCTATTTATGCGTGCGCTGCAAAAACTATTGACAATAGAACAAAATGATGTACTACGGGTTTGTAGGTCTTATAAAGATCTACAAAAAAGTCCGCGAGAGCACATATCTAACTATCATAGTTTAGTCACAATATCCGTTTTTATGTTCATAAAAATATGCACAGAGATAAGCACGGGTTCGAAGCCCACGCGGGCGAAGCCGCACGCAAAAGCTAGTATATAATATAGACAGATATATAAATATATATAGAACAAATAGAAATAGCCCAAAGCTTATAGCTTGGGGCACAACTGTTAATAAAATTTCGGACCTTGTAAAATGATATCGTGGAACGAAAGCTGCTAGGCTGGTAGGTGATATCATATATTTGTCGCAATCAAATTGACTAGCAACGCGCCCTCATCTTCCTCGTTTACAGTAACTGTAAAAGGACCAGGTACAACTCTATTACGTCCAATGTCTTAGGGCCGGTTGTTATAGCTTATGGCACGTTCAATGGTCAAAATCAGTCAAATCAAAAAGTTTGTATTTTACAAAGTTATTTTTGTTTAATTTAATAAAACATAATATAAATGAATCAATTTATAAATTTTTTTATTGAGATATGATAAATATTTTATATCAAACTCAAACTCATAAGGAACTTTATTTACGTAGGTTTCATCACAAAACTCTTATAAATCGTCATATTTATAAATACCATTATCATCTTACGGCCCGTGTCCCACACTAAGTGGTAGTCTCCATACACACCTATCAGTCGTCATACCAACATTCACAGCTTTCACACACAACTCTTCACTCCTACAATCCCTCCATCTCCCCTGATCGCTCACAATCCCTGCGTTCACTCACATTCATGCCGAAACTACCACCGGTTCGGAAGGCTGCTCTACAGAGAAGAGCCGGCAAGAAACTCTGTAGTTGCTATCGTCTGTGTGCTGACGCATTTAGAACACAAATTGTCACTACCCCATTCCCTCCTGAGGGTCTCGTAAGAGCCGACGAAAGGAACGAAAACTTTAATAAAATTATGACTTAAAACCCTGTGCCAAGCATGCAGCCAGCGAGGCGCAGTAGATTTATTACCATCCATGTAACTGGAGGAGGCCCCAGTGAGCAGTGGGTCATTTATAAGATGAGAGTAGCATCATAAGCGAGTAGATATGACACAGTTTACAGCACGTTGTGAACAATTCGACGTCCACCACGAGTTAAAGTATTCGCAATTGTTTGACTTACACACGTAATGTTGTCCAACTGTTTCAGACAGTCGGTCAACATTAGCTCTGAGTTAGGTTGAACGTACAATGTGGGTTAAAGGGTCATCCACAACATCACGAAAATCACATAGTAGGTTCATGATCTTCATTTAATTAAAAAGACCCGACTGAGAAGGCTGTTTAACAGGCTGAAATGACTTTGAAGATGCTTTCCATCAAACAATATTATAAGTGAGCAAAGATGGAAGCACGTTAGCTACATAGTCTTATATCTAAATAATAAATCAGAGAGCCGGTTTTAAAAATATACACTTAAATACAGTTTTATGTTCGTTACTTTTAATAAACATACTTGCAGTAACACCATAAAGACGAAAAACGCAGTCGACGCTACAAAATTTAATTATTTAGGTAATTAGGTGGATTCGCATCGGCGATTTTGTAAGATATTAGTCGCCCCACAACCACCCAAGTGTTGTAACAGATATTAATAAAACCACTAAGCAGTGTTACCAACTCTCGATTTTTTCCCCCCTAAACATTGTTGTTAATAAGCAAACGTAACTTAACTTAAAATAAAGCAAAGAACATGAGTGATAAGTCCGCCCTTGGTACATTTTTGTCTTAAGCATTACTCCCATCCTTGCATGTTTTTGTTTACATATAAAAAACCCCGTTACATTTATTTACTCCCTAATTTGGGAATCAAACATCAAAGTTGGGAACCCTCCCACTAAGTTCTTTTCTACTTTAATGACGGATAATAGTCATTGTTACAATGAGTATGTATAACGTTATGTGGAGACATAAGTGATGTAGTTTTTTTATTTAATTAGAAAGTTTATTTACGATCCAGTAAAATATTACCTACTATTTTAATAGGATTTTTGTGAGATCTGATTTTGGTAATATCTGCCAGTATTCCATACTCAGATAAACATTACGTACAAGTATTATATTAGATTCCGGAAGGCGCAGTGCTGGTAGGCCTCCCACACGGCGGACCGACGACCTGGTTAAGGTCGCCGGAAAGCAGTAGATGCGGGCGGCCCAAGTCCGGCCTTTGTGGAGATCCTTGGAGGAGGCCTATGTCCAGCAGTGGACGTCTTTTGACTGAAATGATGATGATGATGATGATTTTATAGCTAATCAATTTTACACTATTAAAATTATGTCATCTAGTTTCATTACTATCACTATGTACTGGCACCCATTAAAAGTTAAAAGTCACAGTAAATAGTTGGTTATTTCTTTGTCTATTACAAACCTCGGTGTTAGTTGAATCTACATCGAACTTTTCCGTTTAAAATGTATGGTTTTTGATATAAATTCCACTCTGCATAATGTGAAATATACATGCTTGATTCCCAAAAATCGGCATTTCACATTATTAACCAAATTAAGTAGGTTTATTTTTATTATATTTAGATGCCAAAACTACTCGAATCTCCACAAACCAAGAATCTAACGAACCCTAGCAATTAATAATTATCAAGTTGATCAAAATGTGTCCAATTATCGGTACATTTATCATTCTCTTAAATTTGTTTTGACATCTAGCCAAGCAACCCACCGCGTGACGTCACACCCGTTTCCGCTTTTGTACCTACTAATGAGTTGCCGGTATAGTTATGTCTGTCGATTATTTGTATTTAGGTTATTTTCTTTCATATTATCAGCAACAACAAGCTAATTCGTAAATGTCTATTTGTAAATAAATTGATAAAATATTAAATATATTTGAAACTGTTTATGTCTACCGAGATCAAGAAGAGAGTGTAAAATAAAATGCACTAGATTAAAGAGAGAATTAGAAGATTTTTTATTTCATCCTGCCTGACTGCGTCGTCGAGCTGACAAAGGGAAATTATGAGGAAGAAAATCTAGCCGCACCATAAGGTAATCTAGATACGAAACCCTGTGGTCACCCGTCTAGCGAACGTAGCACAGTAGGCTAATTACCTGTAAGAGGCCTGACTCAGATACATACTATGAATAGTATGGACTGAATAGTAGTAGAATATGACAATACTGGCTTTAAAACGACCTGCTTGCCCCAGCGGATGCTAGGTCCCTTCACTGATTGGCAAAAAGCGTGGATCCCAGTGTCGTGGTCCGCTAGCTGCCACCGCAGCCTCCGTTTCCTAACACAATTCACAGCTTCCTTTAGATCAACAGAAAAACAAGAGGATGTGGCCACGTTTGGATTGGCACAGAATTAATGAATATTGGGCACTTTCATTTGTTTATTTTCTTATAGTAATGTTGCTGTTGGTTTTTATATAAGATATGCCATTACTACTATTTCTCAGCCCATTATATAAATAAATAAATAATAAATATCCTTGGACATTTCACACAACGCCATCTCGTCCCAAGCTAAGCAACTTAATGCTTGTGTTATGGTAACGAGATGGATGATAAACTACTTACATACATATTTTTTGTAAATACATACATAATTTAGATAGAAATAACACCCATACTCCGAGCCAGTGCCAGTGCGGTTTAGACAAAGACACTTGCCCGACCCCGGAATCGAACCCGGGACCCGTTGATCCAAAGGCGGCACATATAACCACTAGACCAACGAGGCAGTACTATAGAACCCATTGCTAAATTGGGCCTCCTTCAATTACGTGAGGGTAATCAGCCTACTGTACCACGCTAGCCAAACGGGTTGGCACAGGGATTCGTATCAAGTTTTCCTTGTCATTGGCGTTGTCATAAACTTTCGTTGTCTTACGATACCCTTATAATGCTTTCCGTTCTTTACTTGTACGCTGGTTTTATTTACCGGCCCATAATCTACAACAGACCCCTGGTGCTATAAACGTCTCCATAATGCGACGGTGACCTTTAACCATCAGGCAGGTTGTATGCTACAGCGTCAACTAGTGGGATAACAGCGCCACAAAGTGATATAAATGACAGAGTAATTTATTTATTTTGTTCCAGAGATTCTCCATCGAGGAGACCTGTCTTCTTCGATGGAATCCCTCGCATACGACTCGTCAGTGACATCCCCTGGCAGTGTGTCCAGCCACACGCAACGCACTAAGCGAATGAGGACTAGTTTCAAGCATCACCAGCTCCGGACCATGAAGTCGTATTTTGCCATCAACCAAAACCCGGATGCGAAGGACTTGAAGCAACTTGCCCAGAAGACTGGCCTATCAAAAAGAGTGCTGCAGGTATCGTGTTGACACATTATAGAAGGATTCTGCCTTTTAATCATGCCTTTTAATTCTGATTTCAAGAGAAACATTTTGTATCTGGTATAATATGGTGTCGCGTCGTCCACGGAGAGAGAATAGAGCTAGACAGCTTGAAGACTAATCTAATCTTTACTCTAATTTCTACGTACACGTAGAGATCAATAGAGCGCAGTTTTTGCCCTATCGTGTGGTAGCTCTATCTTAGTTACATATTGGCCGGCGTACACTACACTACTCGTAGACTAGATATTCATATATAAACAGTAACGTCTACGTTCACGTCACGCCTTCCGAGAGTAGCCGAGCCTGTCTACGTAGACTGTAGTGACACGTTAGCTAGGGTAGTCTCCCTAATGTGTACACGTCGTAGATTGCCCTATGAGAGTCGCTCTGTGTAATTTAAATCTATCTTGGACGCGCTTAAGATTGTTGAAAATGATTGTTAACCGAATGTCTTCTTTCTCACAATTACTTATATACTCTTATCGCTTACTTAAATACTCTTTATTGCCTGCAGGTATGGTTCCAAAATGCTCGTGCTAAATGGCGTCGCAATATGATGCGCCAAGAGTCTACGAATCCTGGTCACACCAATGGCTCCATCGTGCCAGGCTCTGTTCCGCCGCCTTCTATAGGTTCAAGTACATTGCTGTTATCGGACATGCCCATGGAAGACTTAAGGGTTCACACTCCGCACCAAATTCCGTTAAACTTCAGCGACATGTACTGACGAACAAATTCATATGGGGACACAAAGTCGCCTCTGAGTGAATGACTGTATTAGAACTAGTTTGGTATTATGTGAGTCAAGCAAGACATGGGAAGAAAAGAGTGATGTTTATCTGAAATACTTTCAGTGGTTGCTAGATATCAGCTGACTCTTTTGCTATCATTATTGCTTTTCGTACTAATTTAGGAAACTTAGAAACATGTGTGTAAAATATCGAAAATAATATTTATAAATGTACATTATTGGCTTAACATAACATAAAATCGACGAAAAACGTTTTTTTTTTGTTAAGTGATACGCAGGATATGGTAATCAAGAATCACCAAACCTGCTATAGTTATTCTATGAAAGTGCCCATTCGGAACGATCCAATTGCTAACCTAAAGCCCGTGGCTTAAGTTCCAACTTACGCTATCCAGATCAACACGGCACGGTCAAGCACGGTTTGTGGCCCACAACGGTGTTTCCGTATACGAGTTTTCGTTCATCAACGTCTGCTTATCACAGTCGTATGCTGATCACTGATCACGGCCCTCTGCTAGATGGAGCGACGATCTGCGAAAGGTTGCGGGCAGCAGCTGGATGCGTCAAGCTGAAGACAGGGCGTTATGGCGCTCTTTAGGGGAGGCCTATGTCCAGCAGTGGACTAATGTGGGCTGATGATGATGATGCTGATCACTAACAGGTAATCGTGTAGATCTTCTGTAGACTCTGTTGAAACTTCCGTTTGTTTTTAGTACCCTTGACTAACCTTGCTTCACTCTGAGCAGGACGGCAAATAACAATAACTTATGGTAAAACTTGGTCTGAGGTCTAGCATTCTGGAAGGTTTACCAACATTCTCTAAATGTATTTACTACACACGTGATACTGATAACTGTTGTGCTGCTTGTATTTTTCACATCTGTGTATAATGAAAATAAAAAAATCAACTAATTGTACAGTTGAAAAATTTTTTTTTTGCGGATATTGGCACGCTCCAGAGTGAAGCTGAGTTCCAAGTTGCTCGCGTTCCGTCGGAGACGGTCTCTGAGCATAACCATGTTATCTTGTCCCGCCATAACAGCTCCACTTTTATCGTGTGGGTCCGTGAGTCACACACACACGTTTGCGTATTATAATACAAAATCCATAAACCCTATGTTTACATTCCGTTACACGTCGTCAACTTATGATATATTGTAGGTAGTAATCTTGTTCCTAATATACATATGTATCTATGTCTGTGTACTTTTACGAAAAGAATCGTTTTTATTTATATGTTAACTAGGATCTGTAGTGTGTAGTTTTGGATACTTAATAAGTAATAATGTAACAGATTTTATGAAATTGATTTGCCAGAGTTAGCTTTTCTTCCGATGAACTCCTACACACTGTAATTCTATTCCCTGCAATTCCATTACACTTAAGTTTACTAAATCTATTTTCAAATTGTATAATATAATTATTGCATATACTTCATAAAGTGATACTAGTCAATGTATTAAGTCAATGTAATTAACAACAATACAACTAAAATCGGTAACTAGAACTATAAAACTTTCTGAACACTTTTTGTAACAAAATACTGAAATATTACGTGGAGGTATTGAAGGATAACTTACCGTATTGAATTGAATTGCTTCAACTTAACGTCATATTTTTGATGCTTTAATTTCCTTTACTTTATATACATATCAGTTCAATTTTTTCCCAGTTTGACTACTGTAGACAGTTTAGAGCTGTATAAACCATGTACCTACCTACGTGTCAAATGTTTGTTATTTTAGGTATAACTAAACAGTTCTTAATAACGTAAGTCTAGTTTGTAAAATATTATACGTTTCAGATTATCCACATCGAATTATTAGAAAAAAATACCTCTTAACTGTAACAAAAGCGAAGGAAATTATGGATAAAATATACCAATATTAATATTGTTTTCGAATACCCACTTTAAATACTCTAAGCTGTGGAGAACTTAACCTTAAGTAATTATTAATTACTCATGTAGCTTCACGATTAATTTATGTAATCTTAATAATGTAAACAATGGTGGTAAGAATAAATTAATAAGGTCGCTTGTGTTTTCTTTTTAAACGACATCAGACCTACTTTGTAACGATATAATCACAACCCTTTGTTGCCATACCGGCTAAAGGTCACCCATGCCGGTCGAGCCCACGGGGAGAGGCCAGGCGAAGAGCGGCGCACAATGAGGCGTGGTGGTTTTTGGCTCTGAGAGCCTTAAACTGCCGCGCTTCACGGCGCGGTGATAGTAGCAGGGGCGCGACCAGGCGTTGAGGGCAAGACTGCCACCGCTAGCAGCGGAGGGACGGCCAGGCTGGCCGACCAGTACCGCCGCCACTAGCAGCTGAAGGCGGCGTGTGGTCCGCTTGTACAAGCGGGCCAAGGCCCCATCAGGTCGCAGAGCATGCTCCCCAATGGGGAGTGTAACCCGTGGCCTTGTTTCGGGCAGTTGAGGGACACCGTTTGTTTTAGTGTGTAGGTTGGGTCGTAATTACCATCGTTTCACGCCCCGGAGTCCCACATACCCCAGCTGGCGTGTAGCGGTCAGGTATCCATGAGGATTTCCAACGTAAAAAATGCTGGGTTACGTTGGGTCCATAAATGTAGCCCACCGTCCGCCGGTATAGCCTACCGCGAAGGTGTGACGACCAAGTGCGCGTCGGTCCAAGACGTCACACGGGAAAGAGTGCCCGAAGGGGCTGCCGCCTGCGGACCACGGTAGCAACGTACGCGGTACCCGTGGTCCGAGCGTGAGGGCGGGTGTCGGCGCATGGCGGGTTATTTTAGTGGGTGAGGGCCCCACACTACCCCGTAGTCTCCCCGGACGCGTGATGTGCGGTCAGGCATTTTTTCCGGCCAAACCAAAAAAAAAGGGTCCATAAATGTATATCGAACCAACAACTAGTAAGTCCTCCAAGAATAACTAAAATCGCCATTCAACAAATCTTTTTTCTTTTTTTATCTTGTTTTGTAGCAAATTTTGTAGCAGTAGAAATTATTATATAGGTTATCTAAAACCAATGTAAACTAAAGTTCGGCCCATCTCTAAAAAATTGCCTTCTACCTAATTTGCCACGGTTACCAGAGTGATTGGCTTACGATGATGCAATGGGGTGGTGACATTATGTGTTCTAAATCCGTCACCATACTAATAGCCCTTGGTATTGTCCAAAGAGTTTATGTTTGTGTGTGTTAGCTTCTGTGGAAATATGAAGTAGCTCATTAAAACAAAGATGGTCTATCATAAATCTAACAGGAATGCTGAGGTATTTTAACAGGACTAGCTCGCGATTCGGTAGCTTTGGAGGCTTTATTACGGATCGGTATTATTTAAAACACAACCATTACGTGAATGCTATCAGAATGGCATTGTATAGTCTTTCAAATTAAAGACCTGGCACATTTGATAGTCTTTCAAATTATAGACCAGCCACTGTTTGTGAAAATCATTAAAAGCAGTCAGGGTTGAATCAAAACGTATTAATTGCCGTAATGAGTTTGGGGTTTTGGTGAATCACGAAATTGAAATGTTCGTCAGTAATTTGATGATGACTTTATTTTTAATTCCATCAATTTAATTAACGGAAACTCTTGAATGACATACACGATTACACAGAATTGTCGCATTATCTGAAAGTTACGTATTAGGTATATTTATAGGCCTGTAAAAAGAGGGTATTTATAAGTTTGACATGTATTTGCGCCTATGTATCTGTCCAAGGCGAGTAGTTTTGCGACAAGATAATCCGCCTCTTGCGTTCCTTTGTCGGCTTAAACGACACCATCAGAATGGTATTGGTTGGTGACATTGTGTATTCTAAATGCGTCACCAAAATAAATTGACCAATTACGAAGCTATCTTATTTATTTCAAAGTAGTTTTTCTAGCAGATTATGCCGTTTCAAGGCAGTCTTAGGGCCTCCGCGCTTATGCGGCCAGGCCGCGCGGCCAAGTCGCTGCGGCCAACTAATTCTTCTACGATGTAGGTATATAGCTGCGCGCATTACGCGGCCAGTCCGCGCGACCAAAACTTGGTCGCGCGGCCAACGAAAAACATCGCGCCACATACGCGGCCTATTGGCCGCCGCGACCAATCCGCGCATTATGCGGCCAGGCCGCGCGTTAACACATAAAACATATTGTATCTATGTTCGGAAAAGTATTGAGAAGCTAAGTGGCACTGACATTATCGATACCTACTAAGAATAAAAGTAATCTTGTTTTGCACCCTACTCGTCTCTGTACAATAAGTAAATGTTGAGAGAACTGCCTTTCAATAGATTTAAAAAGACAAATCTCAAATTTGTAAGGAAGGCTATCTAATACTTTCTCTTTGCCTCTCACGACATCCTCAGGATGGTAGAGGATGCAGAGTATTCAATTCTAAATTAGTCACGATAATCCCTAAAGAAATATACAACCTACAAATGTACGATAATTGGATCCGAAACTTGCTGGAAATATTTAAACAAGTTTTAACTTTACTTAAGCTTGGGTGTCAGTCCTGTGAGTTTTCTGGCTCACTTATATACCTCGAGCAGTTGTAGCAACTTCAGGCTTGTCTATGAAATTCATCTTTTAATTGGGCTCTTTTCCATAACAATATTATACAATTATAATACGATAATACCAATATTATACGGTTATTATAAATTATTTAGCAATATTATACACCATAATTGTAATACGGGTTTTAAATAATAAATATAATAATAAATATCCTTGGACATTTCACACAACGCCATCTCGTCCCAAGCTAAGCAACTTAATGCTTGTGTTATGGTAACGAGATGGATGATAAACTACTTTTTTTTGTAAATACGTACATATTATATATAGAAATGACACCCAGACTCCGAGCCAGTGCCTCTGGTTTACACAAAGACACTTGCCCGACCCCGGAATCGAACCCGGGACCCGTTGATCCAAAGGCGGCACATCTAACCACTAGACCAACGAGGCAGTCAAATATATATCATTAGCACCCTTTTGCTACCAGGTATTCTCTGCTGGTGCTGATGTATCCATACATAATGTCGCCACCACGTGCACGTTCAAAAACGTAGGTACCTTAAGAGCTAACTAAAGGACAGGCCAGAAAAACTTATCGCCTATTAGCCTAATCGGAAAACATGAAACGAAACCATTGATATACAAAAAACCCAACGAAACCGACTCAGCATGGCTACATTTTGTTTTAAATCAATTACAGACAGTTTTACCAATATATCTAATACCTATAAATAAACTAGCAGACCCGGCCACGCGTTGCTGCGGCTACGGTTTTTGTTATATTACTTTATTACTTTTTTTTTTTGGGGGTAGACATTAAAAAGTGAAACACTTGTGCTCTGTTAATATTCACTAATTTATCAAATATCTTAAATAATTAATTACTTATTTCACTTACATAAGTGCAGAACAATAGCCAGCACCATATACTGTGTGGGCAACAAAGTCCATATGTTCTAAGTAGACTTATTTTTATCACTTGCCGGCGAACTGTAACTGGGTGTTTTTACAAACTTCACAACACTTGAACATTACCACAGCAAGTAACCCATCTGTGAACCATGGCCACCTTCGAGGATGTTGCTGATATGCACCATACCGCTGTGCTATCCCTGAACCAGCGGATGTCAGAGTTTGAGGCACAAATTAAGAAACTGTCTCCGGGCACTGATGTGAATGCTCTTTCTATAGACTTCTCTTCCTTCAAGCAGCAAGTCTGGGGTGTATTTAGTGCCTTGCAACAGAAAATCCAAGAGGTAAGCAAGAGCATTGATAGCTTGGAAATGCACCATAGGAAGAAATTCCTTCTGCTTGGTGGTGTGAGTGAAGTGCCCAATGAGAATATTTCGGAAGCTGTAACATCAGTGCTTCAAAATAAATTTGGACTCTCTGACTTCAAGCCTTCCTCATTAACAGTCTGTCATCGGTTGGGTACTGTCAAAGAAAACCGCTCAAGACCTATCTTGCTGCGCTTCACTGACCCTACAGTTCGTGCATTACTCTGGAAGACCAAGACGAAGCTGAAAGGTACTCCCTTGGTACTGTCAGAGTTTCTGACCCGACAACGGCAGAATGCTTTTGGTATGGCACGTAAGCTGTTTGGTTTGAAGAATGTGTGGACATTGGATGGGAACATCTTTGTCAAGGCTCCTGATGGTAAGCGTCATCGCGTCTTCGACCTCGATCAGGTAGTGGCCCTGGGCGCAGAGCACGGCAAGTCTGTAGAAGTTTCGTCGAGTCATAGTACCCAAGCGCCCATTGTGAAACCTAAAACAGCGGCGACGCAGATGTCGACGAGACCGAAGAGGACCATCATGAAGACTAAATAGTAATTTGTGCTTCCGATGTGCTTTTTTGTCTGTCATTTGTCTAGGTGGTGAGTATTTTAGTGTTGTTTTCGATGATTTTTTTTTCACTTTTTTGTTCACTCGTCTGTTCTGTTATGAAAACAACATTAAGTTACTTACTGTCATGTGTCACAAACCTGCATGACATTGACAGCCAACTTTGCGCTCGGAAACACGACTTGTTTTGGTTTGCATTTTGTTAACAGTCGGCCGGCAGGTTATTATAAATTGTGTCCGTTTTTGTTTTTTATAATTTTCGTAGTAGTAGTAGTTATTTTTTTTTTATATTTATATATACCATATCATTTACATATTTATTTATTTTTTGTTATGTCTGACGAAGATTCTTTTCATTCGGCATGTGATGATTCTTTTATAAGTACTGATAATTCTTTTATTGCAAATAGTTACCTGACATATGAATTTCAACGGTTTCCACAGCATTTTAATGTTTGCCACGTGAACGCTCAAAGCATTCCCCAACATCATTCTGAGATGTTGGATTTGTTTGACAATGTTCCAGTTCATGCTATTCTTGTGTCTGAGAGTTGGCTCAAACCCGAACTTCCTTCTACATCTTTCAGTCTACCAGGCTTTATTCTTATTCGCAATGACCGCACAGGGAGAAGAGCCGGGGGTGTTGCTATCTATCTTCGGAGCAACATTTCCCACAAAATTTTATTTTCTTCGCCGTCCTCTTGTAGTGGAAATCCTGAGTATTTATTACTCGAAATAAATGTCAAGGGGGTTAATGCCGTTCTCGGAGTCATCTACTGTCCACCCACTATCGACTATTTTTCCAACCTGGACACCCTCTTCGAGACTATTTCTACTGACTACAAACATCTCATAATTATGGGTGACTTCAACACAGACCTGGCTAGGAATACTCTAAGATCACGCCGTTTGGGATCAACCCTCGAGTCGGCTAGCTTGTCACCGCTCACATTAAACCCCACTCATCATAACATAGATGCTGATGACTCGTGGCTTGATCTCATTCTGGTGTCCTCTGTTGGCTTTGTTGACAATCATGGTCAGATGGCGGTTCCGGGTCTTTCCCGACACGACTTGATATATCTAACCTACAAAATTAAACCACCGAAACAGCGGCCTGCCGTCGTCTCTTTACGTAGCTTTGCAAGGTTAGACAGTGGAAAATTGACTACAGATGCACATAAATTGGACTGGACAAATTTACTTCAAGCGCCCACAGTCGACGAGAAAGTGGCCATTTTTAATCATAACATTTTAAAATTATACGATACACATGCTCCTCTAAGGGCTGTTCGATTAAAACGTCCGCCAGCACCTTGGATCACCACGGGTGTACGCATGGCTATGCGGCGGAGAGACAGAGCGTTTCGCAGATTTAGGAGAGATCGTTGTGAGGACCACTGGCGCATGTATAAATTAGCCCGAAATCGCTGTAATCAGATGGTAAGAGCTGCAAAGCGCCGATATATCTATGTTAATGTTTCCGATTCTTCTACGGCCGATGTATGGAAGTTTCTCAAAACTCTTGGAGTATGCAAATCTCCAGCTAACATCATTCCTACAAATTTAACTTTGAATGACCTTAACGTTCATTTTGCTTCAACGACACCTCTGCCTCTGTCAGTAAAAGCAGAGACAATACTTAATATAGCTTCCGCGCCAATATTGCCTCCCAATTCTTTTTCTTTTTCTCCTGTGAGTAGCGACGAGGTCCTCAATGCGTTAAAATCTATTAAATCAAAAGCTGCTGGTTGTGACGGCATTAGCAGGATTATGCTTTCCCTCATTCTGGATGCTATAATTCCCATATTCACTCATATAATCAATTTTTCCCTGCAGACTGGAGCGTTCCCTTCATTCTGGCGTAAGGCTTATATTACCCCACTTCCAAAAATCGCTAATCCCAGTCTTGTCAATCACTACAGACCTATTTCTATCCTACCATTTCAATCCAAAGTTCTGGAATCCATAGCTTTCAAGCAAATTTCTGCATTTGTGCACAGCAATATGCTTCTCTCTCCCTATCAGTCAGGTTTTCGCCCAGGGCACAGTACGTGCACAGCTTTGCTAAAAATTATAGAAGACGTCCGGACTGGCATGGAGGACTCCAAGTTAACAGTGCTGGTATTAATCGATTTCTCCAACGCTTTCAACGCTGTTGACCACGATATCCTTCTTGCCCTACTTTCCCAAATTGGGATCTCGTCGTATTCACGGGATTGGTTTTCCTCATATCTTCGTGGTCGCCAGCAAGCGATACGAGTTGGCCAGGCATTCTCGGATTGCTGCTACTTAGCTTCTGGTGTTCCACAAGGCGGTATACTCTCTCCACTTTTGTTTTCTCTATTTATAAATTCCATTACCAAGTTACTCAAAGGCTCTTACCATCTGTACGCGGATGATCTTCAATTATACGCGCAAGCTGATAGTAGTGGATTAAATGACTGCATAGGTACAATAAACGCAGATTTGGCTGCCATCTCGGAGTGGTCTCAAAAATTCGGCATTAACGTTAATGTCTCCAAATGTCATGCTATCCTTATCGGTAGTATTTTTCACCTTCGCAACATAGATTCCAGTCAACTTCCACATATTGTGTTTAATAATGCACAAATTAATCTATTAACTCATGTAAAAGATCTGGGTCTATACATTGATGACAGGCTAAGTTGGAACAAATACGTAACTAATATTAGTCAAAATGTCACGTCAATATTACGTTCCCTCTATAGGTTTAAAAATTTCCTCCCAGCTAACATTAAAACCCTACTTGTTCATGCTCTCGTTCTCCCTATTATTGATTATGCAGATGTTTGTAGCTCAGACCTATCTCAAGAACTTCTAAACAAATTGGATCGACTTCTCAACAACTCTATACGTTTCATTTTTGGTCTGCGTAAGTATGATCATATTTCCTCTTTTCGTGCTCAGCTTAAATGGCTTCCTATCAGACAGAGACGATCCCTCAGATATCTCTGTATGCTTTATTCTGTCATGAACGATCCTTGTACTCCGGAATATCTCAAAAGTTATTTTCTAGTCTTGGGTGGCTCTCATTGCCTAAATCTTCGTTCTGCTGACAATTTACTCCTTGAGATTCCTTTGCATCGTAGTAATTTCATTTCTGATTCTTTCGCTGTCACGGCCATCAAGCTCTGGAACGCGCACCCTCTTGACATTAAAAAATCTCAGACCAAACTTACATTTAAGCGTAAAGTTAAGCAACACTATTTGCTAACACTGCCTCAGACATGAATAATCTTCGTCTTGTTATTATTGTAATGAATTATGTATATTATTTATATTATATATTGTGAATGTTTATATATTGATATCATAACATGTATGAATTATATTTGTATCTAGGTATCTATTAATTATATAAATATATATATAAATATATATATATATATGTATATTCGTTTTGTACCCCATATGCTCTCTCTTTTTAACCCGAAGGTTGACTGGTAGAGAATGCCGCATGGCATTAAGTCCACCTTGTGTACCATGTTTGTACATTAAGAATAAATAAATAAATAAATATATTACACTAGCTGACCCGGCAAACGTTGTTTTACTAAATAATTAACCATCCCCCGCGCAACCCCCACCCCGCGCAACCCGCTCCCCGTGCAAACCCCACCCCGCGCAACCCTCTAGGTCTTACCCTCTAGGTCTTATGGTTCCAGAGATATCATGATGACTCAATCTATCTATACAACATCTCCTATCGCAAACGTTGTTTTGCCATGTAATTAAATAGGGGCTGATCGTAGAGGGGTGAAAATTTAGGGTTGTTTGTATTTTTTTATGCTGAATCTTAAAAAAATAAAACCAAAAAATTATCTCTAAAAAATAAAAATTTTGTAACTTAACATAGCGCCATAAAATTGCTTACTCAATCCAGTCTACAGATATCGCCATCTATTAGAATCGCTTGGAGCTAACGTATAATTGTGACTGTATAATTGATACACAAAAAATTTGCATTAACATAAATTGAGATGTAATCTATACTATCTTGCAAGTTGGTTCAAACTGCACACGGTGTACAAATTAAAAAGGCGTCAATGCTCGTTGTTGGCAGCAGATGAAATTCTTTTCTTTCTGCTGCAACTTTTATATTGAGTGAGTGATGTGATGGTGTGGTGTAATTGATGATGTATATGCACCAATTACAAAGATACTTGTCACATTTGTATAAAAATTTCGAGATATTTTTGCAGGTGTCCTTTTTGATGAAAGAGTTTCAGAAATAGCATCGATCTTTGTTCAATTATCTTTGGTTAGTTAGTTCATTGTCTTTGGCGGGTCATTTGACATCACGGAAATTCATAACAAAACGAAGAAACATCATGAACGACAAAAAATCTATTTTGCCTAACATTCGTGAGCAAATAATACGTAATAAGTTTCGTGCCAGACGGTACCGACAGCTACCAGTGCTGCAGCGAGATTACGAAACAGATTTCGAGATGAAGCAGGAAAGCATGACACAGTACTTTCAGGTATTTAGAAATTGAGTAGAAAAGTGAATCTTACTTCTTACTAATATTATAAACGTGAAATTTTGTAAGTATGGATGGATGGATGGATGTTTGTTACTCTTTCACGTAAAAACTACTGAATGGATTTTAATGAAACTTTACAATAATATAGCTTATACATCAGAATAACACATAGGCTACAAGTTATAAAGATATTATGTGAATTACAACAATATAAACCAGTCGAATTCAAAATTTCTAATTGTCAAATTTTCGACCATATTAAACTATAGACAACATAACGTTTCGCTGTCAGTTGCGTTTTGTTAAAGTAGGTTTTATACGGACGGGATAAAAATCTCAGGTATCCTATGTCCAACTTTCTTTTTGTTTTAAATATATATAATGCGGAACAAAGTTCGCCGGGTCAGCTAGTAAATCCATAATGTGACGTGTTAAAATAGTCCCTATAACTATTTTCGCTTTTAAAGGGACCTTCGTCAAATACGGATTCCGAATACACGGTGGCACCACTCCATGCCTCGTTGGTCTAGTGGTTAGATGTGCAGCCTTTGGATCAACGGGTCCCGGGTTCGATTCCGGGGTCGGGCAAGTGTCTTTGTGTAAACCAGAGGCACTGGCTCGGAGTCTGGGTGTCATTTCTATATATAATATGTATGTATTTACAAAAAAAAAATTTATATAAGTAGTTTATCATCCATCTCGTTACCATAACACAAGCATTAAGTTGCTTAGCTTGGGACGAGATGGCGTTGTGTGAAATGTCCAAGGATATTTATTTATTATATTTATATTATCCATCCTGAGGGTTTCATAAGATTTGAGAGAAGGAATTGATAAGACGTAAACCCAGACAATTTTATACGTAACCCTGTGCCAACCCGTCTTGCCAGCGTGGCACAGTGGGCAAATTTTTCTTAATGAGTTTGGACAAATCCCACCTCAGTGATTTGTTGATAGATTTGTTGAGATTGAGGTTATTTGTGGACTGAAATGATGGTGATTATGTACAGTGGTCCGTGTAGTAACGGATTTAGAATACACAATGTCACCAACCCACACTATCCTGAGGGTGTCGTAAGAGGCGACTAAAGAATCGTAAGGGGCAGATCCCCTAGCCGCATGAGAAGGAAAACTTAATACAAACCCTGTGCCAACCCGTATTGCCAGCGTGGCACAGTAGGCTAATTTCCCTCCATGAGTTTGGAGGAGGCCCGAGACAATAGTGGGTCATTTATGGGCTGAAACGACGATGTACAGTGAAGGGTCTTCATCAATCGGGTGTTTATTATTAAAATCAAAACTCATATATTCAAGTTGGCTCATTAGAGCTCTTTTGACAAGTCAGACAATAAAATATAATAAAATTTACCATTTAAAATAAATTATTTACCATCTACCACCGGTATTTATCGGTAGATTATTATTTACTTTTCTCTATTTCTTCTATTTCAATAGATTTTAATTCATATTCGTGTTTATAGATAACAATCAATGTGATAGAAGCTCGAAAGTTAGCTTGGTTGGACCCACATTCGGCAACTTCGTATGTGGTGGTGGTATTAGGAAACGATAAACGAAGAACTGGTATCCAGCGATATGTAATAGATCCATCTTATAAAGAGGTGATTTTTTTTTACATTTCGAACATGTGTAAGCGCCTTTATACCAAAAAGTATGTTTCCACGTTATCTTTTGATTATAGCTGTAAAAAGTCAGGCGGTTTTATATATTTAGTATTCAAATAGAATCGATTAATATTAGGAAAACTCTTGCAAAATATTATAAACCTTAAGTAATGATAGAAGAAAAAAATCTAATAACTAAAAATGGAAACTGTCAGTTATACTGCTTTAGCAAGCGTATCTCCATCTACTAAGAGGAAGCCCACGCAGCGGTGGGTCATTTATGGGCCGATGATCAGATGATATTAATTCCGTTGACAGTATTTCATATTCGACCAATGCGCGAATATTGTAGACATTCATAAGATGAACATGTGGATAGCTGTGATGGAGCCAAGATCTTGTGCACCTCCGAGTATCCTTGGTGAGGCTACGATAGATCTGTCAGCAGTTTGGGCACAACCATGTACGTTAATCATCTTTAATTACTTTTTTCTTTGGAAATCCTCAGGGATACTCGACCGTTTGGGTCTAGCCAGGGTATGTGGGACTCCAGGGTACGGAAAGGTGGTTTATTTAGCGCCCAGACCTACCCAATAATACCAACCGCGTTCGTCTGCTGGACGCTTCAAGGCCGTGGGTTGCGCTCCGTTCTTATGTATAAACAATCTCTTTTTCATCCCCCCATCTCGGAAAGAGTATTTTTGCTCTTCGATATCTGAGTGCAAAAGCCGTTTTTATTCGCTAGAGAATAAAGTAAAGATTATTCTGTAATACTTACCTGTCATAATGTAGTAATTAATACCTAAACTGAAATAAAAGTGTACCTATCTTGTGATAGTAAACTTTTTTTTTTTTTGCATTTAGTCATTTCCTCGCTGATGTGGAATGAAAAGTTACGTGTTGCACTCGAGTGCAAAGATTTTTCACCTCGTGCTCTTTTGATTCCCTCGCTAACGTTCAGGATTCTAATTTTCAATTTTAGAATCCTTCGCTTGCTCGGTCATCAAAATTGAACACGCGGTTAAAAAGCACTCTTGTATAACAAATAACTATTACTTTCAATTTTATTTTTTCGCCATCTAGTGACGTAGCATGCTTTACAAAGCAACTCTTGATATACAGTAGTATAGCGTGGCAGTAATTTGAAGACCACCCGTTTAGTAGCAGGACCTTAAAAAACTTAAGTTATTGAATAGTTATAAATTTTGAATTATTCAGATCATAAAATACTTCAAAATTGGATACAGCTCACGTTACCGCAAAATAAAGCCGCGGGAGTTGTGGGTTTTCTCAAACTTGATATTTCAATCACATTGAGAGGAGACGTTCAGCTAATGCCGGCAACTGTGAACGAAACTAAAGTCGAAGAGTTAGTTACTTTTTTTTTAAACGATTTTTAGCGCACTTTGTATAACCTGTGTCGCGGGGGCAGTTTACAAACATGTAATTCACGAGCACAAATGACACCCATACTCAGAGCAAGTGCCTCTGGTTTAGACAAAGACACTTGCCCGACCCCGGAATCGAACCCGGGAGCTGTTGATCCAAAGGCGGCATCAATACGATAACCCCTAGACCAACGAGGCAGTCATATAAAATAACAGTGTTTCATATCAGGTTTTCCTTCTATTGCGGCTAGGTTTTCGGCCTTATCATCTCAGAATGGAATGGGGTGGTGACATTATGTATTCGAAATTGGGCTCGGCACCAGTCTTACCTGATGTAGCTTACTACCAGTATTCACACGGAACGAATACCGTCTGCCCTCCGCAACCCATCTAGTGGGACAAACGATAATAATTATTTTGTTAGACCAGCTGTTCAGTTGTCGTGGTACTGACTATGTGTATTTGCCATAGACGGTATAATGACAGCTAGGACAGACGGCTTTACGTGCGAATGATGATGATGATACGAATGTTGAACTCCCATCCAACACCCACTAGAGATAGACGTTGCTTAACCTGCATATCGATGGCTGTACGCTACGAATTCTTGTCCCGGTGAATAAGTATAGTAAAAGCACAAATTTTCCTCAATATAATTACACGTCTTATTATTTACATTCGGGATTATTAATTGTAAATATAAAATGTTTTACCTCATCTCTTAACAGTAATTATGAGCGGCCCACCTTAAAAGCGGCAGGCGATATTTTTGAAAATATCTCACCAGTTCTGCTACTGGAACGTACTGTTTTAATTAAAACAATGATGCTATAAATAACATTATTTTGCCGTTGTTAGCTTTAAGTCTTTCCGTTTCCTGTGTTATTTTTACTTACATTGATGATAAGATATTATCGTATGACCTATTCAACTTCTCAGAAAAATGCTCTTACGGTGTAGTGACGACCAGCAACCCGCTAACTTTGTGGTCACAATCTATGGGATATTTAGCCTTTCCAACGGCTGCCACTTAAATTCGGATAAGGTTTGTGGAAAACCTGTTACGAGTTTCGTCAAAACTACATTTTGTGGCCTATCGGTAAGCTGTGACTTTGTACCAATGTGTCCTATATTTCCATGACGTGTTCGACTTATATTTTGTGTCGTTTTAGCCCATAACCCATTACTGAGTCGGGCCTCCTCCAAATTCATTGAGGGAAATTAGCCTACTGTGCCACGCTGGCAAGGCGGGTTGGCACAGGGTTTGTATCAAGCTTTCCTTGTCTTCCGGCTAGGTGATCTGCCTCTTGCGTTCTTTTAGTCGCCTCTTACGACACCCTCAAGACGGTGTGGGTTGGTGACATTGTGTATTCTAAATCTGTCACCACACGTCATGTTTTGTATCATCATCATTTCAGCCAAAAGACGTCCACTGCTGGACATAGGCCTCCCCAAAGGATCTCCACAAAGGTCGCCTGGGCCGCCCGCATCCACTGCTTTCCGGCGACCTTAACCAGGTCGTCGGTCCACCGTGTGGGAGGCCTACCAGCACTGCGCCTTCCGGAACGCGGTCGCCACTCGAGGACTTTTCTGCCCCATCGGGCGTCGGTCCTGCGAGCTATGTGCCCTGCCCACTGCCACTTAATTTGGCAATCCGGTGGGCTATGTCGGTGACCCTGGTTTTCCTGCGTATCTCCTCATTTCTGATTCGATCTCGCAGGGAAACTCCGAGCATAGCCCTCTCCATTGCCATTTTTGTATGTGTGCATAAATTGTAAAATAACAAGACACTTTTGCTTCTTTTAATGTATTCGAAATACTTTTTCACTATTTTCATTATCTTTTATCCAACATAATGCATCGACGATTGATTGTACTCCAGGCGAAAACAGCTATTCAGTATCGCACACACCACCCAACTTATTGCGAGCAGATATCTTTCGTGGAAATGTTTCCTAATCCGAGAGATGTTATCAAACTAGAAGTATTCTCAATTCAAGGATTCATAATTAAAGCCTTAGCAACAGCAACTTTGAAATTGGAATATATTTCGCACGATGGAGAAAATGGTATGACAGTGTCTTTAACTAACTTGATTTGGTCAGATTCCTCCTGCTTTTGTAAAACAAACAGTAAATTTTAATAAGTTATTACTTATACCCATTTAATTTTGTTCAAGGATTTCTGCCCACGTTTGGACCCTCTTTGCTTCACATGTATGATATCAGAACATGTGGTTCTCAAACTGACCTTGACCAAGAAGGACCTTATCATCGAGGAGCCATGCTTATTTCACTTAAAACTAACGTGCCTTACTATCAGCATCCATTGCGGAGCGTTAATGTTGAGCCAGCAACGCCAATAAAGCCGGTAGGTTATAAATGGTAAAGCTCCGTTATAAATAAATACATGATTGCCTAGAATCTTAATTTATGATTCAAATGTCCTCATTCTTTAATAAAAGATTGTTTTATATCGGAAATTTAATCCCAGTCTGAAATATTTCTGATCAAAACGAAATTGTTAGTGCCTTTGAACACCTAAGATTTATAATTAAAAACAAACGTATACGTAACTTTCGTGAAGATCACACAATATTGTTTCACGATGAATAGAAATGTTTTCATGACGTATTTTAGGAAGTATGTTATTTCGCAGCAAAATCTATGGGTATTAGACGATTTTTATATATTGTGCCCAGTACTGGAAGTTTCCATGTTAGACAGGCAGTTGACTGGAAAACAATGTGGCGTGGCCATGACTATTGGAGAGCTACCAACCGATGACCAGGGTGATGAAGGTATGTTTTTGCTTTGAGTAATAAATATTTTGGTGGTCACCGATTTAGAATAAAACCTATACCTACCAACCTGAGAGTGTTGTAAGTGCCACATAATGGAACGCAAGAAGCAGCTCTCCTAGCTACAAGAGAAGGAAATATTCATTTCCCTTTATGAATTTAAAGGAGGCCCGACTCAGTAGTGGGTTATTTCTTGGGCGGAAATTATGATTCAAAATCATCCACATTAATCGTTGTTTAACTTTGTTTCAGAATTTGTAGCTACAATGTTAGCAATAAGTAAGTATAATCTGTTTCAGATTTTATAAAAGTTTACAATACCACATTTCTGTCTAAACATAATATTGAAGCACTATGTTTGTGTGTATCGTTGTTTTTTTTTTGTTTCATGCAACGTAACCCTTTCTCCACGTATATCGTGGATCGCGGGGGCAGTTTACAAACATGAAATTCACGTACGCAAATGGCACCCAGACTCCGAGCAAGTGCCTCTGGTTTACACAAAAACATTTACCCAATCCTGGAATCGAACCGGGAACCGTTGATCTTTAGTCGGCACATCTAGCCTCTAGGCCAACAAGGCAGTTAAGTATTGTACTTATTTTGGAAGATAGATCAATCTAAGTATATAAAAACCAATGCCACTTTTCGTTGTAACTTTATAACTCAACAACGGCTGAACCGATTTGGATGTTTTTTTTGTATGCGTTTGTGTGGCACCGAGGATGGTTAAGATTCACAAATCAGCCCGACAGATGGCGCTGCAATCGGTAAACGAATATTTATGCAGGACAAAGTCCCGCCTGGTCAGCTAGTTGCGTATAATTTTATTTGATCCACTAATAAAATAATCTTTATTCTTTGCGCTTCCAGAAACGAATAAGTATTATTATACTGGGTCTTTGGAAGTTCAAAAAAATGTACCTGTATACGGATACTTGTGTTTTCCCAAGGCTTTCCCAGTTCTTCAACTGGCAGCCAGACTGCCGGACTTCCGGTTTAGAATGTTCAGGAATAACATGATAAACGCCATCGCTGTGAACCTAGTAAGAAAAAGAGCATACTTAATTGAAGTAGAATCTAAATAATATGTATATGCTTATGTTAATGCAATTTTTTTTGCTATTTTCGTGTGTATTATATTGCAGACCAGATTTTGAATACATAGTGTCACCATCCCATTCCGTCCTGAGGGTGTCGTAAGAGCCGACAAAAGTAAATTACGTCTGATAATCTAGCCACGAAACCCGTTGCCATACCGTCTGGTCAGCATGGTGCAGTAAGCCAATTACGTACGTACGAGTCCATTTACATGGAGGATGTAAATTGACTCCTCCATCTCGGCAGTGGGTCATTTATGGAATATTGCAGATTATGGTAGCTTGACACTGATGGCATTCTCAAAGTGAAATCGAAGGTACATTTGAGTGCCTGAAAAAAAAATTGAGGTGTTTAATGATTATACAGCCTTTTTAGTAGTATAAAACTATTTCTCAACAGGAAAACACGATATCAAACATAGAAAATCTTCTTTGCAAAAGCGACTTTCAGTCATTGAATGTCGTAATGGACGATCTCAACAAAGGTATTGACGAAATAGCTGGAAACTTGCTTATGTACCTCGACGTAATTCAGTATTCAGGATCGGTGGAGAGTTTAGTTGATGCGTATCAGAAGTACAATACAGACCTGGACAAAAAGCAATTGGCACTGCAGAAAGAAAAAATTGTGAGTTTCCATTCATTTACATTACAATTATTCCGTATGGGTATAGACTACATCGGATTTAGACTACATAGTGTCAACATCCCGTTTTATCCTGAGGGTGTCGTCGACGGAAGGAAATGACTAGGATGAAAACCAAGAGAAGGAAAACTTAATACGGAACCCATTTTTTTTTTTACATCGGTGATCCTCATAGATTCCCGGTCGTTGGGACTGGCCGGGTTATGTGGGACTCCGAGGCGCGTAGAGATGGTAAATTGCGCCCCGACCTACCCACTAAAACCGACGGCGATCCTCGAATGTCCGAACCAGGGCCACGGGATTCACTCCCCGATTAGGAGAGCATGCTCCGGGACCCTGGGGACCTCGGCCCGCCTCGTTTAGTGGAGCCCCATGCTCCGAAGCAGGCCCCTCCGATTACGTGGGTAATACGGAACCCTGTGCCAACCCGTCTGGCCAGCGTAGCACAGTAGGCTAATGACTCTGCATGTGAGGGGAGGAGGCCGGGCTCAGCAGTGGGTAATCTATGGGCTGAGTAGTAATAGAACATTAAAATTAAGATTGTTTTAATACCAAAAAGACAACGAAGCAAAAGTAGTTCTGACTGAATTTGTATTGTTTACTGCACGTATCCATTTCCAAGTGATTAAAGTCTTTATGAAACGCGCAGAAACATTAATTAATTAGTTACTGTAATCGCTATACTCTTGCTACAGTTCATGGTTAATTTAAATTACTTTATGTTATTTTTTGGATTTAGAAAACATTATGTCACCACCCCATTCCATCCTAAGGGTATCGTAGCGTAAGATGCAGACCACACAGCTGCTGCAAGAGAAGGAAATATTGATACAAACCCCTCTTGCTAGTGTGGCATAGTAATGCATATTTTGGAAGTAACACTTATGAGTCGATTTAAGGAAATGACAAGGCCGAAAAACTAGCCACAAGAGAAGTAAAACTTGATACAAAACCCTGTTTGGTGACGGATTCAGAATACATAGCGTCAGCACCCCATTCTATGATGAGGGTGTCGTAAGAGCTGACAATAGGAAATTACAAGGCCCGACTGAGCAGTGGTCGACGTATGGTCTGAGTAGTAGATAAGACACCAAAATTAATCAAGCTAAAATTAAAGGAAATGTTATACCAACAACTAACAAAGAGAAGTAAAAATGACTCAAGAATTCATATAATAAGGTCAGTAATGCATACCACGGCATCCTACGCAAGCCTTAAAAAAGAACTTAAGTTGGCGTTAGCAGAACTAAAAGTGATAGATCAGGAATTGAGAAGCCTGATATTTAAGGTGAGTACTTTTAACCATTAAGGGTCACAGTACACTAGCTACTTTTAGCATCGACGATCGGCGATTTTGCGACGGCATCGATGATGCATCGCGTTTTATCGACTTTCTGCGTACACTAGTACTGTGGCCATAAGGGCAGTTTCCTGAACGTGGCGGTAATGGGTAGAGACGGAATAACATAAAACTGTAGCCTTCTCTGTCTACCCTTAATCTCAAAAAAGTCGCCGTAAGCATCGTGGGGCTGCCATCCTTTGTGTCTGAAACAACGGCTGCGTTCAATTTTTGTATAGTTTGTCTCTGCCTATATTTATGCAATATTAGTTCTACTTATAAACAGCACAGATTAATCATTTGGTTAAACAAGTTGTCCTTGTGGTGATGGATTAAGAATACATAGTATCACCACCCCATTCTACAGTGAGGATGTCGTAAGTGTCGACAAAAGGAAATGACAAGGGCGAAAACCGGGCTAGGCAAGAGAAGGAAATCTAGTTGACTTGTCTGGCCCGTACTGTGCCACGCTGGCAAGACGGGTTGGCACAGGATTTGTATCAAGTTTTCCTTCTCTGGGGGCTCTACCTCTCGCGTTCTTTTAGTCGCCTCTTATGACTCCCTAAAGATGGTATGGGTTGGTGACATTGTGTATTCTAAATCCGGCACCACATGGACGAAGGACGAAACTGTAGTTAGTAGTAAAATAATAATCTTTTTTTAAAAACGTAACCCCTCCGCTGTTTGCCATCTGTAACGGCAGTTTACTAATATGTAACTCACGAACATTTTGTCATGTAGACCTCCGATGGTTGGCCTCATATAGTTATTTGGCTGCTTAGCGCCGGTTCTCGAGTGGCGTACTACAAAATCCCAGCGGCTGACGTCATTTATTCTGTGATACCTGAGCAAAGTGGACAATTTTGCGGTCAAATACGAACTATTTATTTAAAGGTAAACACAAACTCCAACGAGGGAAGTTTCAACTACAGAAGTTTTAGGCTCTGATGGGAAGGGAACATATTATTTTTTAAGTTATAGAGGTTTTTAGGTTACCGAGGTTTGAGTTATCGAGGTTCTACTGTATTTTATTCTTACGATACTGTGAGATTATTACTAAATTCTGTTGAAAATAAAATACTTATTCGTAAAATATCACGACGTGATAATTGACCAAGAACAAAATAGCTATGAAATGACCCCATCTTGGGGGAACTAAAGTTCACAATAAAATAACTGCAATGGAAATAACCATGGGGGGGATTTGCCCTAATCGCCACGCTGGGCAGGCGAGTTGGCGATCGCAGTATTATGATGACTTTTTATCAGAGCGTTGCTGCTGTCCAACGTCTGTTATCCCTTAGTCGCCTTTTACGATACCCACGGGAAGACAGGGGGTGGTGATATTCTAAATCCGTCACCACACGGACATATTGCACAGTTGAAGTGGCAATGAGCAGGCCACGTGGCCCGAAGAACGGATGGCCGCTGGGGCATAAAAGTCTTGGAGTGGCATCCACGTACGGGAAAGAGAAGCGTGGGAAGACCCCCACTAGGTGAACGGACGACCTTGTGAAGGTCGCTGGGAGTATGTGGATGCGGTCTGCGCACGTGATCGTGCATTTTGGAAATCTATGGGGGAAGCCTATGTTCAGCAGTGGACTTCTGTGGCTGATAGATAGATAGATAGATAGAATGGAAATAAACTCCAAAGAAAGACACTGACTCATTCCACTCTTCACGTAATTACTACTGCTGCTACTCAGCTCATAGACGATCCATTGCTCAGTCGGGCCTCCTCCAGTTACATGGAGGGTAATTAGCCTACAGTGCCTCGGTGGCCAGACGGGTTGGCACAGGGGTCACGGAGTATGCTCCCGTAATGGGAGTGAATCCCGTGGCCCTGGTTTGGGCAGTCGAGGATCGCCGTCGGTTTTAGTGGGTAGGTAGGGGCGCAATTCACCATCTCTACGCGCCCCGGAGTCCCACATACCCCGGCCAGTTACCAACGGCCGGGTATCCATGAGAATCTCCGACGTAAAAAAAAAACAGTTTCGTATCAAGTTTTCCTTCTCTTGCAGATAAGATATATATATCGGCCTTGAAATTTCCATTTGTCGTCTCTTACGACACCCTACATACATTCGTAGTTAATGCCAATTTAATTTCTTGTCTAAATTTTTTTATTGTTTAATTATATTGTAGCTAAGTTCTATTGACTATATTATTTATGATGCGAATCCTGAAACAGCTATTGTGCTTTAACTAAAACGATGAGAGCATTAAGACCGTGAAGCATTAAAGCCGTTAATTCCTTTTGTCTTAAGTTCACTGTAATGATCTTACTAATATTATAAACGTGAAAGTTTGTAAGTAGGGATGGATGGATGGATGGATGTTTGTTACTCTTTCACGTAAAACCTACTGAATGGATTTTAATGAAACTTTACAATAATATGGCTCATACATCAGAATAACACATAGGCTACAAGTTATAAAGATATTATGTGAATTACAACAATTTAAACAAGTCGAATTAAAAATTTCTAATTGTCAAATTTTCGACCATATTAAACTATAGACAACATAACGTTTCGCTGTCAGTTGCGTTTTGTTAAAGTAGGTTTTATACGGACGGGATAAAAATCTCAGGTATCCTATGTCCAACTTTCTTTTTGTTTTAAATATATATAATGCGGAACAAAGTTCGCCGGGTCAGCTAGTTATTATCATAATTACTATCTCTGTTCAGCCAGTAAAATGCTCGAAGCATCCCAGCACTCTTGCGTCCAGTTGCTACTGTGTTTCTGGCAAAATTGAGCTAATGTTGTGGATGGGCCTCTTTCGCCAAGTGCCAACCTTTCATGACTACTTGCCTAAAGGATACGTTGTGAGAACACGGAATTATGATATGTGCGTCAAGACATCCAGCTTGGTAATACTCTATATAACATTACTAGCTTTTGCGCGCGGCTTCGCCCGCGTGGGCTTCGAACCCGTGCATATTTTTATGAACATAAAATCGGTTAATGTGACTAAACTATGATAGTTAGATATATGCTCTCGCGGACTTTTTTGTAGATCTTTATAAGACCTACAAACCCGTAGTACATCATTTTGTTCTATTGTCAATAGTTTTTGCAGCGCACGCATAAATAGGTTTTCGATTTTACACCTTGGTTTACAAAATCGCAATTTTCATACGGATCCCTAATTCTTTTGAAAATAAAATATAGCATATAACCTTCCTCGATAAATGGACTATCTAACACTGAAAGATTTTTTGAAATCGGACCAGTAGTTCCTGAGATTAGCGCGTTCAAACAAACAAACTCTGCAGCTTTATATATTAGTATAGATAGAGTATAGATTGTCAGTGGCATATTTTTATGACTTTTTTCAGGCATCTTTGTATAACTATTATTTTGCAGCAGCGGTTGTAGGACGGTATGAACGGTGAAACCAACCTTATAGCCATCCTAAGTCAAGACTTAGAGCATATCGACTGAAGCATTTCCGTGATCAAGAAATGTTGATAGCTACTCGATTCTATCTTTCGAGTATACTCGTACAGTGTCCATACATATAATCACGCCTCTTTCCCGTAGAGGTAGGCAGAGACCATTTCTTTCCACTTGCTACTATCCTTACATACTTGTTTCACTTCGTCCACTTTCATTATTCCCTTCATACATGCTCTTCGGTTTAGGGTACACTTGACCTGGCCTTTTTTCAAGACGTCCCTGATTTGGTCTTGAAACGTCCGCCTAGGTCTTCCCCTTCCAATACTTTCTTAAACTAAATATTCCTCGCCGAAATATCCTGACGCACACTTCAACATAAAAATTTAAATAAATTTTATGAAGAAAGAATAAGAATATTTCAGCGGGGAATATTAAGTAGTAGGTGTAAGAATTCGATAAAGAAATAGTTTCATTTTAACGGACACTGTACGAGTATACTCGATAAATAGATAGTATCGAGTAGCTATCAACAATTCTTCTGTCGAGTAATAACACAGCGTTATAATAAAATGTAATAACATTTTAGTAGCGATCCGTGTCTTGTGTGTAAGTACGAGTAGTATTTATCGAAAGTTGCCTCCTTAAATGAATGCTATGGAGAGATTACCTAATGGGAATTACTATTCCGAAAATCAGGTAAGCCCTAAATACGCTACTAATCGTTTCAGATGCTTGAATATCGCGTTTTTGTGTACAAGGCGAAATTACAAAGTGATGATATATTTTATGAGCAAATGTGTCCCTTTGTCCGAGTCAATGTTATTAACACAGTGAGGGAAACTGAAGTGAGTTCTAATTACATTCTATTATGGATAGGGTACATCCACCCTAAGGTGTTTTTGGATTACAAAATAACCTATCAGACATTTACTGCCAACTTATAGCTCGCTTACCTAGCAGTTTAAGAACGTTTGCAAACTATCCAAAATAAACAGATTAATGGTCGTTTTTACATTATGCTTTAAAGTTTCAAGATATGATCATATTAACTTCAACACCCATAAAAGATTTTTATGACCAAGTCCGTTCAAAGAGTTTCTTTTTAACTTATAACGACAACTATCATCTAGTCCCTCCCGGGACCACAACTGCTGCAAAGCGTTCGAAACGCCTGGAATTGCAAGTAAGTTACGAGGACACAACATTTTTTTTAATATACTATATTTTTAAGTGCTAATATATCTGTTTCAGGTAAGACAGAAAACGTGCTCGCCAGTTTGGAATCAGGTTATCAAAATACAAAGTCTGGTCTATGCAACACATGATCGTATAACTAATAGTCCGCCATCTGTCCTAGTCGAGATTTGTGATCGTGATGTGAACTCGGTCAGTACCTACTCATTCGTGTTTTCAACAATCTCTCGACAAAATAGTAAACCGCAAAGCCTAGATCTATAAAGATTTCTTAGTGTCACAGAATATTAATATAGGGTAAAACCGAGATAGATGCCCCAGTGGGATAGATGCCCCATATTCTAAAACTTGAACCGAATGCGCGACCGAAATTACGCGACCCACAACTCACGAAATTACGGACGTTTGGCCGCACCCTTACTGTGGTTAAAGTTGTACTGTACACTTTGTGGAACCGGGACTGATGTTGCTTGATTTCAGGGCAAAACTGACTTAATAGGCCGTGTTGAGGTCCAACCAATCGTTGAAGATCGCCAAAATTACGAGTTCGCTCCAAAACTGCAGTGGTTCAAAATCCACAAGGGCCTCGAAGAAACCGGACAAATACTTATGTCTGTTCAGACGATACAGGTTAGTTTAATGTGATAATGTTTTTGGGTTTGTTTTTTATCACTAGCTATCCTTTATAAATATTATATTCGTTTATATGTAACTCATTATCATATTATCCTACTCATTATATAGACTTTTTCATTCACATTATTCATCCCATACAATAGCTGTATCGTTCTCTAGGTACATGGTAGCAACGATACGACGAAGATACGTTTAGTCTTACTAATATTATAAACGTGAAAGTTTGTAAGTATGGATGTATGGATGGATGGATGTTTGTTACTCTTTCACGTAAAAACTACTGAATGGATTTTAATGAAACTTTATAATAATATAGCTTATACATCAGAATAACACAAAGGCTACAAGTTATAAAGATATTATGTGAATTACAACAATATAAACAAGTCGAATTTCTAATTGTCAAATTAGTTACCAACTATGTCCAACTTTCTTTTTGTTTTAAATATATATAATGCGGAACTAAGTTCACCGGGTCAGCTAGTTTACTATATATCTGACTATCAACGCCATCTATGAAAATATGGTTAAACTAACTCAACCCAGAAGTTCCTCAAAAATCTAAATAGGTACATATCTCATTGTTACATTTAGCGACATCTAGCTATATTACTATGTACTGAATAGACAGCATTACTTAAAACTATTACATCTTTTTCATAGATGGCGTTCTTTATGAAAACGTAAAACACCGTTACTTTAAGGTGGATGCTCCAGGGTAGCCCGCGAAATTCAAAGTTTCTTACTTTTTTGCAATTTGCAGGTCAGTGCTAGGTTTTATGTTGATTAAAATGTCATTCGCGGCTGTAAGACGTCTGTAGTTTTAGAATTATAATTATCAAAATCATCAATACAACCCTCCAAGCTGATAAAGGTGCAAGAAAAACTTTTTTAACGTTGAAGTCATTCTTGCACCTTTATGAGCTTGGAGGGTTTTATTGATGAGTTTGATGATTATAACTCTGTAACTACATACGTCTTACAGCCGCTAATCAAATGTTCATCATCATACAACCTAGCACTGCCCTGCAAATTGCAAAAAACGTAAGAAAATTTGAATTTCGCGGACTACCCTGGAGCATCCACCTTAACCGATAGTGTGAAACTGAATCTAATAATAATAATAATAAGCCTTTTTATTTCTTATCTCACAATATTTAGAATTTTACATTAAGTACTAATTGTGTTAGTGTTTGCCTTAATTAAGTTAGTAGTGCTATTTGTTTAGGTATCTTTCAGAGATATAGGGCCTCCGCGCATTATGCGGCCAGGCCGCGCGGCCAAGTCGCTGCGGCCAACTAATTCTTCTACGTTGTATATAGCTGCGCGCATTACGCGGCCAGGCCGCGCGGCCATGTTTTGGTCGCGCGGCCAACGAAAAACATTGCGTCACATACGCGGCCCATTGGCCGCCGCGACCAATACGCGCATTATGCGGCCAGGCCGCGCGACTGGCCGCGCGGCCTGGCCGCCTAAATGCGCGGGGGCCCATAGTCCCATATCGGGTAAAGGCCTCCTCCATCCTCTTCCAATTCTCCCTATCTTTGGCAAGGGTCATCCAGTTTTTGCCAGCAGTCTGGGCTATGTCGTCTGCCCATCGTTTGTATGGTCTTCCAATCTTTCTTTTCCCTGGTGGTCCTTTCCAGTTAGTGACTTGTTTCGTCCATCTGTTGTCAGTGAGTCTTGCGATATGTCCTGCCCAACGCCACTTTAGTGCTAGTGCTTGTGTTAGAGCATCTGTCAGCATAGTCTTTTTCCTAATTTTTGTACATCGAACCTTGTGAATTTTCCTTATTCCTAGCATGCTCCTCTCCATTGCCCTCTGGGTGGTTGTAATTTTCTGCTTGGTTCTATCAGTGTGAACCCATGTTTGGCAGCCATACAATAGACAGGGTAGTATACAAGTGTCCATTACTACTTTCTTGAGATTCAAAGAGTAGTGGCCTTTTAAGATTTCTTTTAGTGACCAATATTTTTGCCATGTGATGTTTACTCTTCTTTGTATTTCCTCTTCGTTATTTGTTTTGCTGAATGTCACTTGTTTTCCTAGGTATTTGTAAGTTTTTACGTATTCTATGCGATTTCCCTTGACCCATATTGGTTTTTCATGGCTATTAGTCATTACTCCAGTCTTGTTTGTATTTATTTCCAGACCTACCTTTGAGCTTTCTGTGGCTAATGAACATATCATTTCCTCTAGAGTGTGTGGTGTTTCGGCCAGTATGACAATATCATCTGCGAACCTTAGATGGTTAAGGTATCTTGTGCCTATTTTAATACCTTTGTGAGCCCAGTCCAGCTTCCTAAAGATAGTTTCTAAAACAGCTATGAAGAGTTTTGGTGAGATGGGGTCTCCTTGTCTCACTCCTCTTTCGATCTTGATAGGGTCTCCTCTTGTTTCTAGTTTTACCTTACTAGTGCAGTTAACATATATGTTCTTCAGAATGTTTATGTATTTTCCATCAACGTTGGAGAGTTTCAGTGCTTCCCAGATTGAGTTATGGCTGATTGTATCGAAAGCCTTACTGTAATCAATGAATGCTAGATATAGAGGCTTGTTAAATTCTTTGTACTTCTCCATTGTTTGTTCCAGTACCTGTAGATGATCAGTTGTACTAAAACCCGAACGGAAACCTGCTTGTTCTATTGGTTGTGAGTCGTCGATTGTAGGTGCTATTCTGCTTAGGATGATAGATGCGAACAATTTGTATGCGCTTGCCATTAGACTAATAGGCCTGTAGTTGCCTATGTCTAATGTATTTCCTTTTTTATAAATTAGTGTGATTTCTGAAGTGCACCATTGTTGTGGCACTATCTCAGCATCTAATACCATGTTGAAGAGCTTGGTGAAATGGTGGAGTAGAACCGGTGTCCCTAATTTAATGGCTTCGTTGGTTATACCGTCGGGTCCTGGGCTTTTCTCATCTTTTAGCTTTCTTATGTGGTCATATACTTCTCTTTCGGTTATTGGGTTTACTGTTGTTCTAGGAACACTATGTTCTTGTGTTAGTGTGGTTTCATGGTGCATATTTCTCTTGTACATTTCTCTGTAAAAATTTGTAGCATGGTTAATAATATCTTTTCTCGTTTTTGTTTCCCCTGTATTGCCTTCCAGCTTCTGTATCCAGGTTTTTTGTAGTTTCAGGTCTTTAAAGGCTCTTTTTGTACTTCTATGATTCGTAAGGTTTCTTGTGATTATCTCCTGTCTATGCTTATTGTAGTCTTGGCTAATAGATTTGTTGGTTGCTTTGAATACTTTGCTTAGCTCCTTTCTTATGATTTGGTCTTTGGGCTTTATTTTTATTAGTTCAGTGCGTTTCTTTATTAGTTCTTCAGTTTCTTTACTAAATATTTTTTGTTGTATTTTCTTTTGGTTACTTGTGAGTAAACTGTGCAACACTGATTCTTCTAAAGTGTTGTAATAGTTTTGGATGCTCATAGTTTCTTTAAAATTTGTTTCTAGATGTGATCGCAGGCTATTCACGTGTCTTTTAATTTCGTTGTCCGTTTTTGGAATTGTAGCTGAAGGTTTGTAGTTTTTTCTATTTTTCTTTGGCTGTTTTAAATCGAGGGATGCTCTTAAAAGTCTGTGGTCGGAAGGGAATTTTATATTATTGAGTACTTCTGTGTATGTGATGAGTTGGGGGTCGCTTGTTAGTATGAAATCTATTTCATTTCTTGTTTTCTGATCTGGTGAAATCCAGGTCCATCGTTTGTTTTTTCTTTTCTTGAAATATGTGTTCATTATAGGAAGCTTGTGTTCGAAAGCAAAGTCAATCAGTAAGTCACCCCGGTCATTTCGTTCGCCATATCCGTGCTGACCCATTATTAAGTTCTCGCCTTCCTTGGGGTGTCCTATTTTAGCGTTAAAATCGCCCATTAGTATTACTTTGTCGTCGGCTTTGGCGAGTGCTTCTGTGATGGTGGTGTAGAATTTCTGTATCTCTTCTTCGCTCGCTTTTTCTGTGGGTGCATAGACTTGTATAAGTGAGAGATTCAAGTCTTCTAGTTGTAATTGCAGCAAAGCCACCCTTTCCGACAGTCCTGTGAAGTTGATTATTTTGCTTTTAAAGGTTTTCTTCAATAAAAAGCCAACCCCGTGTCTCCCCTTGGTTTCTCCCATGTAGCATAAAATGTAGTCTTTGTATTCTTCTATATTGCAACCTGTTCTTCTGACTTCACAAAGACCCAATATGTCGAAGTTGATATATTCAAGAGCATTCGTAAGTTGAAGATATCTTTCAATTGAAGACAGTGATCTCAAATTATATGTGCCTATTTGTAAAAAAATGTTTTTTATCTTCCTTGTAATGGATGGAGGGTGGTGGTCATTATTCCCCACGGGGACCAGCCGGCTTGGGGAATGTGTTTTTTTGTTGTTGTTTGTTTTAGTGTGTTTATCTTTCTTCGGCTGTTGTAGGTAGTTTTTTGTTGATTGCTATTGTAGTGAGTTGTGTCTGGAGCGGTTCATATATTCAAAGGCGTTTGTTTTGTTTATTTTGCTTGGAGCTTTTGGGTTATTATCACTGTTTGACTGGGGTGGTGAGCTTGACGGGGCCCGTTTTCTCTTTTCAATTCCTTGGTCTTTGTTTATTTTCCCTTTAATTATTAGTTTGTCGTAGCGGATGATTGCTAAGTTTCCTTTTTTCCTTTCTTGTTGTTGTTGCAGTTTTAGCTCTTTTCTTATTTCCAAAACTTCTTTGGGGAAATCTTCGGTGGCATATGTAGGTGCTGGGAAATATTTGTTGTTTCTGAGTATTTCAAGTTTTCTCCAAGCCAAAGTGAGTTTTACCAATATTGGTCTCCTTTTTTTGTCCTCTTTTTTCCCCAACCTTTGAACCTCACTGACTTCCCACATATCAAGTTCTCGTATTCCCTTCTCGGTTACTATTTTGTTTATAAAATCCACGACTAAACTCATAAGTTCCTTGTTATTTTCTTCGGTTTCTTCTACGCCGTGCAGTAGTATATTATTTTTCTTTGCTTCCCTTTCTAACTTACTGACTTTCATTTTCAGTGTCGACACTTCGCTGTTAAGTTTAAGGTTCTCTTTAACCAGTGGGTTTAGCTTTTCTTCTATTGTTGCTATAATGCTTGCCGTTATTGAACTGGTCAAATCTTCTTTTAATTCATGCATCATCGTGTCAATCTTCTTATCTATTTTTAGTAGAAATAATTCCATCTGTTTGTCCATTTTCCCCTTTTTGGTAGAATTTCTGAGCTCTGGCAACACTATCTCGGCGTGACGTGACACTGACAGCTGTTGTCACTGTCAGATAACGATTATTTGTCAGTTGATGATTAGTGAATTTTGTGGGGGTAGAATTGTTTTCACTAAGCGATTTCCAGTTTTTGATCGCTTTTGTCAGGCTTAATAACGATTTCCAGAGCTGGATAACACTATCACCACAAGATGGTCACTTTAGCTGCACTTTGGTAGTATTGTTAGTACTTAAATCACAGTTTTTCTTAGCAAATCGCGAAATTATTCGAGAGCACTAGTGCTTCTGACAACAGTTGACAGCCGAAAAGTGAATCTATCATTTTATAACTCACGCCTTTGCCACGCTGGTTGGCACAGGGATTTGTATCAAGTTTTCCTGCTCTTGCGGTTAGGTTTTCGGCATTTCGACAGCCTCAGGATAGAATGGGGTGGTGACACTATGTATTCTAAATGCGTCACCACACGATTAATAACAATTACGGGTTATTTCACTATACGATCGTGAAGGGTGGACTGATATAGATACTTAGCCAAAACGGGCTAGACTGGCGCGGTCAAGAAAATTGGGAAAAGATTTCGTAAATACATCTCTTCCAATAAGTGCTAATAATCCTAAACCAACATTGACCTAATACTATTTGATTGTAGATACCGGAAACTTTGATGCGCAATATTGTTTATTGTCCTGTGGTGCAAACTTTTGTAGTACCAGGGATAGACCAGTTGTTGCCTAGTGAGCAATGCAATGGCAATGTCAAAGAGCCTTTGCCACAACATCTAATACCAAAGTGTTGCACATATAAGTACGTAACCCCGTTTTTTTAAATGTTAGCAGTCTACAAAAACGGCACATAAAATGAAAGAACCAAATAGTCTTTGAATTTTTTCAAATCAGTTATGTTATGCGTTATAGCAGATAAACATACATACAAACAGTCACGCCTTCTTCCGGCTGGCGTAGCCAGATATCACATCCTTTCACTTGGTACGATCCTTGCTCACAGCCTTCGCTTCTATTTATCGTCATTTAAGTGTAACAAATATTAAATAAGACATACAACCGCACTGAAAACCTTTGATTCCACTCTACTCACTTCAACTTTTTGAAGATGGTTGACAATTCTTCAGAACCTTAGCCGTAAATTCCCCTTAATATATTCAGTTACTACTGATTGTAATACTAAAATTTGTGCGTCCATTGTTTGATTTGGGAGTATATAATTTACCAACATTGAATTTGAATACGAAAAGTAAACATTAATAATTATAGCTATTAGAAGATTTCAATATAGATCTCTATTTTTTGCAGAGTTGATATCTATTGGTGGGGCCTTCGTGATGTAATTAGTGCTCGAAAACCCTGTGTTTACCTGTTAATCGATGACTTCGTTGTCAAGTCCGATATTATTCAGGACAAAAGGATGAATTGCAACTTTCCAAATGGTCGCATGAGCCAAACATTTGAGGCTCCAATGCAAGATTACTACTGTCCTCAATTGTGCTTAAGGCTATATGATAATGGTACTTTTGGTAGAACATTGTTCTTGGGGTCTAATATGATAAAAAATATGAACAAATACACAATTAGTTGGCAGTCCAAATCTGAGAGAGATGCCTCTTTGGACGGCGTGTCTATTATGGCATCTAACTTCTCCAAAGGTATACAAGAAAAAATTTTCATTACTTAGTTTAACGTTAATATATACGTATATAAAAGTCAATTGTAAATTTATATAATTTAACAGTAAGTGAATTGCTCTACGTTAAAAAATCGACTCCATGTGAATCTGACTGCGTTATTTCCAAAAATACCAATGTCCAAGAAAAAGCGCAGATATCCCTATATAAGAAACTATTAAGCAGACGGGAGCCGACAGAAGAAGAATGTTATCTTCTCCCTATTTTCAATAAAAAGCAGACTCCGAACAAATTGACGAATAAATGTGTTAAAATCCCAGAACTTAAAGACTGGTGGACAAGATTTTCTTCCTCAGAAACTGTAAGACTTTCTATATGTATGAGCAAAGAATGACATAAAGATTCTCATTATAACATAATTTTATTGATTTTATAGGATGCTTCTAGCAGCAGGATGGATAAAATTGTCGTAAGTACCAAAACATGTTTACAAAGTGTAGAATTACACTAAAACTGTGTTACAACTGAATATGTTTACGTTTGCGCTACCAGATTTACTATTCTGAACTGGAGGCACAGCCAGAGTTTTCGAAGTTCAAAGATTGGTGTTCAACATTAAAGCTATACAACGGAACAAAAACAGGAATCCCGGAGAAAGACGATCAGCTATATTGCGGATTACTGAAGGCTGGCATTGCAATATACTCATGGCCTCCTGATTTTGAAACATCTGCAGTGAGTCGTAATGGGGTGGATTTGAATTATGGGTAAGAAATATTACGGCTCTCCCAGTCTGTTTATAAATATTATACATTTCTAAAATTGTTTCTCGCCTTGGTGAACTTTACTTGACTAAACACAAAGTTAGATAAACCTACATTTATAGTTAGGTACCTACTTTAAATGTAGGCTTATCTATCTTCTCATTTGAACCACACTCTGAAATCAACATAATAGGTATTTTATTTACAGCGACGTTAATATATATTTAAAAGTGTTATTTGGAGCACTGAACTAAAATGACAGTTTAATCCATTTCCAGTGACGTCTAATTACCCGTTAAATTATCTCATAACGACACTTATGGAATTTGGTCACTATTTAAGTTTAGGTTTACAACTACTTTCATCATAAGCCATCATATCATCGAAGACTTCAAATGGTTCAGTAATAATCTATATTATTTTATACTTAGTTATTTACTCGTATGTATTAATCTTAGCATTGAGGTTGTGGTTGTAACTTTAATGAAATATTCAATATGTGTTCCTGTTCTATGGATTGCAGTTACTTCGATGACTATCCCAACAATGAACCTTCTAAGTTTTTAGTACGGGTGTACGTAGTGAAAGCGATTGACCTGAAACCCAAAGAATTTACCGGCAGATTGGACTCCTATGTTGTAATTAGCTGCGGTGAGAAACATCTTGGCGACCGGAAAAGTTTTATACCAAATAATGTTAATCCTCGCTTTGGAAGGTAGGTAAATTGATTTGTCAAATATGATTACGATATGATATGTATAATGAGCTAGATGGATCAAACTTAAGAGGTCTTAAGTTGCGGCACTTAAGGCCTACCTAGTACACGTTATAGCGCCTCTGCCTATGTTCAGCAGAATAGACTAGAGTGGCCTAACGATAGTTTAATTATTAGTAATAAAAAAAGAAATTGCAATCACTTTTTAATCTATTAATTTCATCGTTTTAGTACGATCATAGCTTCTCATGCTTTTATGAGGCGGAGGAGGTAGGAATTTTCAGTAACATTTTAAATCTCATTTCATATTCATAGATCCATAATTATATCTCAAAGTTTTATAGTAATATCGAGATGGTAAATTTTAGATTGTTTGAATTTCGCTGTACCTTACCAGAAGATTATCTCCTTACCGTATCACTCTACGACTACGGTACGCAGTCACCTGATGATCTTATTGGTTCTACTACAATTGATCTCGAGAATAGGATATATTCGAAGCACAGAGCTTTGGTTGGACTTCCTTACGAGTATAACACGTATGTTTCTTTTACTTGTATTCGGTTGTATTGAGATTAAAAGTGTTTAGTTACATACATTGAGAGCATTGAATGCAACTTTACTAAACTCAGTTTTAATCCTATGTATATATTTTTGGTCTAGTAAAATTTCGATAATGAGGAAGATTTAGGATAAATAAAGTTTACAAGTAATTAGGCAAGTATTTAGAGCTTACCGATAGTTATCTTAGTCCACAGTCGGATAATATTGTAATTGAAGTAGGTTTACTCTTCTGTTTCAGTTCTATAAAATATTCTATTATAATATGTTCTCTCTAGCACAGGACCAGGGAGGTGGCGTGACAGTGTAAAACCTTCATATATACTAGACGAAATATGCCGCAAGAACCATATCCCACCACCTATTTTTCGTGAAAGTACTACAGTATCGGTAAATGGAATAGAATATACAGAAGAAAATGGTTAGCCATTGACACTTTATAATTGCATTTAAAATTAGCACATGAGGATTGTAGTATCTAATTTGCTACCTGTTTTTACGAACATACATATTTTGAGGAACGAATAGCGCTTTTTATAACTCTTGTCAATTACAGATAAAAACTACAAATCGGACATCGACCGCAAAGAAAGTATATGTTTGAATCTTTTACGCAATTGGCATACGATGCCCATATGTGGTCACCATTTGGTTCCTGAACACGTAGAAACGAGAACATTGTTTAGCCTAGAGAAACCAGACGAGGAACAGGTTAATAGTTTATTAAAAGTAGTAATGTTGCCGATTGTGATTATTTTTAAAAACAATGTTAGTTGAGTTTATTATATAATATTACGAGTACTACCCGGCCACTATTAAATCGTAGATTATTTGAAACGTTTGTACTTTAAATATAGTGCCATCTATTGAATACTTACTCAATCCAGTCAACAGGTATCGCCATCTGTTAGAATCGTTCGGAGCTAACATATAATTGTGACTTATTCAGATCTTATTCAGATTAAAATATCGTAATGTTTTGTTTTAGGGTAAACTTCTGTTATGGGTTGATATATTTCCCCTTGATACTGACCTTTATATACCCCCACCTATTGATATAACTACTCCCAGGGTAGAAACTTATGAGCTAAGACTCATCGTGTGGAATGTACAGGGTATCAAATTTCTTGATCTGCCTTCCAAAAAGGCGACTAAGTTGTATGTCAGAGCGTTAGTATTTTTTTGTTAATATTGGATTGTTAATTTCTTCTCCGAACAGTATACTATACTATAAATGACGTATCTTTGTAAAATCCATGGTGTAACCATTTACAATATTTGTATATTCTATAGTATCTACTTTGAATATTATAATAATGTAATATGAATAGTTTCAATCACATTAATGGTGTGGAAATTGTACGTACCTAACAAGTAATTTAACAAAATGTTACGTAATCACTTGACGATACATTAACCACATTAGCAAATTTTATCTGTGTGGTGACGTCTAAAGAATACACATTATCACCAACCCTTACTATCCTAAAGAGGGTCGTTAGAGGTGACGAAAGGACTGCAAGTAGCAGATTGCCTTGCCGCAAGAGAGTGAAAACTTGATACAAGCCCTGTGCGAACCCGTCTTACCAGCAGCGTGGCACACTAGGCCAATTTCCCTCCATGCATTTGGACGGGGCCGACTCAGTAATGGGTTATTTATTTTGTGCAACGACATTAGCAGTTAGTTTTGGATGCTTATTATTTGAGTTGGTATGATTAGGAGTTTTGATGAATTTAGGTACGTGGACAATTTTGATAAATCACAATGTACAGATGGGTACAGCAATAATTTATCTGGTAATAGAAGTTTCAACTGGCGCATGATTTTCCATTTTCAATACCAGCGTGCTGAAAATAAGGTAAATTTTGTAATATTGCAGTCTCTTTTCCATGCTCTCTGCTTTGGTAGACGATATAAGACATGGACACCTAGTTAGATATAACAAATTGAAAATTAAATTTTAGTTTATCTTTACTTAGATTCTGGTTTGCAATATAGTATGATAAATCTTATTCATGGTTGACTACCGAGACCTCAATTTACGTAAAATGATAGTTTCTAAGTATCTCGAACTGTAAAAATAATACCGATTCTATTTCCGTAGATGGTGAAAAAAGAGCTGAGCACATTTACTGAATTTGAAGAGTACGTCGAACCACTGTTAATAATACAAGTAATGGAGTCAAAAAACGACGCTCAGGATGAGTTGTTGGGTAAGGATATGAATGTAGAATGTCGAAAATAACCTTTGAAGGAGCAGATAGATTATGCCCATTGTTGCATGAATTTTATCAACCTACATTTGCAATATGAATCCATGTGTAATAGTGTAGCCTTTTCATCCTTCGAATTTATTGTAGGCCAACTGGCATTCAACCTTAATAATATGCCTAAGGGGGCGAAGGAAGCCTCTAGTTGTTGGCTAGAGGATTTGAAGAAACTAAATCTGTTTACTGCAACATCCACAAGAGGCTGGTGGCCAATTATTATCCTTGATGATGATGATGGTGAGAGTAATATATCTGTGAGTATCTATTTGGCATTGCAACATAGATATAAGTTACTAATTAAAGAAATGGGTAATAGGACTAATTAGTTTATAATTTTCTGCTCTAGGGAGTCATAGAACTAGAACTTACCTTACTACCTATAGAAAGAGCCATATTGATGCCTGTTGGACTTGGTCGTGATCCACCGGATGCTCTGCCAGAACCTAAGTGCGTAAACCGCCAGTTTTATTGATGAATTATGATCCACTGTAGCATGAAATAAAACGAGGTCAGCCATCTAAAACTTGTCATATTTGTTTCATTGGTTCATTTACATTTTCCAAAAAATGTAAATGAATTTGTCCGAATATGAATTTGTCCCATTCGGTGTCGAGACCCTTGGTCCGTGGGGTCCTAGCGATATAAGCCTTTTTAAGGAAGTCGACATCACAGGAGACCGAAGAGCTGGTAGCTACCTCGGACAAAGAATCAGTCTAGCGATTCAAAGGGGGAACGCTGCCAGTATCTTCGGAACCTTGCCTAAAGGGACTCCTTTAAATAATATATTTTAGTATTTAAGTTTTAGGTTAATTGGTATTTTTTGTCTTGTTTTATTACTTAAGTTAGTGTTTATGTGATTACAAATAATTTTTTTCCCAAAAATCTAAACTTTGTTTTCGTTTTTTTTTATTATATCAGTATCTTTAATAAGATACTGATGCGTTCGTACTTACCATTAAATTGAAATGCGGGCTAACATGATAATTATATTTAGGAGTTGGGATAACCATTTAATGTTTTGAACGTCTGTTCAAAACATTACATAGACATACTACAATTTAATAGACATACCTATATTTCTTTATGTTCAACAGGAAAGAATTTTCAAGAATGTTTAAGCGGTTGAACATTGGAAAAGAAGTAATTTATTATATTACTGGGGCAGCTATTATAATTGCATTTCTTCTGTTTTGTGCCTATTTGTATGCGCCTGTGGATGTCCTTGAAGAGGAGTAAATCATTGTACATTATAACACAGCTGTTCGTATGTAAAAGTTATCAAAATTGCAATCTGAAAGGAGGTTTGATACAAAGTCGCCGATCTGCATAGCATCTTCGCTATATACGTACGTGGCTTGTCATAGCTTATTGGTTCAAGTTTGTCACGTACAAAAAGTAGATGACGAGTTCTAAGTATTTCATATTTCTGTACATACATTTATTTATTTTTGTACAGTGGATTATGATCCGTTTATATGTAGGTACCTATACGTGTAATAAAATGTATAATACACGTATAAGATTATCACAATTATAGTATATGTTATGATATATTTATTTCATTTTATGTAGAGTTTTTTATGCATACTACATTTACGTAATTAGTCTATGTTTGGTAGGTATGTATGTCTTTATTTTGTTATGGACCTTGTGTTAATTTGGTAAGATGCCGTTGTTTGTATAATAACTTACTACTTTAAATAAATAAGATAGAATAATTTTGTTAGCATTTTTTTGTGCAAAATACTTTTTGCGGGTTCACAAATGTACCCATTGAACCAAATAAAATATAATTGACTTCTCCCATGTTTGTTGCTGCTTCAGTAAGGAATTTGATAACAACTGTCTTGTCCATCTCAGCATTTAAGTTTAATAATAAGATAAATTTTAGTAGACTTATAATGGCTGAGACCATGGAGGGCTTCACTACGATGCTCGGTGGCCGCTGTCGAGCATCCGAACGAGTCGGCCATAAGCTGAACATGGAGAAGTCGAAGATCATGTCTACTATCCATGTTCAAGCCACTCCTGTAAACATTGGAGGTTCTACCCTCGAAGTTGTTGACCATTACATTTCATGGGACACACTGTCCAGTTAGGTAAGTCCAACCTCGAGAAAGAGGTGAATCGCCGGATCCAACTCGGCTAGGCAGCGTTCGGGACACTGCGAAAGATCTTCTCGTCCACAATACCGTAGTGTCTGAAGACAAAAGTCTTCGACCAATGTGTGTTGCCAGTGATGACTTATGGAACAGAGACGTGGTCGTTCACTATGGGCTCCATCAGAAGACACAAAGTTACCCAAAGGGCAATGGAGAGGGATATGCTCGCAGCTCCCCTGCGAGATCTAATCAGAAATGAGGAGATACGCAGGAAAACCAGGGTCATTGACATAGCCCACCGGATTGCCAAACTTAAGTGGCAGTGGGTGGGGCACATAGCTCACAGGATCGATGCCTGATGGGGCAGAAAAGTGTCGTCGAGTGGCGACCGCGTTCCGGAAGGCGCAATGCAATGCTGGTAAGCCTCCCACACAGTAGACCGACTACCTGGTTAAAGTCAACCCACTTTAAGCGAGTATGTTTTGATTTAGCCCGCTCCCTCCCAGCGGGCTCTGCAGTTCCGTTTTCATGTAATACAGAAAAAGCATTGAAAAAAAGATCAGCATCCATCATAAAATACTACTACTCAGCCCATAAATGACCCACTGCAGAGTCGAACCTCCTCCCATCACAGGTAGGGTAATAAAATACCTATCCAAAATTGTGAACCATCCTCTTGCTGGTTTTTTCGCAATTGTGTTCTATCTTCTATGTAATTAATATTTGTTAAATGTTGACGTTCCATTCTATAATCAAAATTTCAAATTACTTTTTTTATTTGTTAGTACGTTCCATGCTTTACAAAACTTTGGCCACTTCGTAGATCCACAGCACGCATGTCAGCTGAGGGAAGGCGTGGTTCCGATTCATTCACTACACATTCGTCTACCGATGACCAAAGCATAGTTATCGGGATCGCGCTCTCATATATTATCCAAAGGATACTTTTGAACTTTTTTTATTTTTCAAAGTTGTGTTCTGTTAATGAAAAGTGCGCGATAGTTGTCGAATGCCTTTTAAAGTTTCGGTAAGTTGTTTTTGGAGATTAACAAGGACTTTACCGACTTTTTTAAATAAAATAATTCGTATTATGTGTACCATAGAAAACCGTTATTTCAAAAAAAACATTTATTTTGTACTCTATTATTTTTCTTTCAAGATTTTGTTGTATATTGTAATCGAATTTGTTTTTAAAATAATTAACCCAAAATCTTACTATGTAGGTTTTTGTTTAAAATATAATGTTTTTCAAATGGCCTTTAAACTACTACATTTTGGTCCATTCCGTAAGCGCCTATTTCGAGGTTTAACAAAATCTTAGCATCGTGGTATTTGGCAGGAATATAATATAGTTATAAGGTAATGGGACGTTAATCTGAGATAGCTGTATGAACGTGTAGGTATCGTCAATCTCTCTCTTAGATTGTATAAATATTACTCCTGTTTACCTGACGTCAGGATACCGCTCATGTGAAATTATAGTGAATCTTCTCAGGTAATAAATGACAGCTTTGCTCAGATAAACCACCTCTAATTCAATTTGGGGGAACTAATTTAATGGCTCAAGAAATGGTTAACAATTATGGAAAAAAAAATACACTGGTTCTCCTGTGTTACACGAACATAGAATTATATATACTAGGTGCAGGTTGTATTTTTGCGGCTAAAAGGAACAAAAGGCACTTAACTCTGCACTTTTTTCGAAAAAGTGTTTGACCTACATGCATGCATGCATACACGCAATAGGCGATTTTGGTGGGGCTTTCTACCTGCCAGGCGACCATGAAATCGCGCTATACGTCAATTCGGCGCCATTCTAAGGATTTTGAAACTTTTATTTTGATGGGATGAAAAAATCAGAACGGCGCTGGCATAGATTCTGTTACATCTGTTCAATATTCAATTAATACAAAAAAAACAGTATTTAGGATTCCAGCGTGGCTCAAGAAGTTTCCCAAAATCGTCAAGCTATGCTTGGTTAGTTCGTTTCTCTGAAAGATACTCCGGCGATCTGACAAAGAACCAAAGTCATCTTAGCTCATAGAATTAGCAGACTGAATAATAATAGCAGTAGGCTGGTTCTTGAGTAGAGACTGCGTATCGGCAAGCGTAGTGTAGGATGCCCCTAGTGCATCTAGCACGATAGCAACGATCTGCGAAAGGTTACAGCAGCTGGATGCATTAAGCAGAAGACAGGGCCGCTCTTTAGGGGATGCCTATGTCCAGCAGTGGACTAGTGTGGGCTGATGATAATGATATTAATGATACTCCTGGTATAATGCCAAGTTGGCTAAGCGGGTTGCTTTAAAAAAGCTTTAGGAACCTCCTTGGACACCCTGGGAAAAATTGGTGAGACTTATGTGTACTGACGGTCTGTGGCCAAATGGACTATCACGTATTAAAAAAATCAAAGCAAAGGAAGGAAGGTGGTAAAAACACATGTTACTTGGAAGAGTTGGAAGCCATCATTATATTCAAGTAAAGCACGCCACATTTGACAATAGCAATAAAAAATATAAACTACAAAAAAGGCCGCATACTCATCACCCTCACACTAATTTCTTATATTATCCTACAAAAACCCGAACCTGTGGCGAAACCAACGTTGCCGTACGGGATAACGCTGTGACGACAGTGAGCCACTCTCGAGCCGCAACCCGGCGACCCCTCACCATTTTCTTTGCAACCTTCTCCACCGCCAAGCGCTCGGGACAGTTAACCCGTGGTCCTTGATCGTGCGATCTGCTAGTAATTGCAGAGCTATAAAAGGAAAATGTAGTCTCCCCGTGGTCTCCTCCAGAATTTCCCCTCACCACAGCCATGTTATTCATTAGAGAATACATTTCCACTCTCTGTACAAAGAGTTTCCAGTTCCCGCCGTCAATAATATATTCCGATATTTTCCCAACAGCCATGGTTAAATTTATAGTCCGTTATTATTTTCCTCATCGCTAATTAGTAAAAACGCGTGTTACTTGGAAGCCATCTTATATTCAAGTAAATAAAGTTACATTTGACAATAGTAATATAAAGAAAATAAAACTACAAAAAAGGCCCCATACACATCAGAAGGGAGGACGTTATTCTATTCCCGGGATTCTATTCCCTCCTATAAGTACAGGCATTAACTTATTATATTAACCATTAGAAGGAAAACGCAATAATCTTATTTAAAGACTTTTTTGAGTAATACGAAATACACTCGAGAGCAATGAATCCGGGTCACTTAAAGAATCCTAAAAATCTCGGAAACTAAAAATTCTAGGTTAATGCAATAAATCGTATTTAATAGACAATGTAATACTCCTTAAATGAAGGTATTAAAACTTCTTAGTTATTGTAAAGTTATATCATAAAAAAATCAAACTTGAAAAAGGGCCACTTTCGAAGATGGAACTACGAAATTACAGCATTTGGTTTTGCTTTTGTTTGTAATCTGTCATTTATGTGGGTACATAAACCATGTTGATAGTGCTCTATATTCATTATTCAGGCTGAAATTATGTCGCTTACGCCTGAAGAATGCACCAGAATACTTACAATGCTGGAAACCGGCCGGAGTCAGCGCGATACAGCCAGGACTGTCGGTGTGTCGCTTTCAACAGTACAAAGAGTTCTCCGACGTTACGAAGAAACTGGTTCTAACCTACGCAGACCAGGAACGGGCAGAACCAGGTGTACCACAGCACGAGAAGACCGATACTTGGTGAACACCATGCTTCGAAATCGCTTTCTCACAGGAACTGAACTCACAAATCAGTTTCGACGCCTCGGAGGAAGTAACCCAAGTGCATGGACAGTAAGACGTCGGCTTGCTGAATCTAACTTAAAACCCCTTAGACCTGCAAACGGCCCTAAACTGGAGCGTGGGCATCGTATTTCAAGACTAAGATATGCCCAGAGCCACGTAAATTGGAGTATTGAAGATTGGTCAAAAGTTATGTTCTCCGACGAATCAAAATGTATGCTCTACAAGCACGATGGAAGACACAGAGTGTATCGAAGACCAGGGGAAAGATTCAAGCAAGCATGCATCGAAGAAAAAGTAGCCTACGGTGGTGGGTCTGTACTTGTGTGGGCCGGAATTTCTTCTGAAAGTCGCACAGAGCTGGTGATCATAGAAAACGGCTCTTTAACTAGCGTAAGATATGTGGAAGAAATCCTCAATGACCACGTTGGTCCATTTATGGTCAATTTAGGTGAGGATGCTATATTTATGCATGACAATGCCCGACCTCATACAGGTAGGATTGTGAATGACTACCTTCAAGAGATGAAATTTACTCGTATGAGTGGCCAGCGGATATCAACCCGATCGAGCATGCTTGGGACGAGCTAGGCAGATGCGTAAAACAACGAAACCCTCCCCCAATCACGCTTCGTGAGCTCAAAATTGCTCTCACAGAGGAATGGGAGAATATTCCCCAAAATCGTATAAGGAACTTGGTGTACAGCATGCCAAACCGCGTAAACGCTGTAATGGAAGCACGAGGAGGCAATACGAAGTATTAAAATTCAAGAAAATCGTAATAAAGTTCAAAAATTTCATGTTTCCTATTTTTGTTTTAAGGAGAGATCAGCAGTTTTTTTATTTATGTAATTTTGTGTTAATAAAATGTATGGTGACTCAATTTTTTTTTACTTTCATTTAAGTAGTATTACATTGTCTATTAAATACAATTTATTGCATTAACCTATCATTTTTAGTTTCCGAGATTTCTAACATTCTTTAAGTGACCCGGATTCATTGCTCTCGAGTGTATATCGAAAAAAAAACAATAGTTATCAAATTAACAGAGTTATGATGTTGCTTAATTTGCTTAAGTTTTTAATTATGCATCAGAATACAAATATTATATTGTGCATTTCATTGAGTGGCAATTTAATCGTTTTCCGTATTCCAATTATTTTATTGTAAATTGATAATAGTTCCGGGTGGTGACGAAATTAGAATACATAGTTTCACCACTCAATTGCACCCCAAGGCATCGAAAGAGGCGACAAAAGCAAAATTACAAGACTGAAAACCTACCCAAAAGAGAAGGAAATCTTGTTACGGAACCCTGTGCCAATCTGTCAGACCAGCGTGGCACAGTCTGCATGTAATGGGAGGAGGCCTAATTCAGCAGTGGGTCATCTATCAGCTGAGTAGTAGTAGTAGATCTTACTCACGCGCAAAAATAGAACACCGTCCAACGGTGATATTCGCCGGTCGTATTTAACTCCAGCGACCAGATTATATATACGTTATGGTCTAACCTAGGTAGGTTAATAATTAGGTAATTATTTATCATCATTTCAGCCAAAAGACGTCCACTGCTGGACATAGGCCTCCCTCAAGGATCTCCACCAAGTTCGGTCCTGGGCCGGCTTTTGTGGAGATCGTCGGATCCAACTCGGCTGGACAGAGTTCGGGAAGCTGCGAAAGATCTTCTTGTCCACAATACCGCAGTGTCTGAAGACAAAAGTCTTCGACCAATAACTATGTGTTGCAAGTGATGGCATATCGAACAGAGACGTGGTCGCTCACTATTGGCTACATCACAAGACTCAAAGTCACCCAAAGGGCAATGGAGAGGGCTATGCTCGGAGTTTCCCTACGAGATCGAATTATTTGTACATAACCCAAAATTTTAAAGCATTGCATATTATTTGCCACAGGAAAGCTACATGGCGTAGAAACCGATTAAGCCATTTTCTTAATGGACAGATAGCCATCCGTACTAATAGCGTGTGCTAATCGATCGTACGGCCTACCTATTTTTAACAAGGTGATAACAACATCAATTTGTAACTTAATACTCATGGACAACCACGCCTATTGCTATCTAATCGTAGTTTGCATACTGTGTCCCTAATCAAGCGCTCCGCATGCTTAAAGGGCAGAACCAATCAGAGTATTCAAATCTTTTTTACTTCGTCAACTAGACAATCCTCTCGTCAAGTCGTATGATCGTCAGGGCTCTATCAGTATCCTGTCAATCAGGCACGATGTTGGTAGCTGAAGTATTAGCGGGCCTTATACGTTCGTGGGAATTACGTACCGCTCCAAACTGTCAATACCGTCACGCCAGTATCAATGTATTATCGATGGCGACGCGCAGCGTCCTATTTTAATCGTTGTACAAGAGGCTGATCTGCCCTCAAAACCGCACAGATCCAAACACTGTTGAAAACGCAGCATAAGCAAATTCACGACCCCGACTTCTACTACCGAGCCTACTACTTCCACTACTACTTTTTAGCCCATACATGATAATGTAAACTGTGCCACGCTGGCTAGACGGGTTGGCACAGGGTTTGTATCAAGGTTTCCTTCTCTTGCGGCTAGATTTTCGGCCATATTATTTCATTTTGTCGGCTCTTACGACATGAGTCTACTAAAGGGTTTCTATAGGCAGATCACCTATCCGCAAGAGAAGCAAAACTTGTTATAAACACTTTTTTGGTTACGTTGGAAATCCGAATAGATCATCATCATTTCAGCCAAAAGACGTCCACTGCTGGACATAGGCCTCCCCCAAAGATCTCCACAAAGGCCGGTCCTGGGCCGCCCGCATCCACTGCTTTCCGGCGATCTTAACCAGGTCGTCGGTCCACCGTGTGGGAGGCCTACCAGCACTGCGCCTTCCGGAACGCGGTCGCCACTTGAGGACTTTTCTGCCCCATCGGGCGTCAGTCCTGCGAGCTATGTGCCCTGCCCACTGCCAATTAAGTTCCACTGCCTCATAGATACCCGACCGCAAATCGCGAGCCGGGTTATGTGGGACTCCGGGGCGCGATAAAGATGGTAATTGCGCCTCAACCTACCCACTAAAACCAACGGTGTCCCTCAACTGCCCGAAACTGGGCCACAGGTTTCACTCCGCAATATGGAGCATGCTCCGTGATCCTGATGTGGCTTGGCCTGCTTCTGCAAGCGGGCCCCACGCTTTGATGGGGAGCTCTAGACCCTCCCCAACCCACCGAGAGGCACGTGCGGGACATTGCACGTGCCCCTTCTACCTGGCTGCCCCTCCGCTGCTAGTGGTGGACACCCTCCACTGCATTCACCACGCCGTGTGTCGCGGCAGGTTAAGGCTTCCGAGGCAACTCTGAGGACAGAGGAGTCCCCAAAGCCAAAACCCACCACGACTCCGTGTGCCGCTCTTAGTCTGGCCTCTCCCCGTGGGCACGACCGGCATAGGCGGTATGGCGCCAACGGATCTTAAAGGCACGCAAGCCCCCTCACTACAACAAGGTGGGAGATAAAACCTTATTTATTTATTTTTTTGGTTTGGCGGGAAAAAATTCCTGACCGCACATCCCGCGTCCGGGGAGACTACGGGGTAGTGGTGGGGCCCTCACCCACTAAAATAACCCGCCGTGCGCCGACACCCGCCCTCACGCGCGGACCACGGGTACCGCGTACGTTGCTACCGTGGTCCGCAGGCGGCAGCCCCTTCGGGCACCCTCTCCCGTGCCACGTCCCGCGCACTTGGACGTCACACCTTCGCGGCAGGCTATACCCGCGGACGGTGGGCTATAGGGAGATAAACCCTAAGGCAACCCGTTTTACCAGCGTAGAATAAAAGGGTAATTTCGCTCCATGAATTTGGAGACCCGACTCAGTAGTGGATTATTTATGGGCCGAAATGATGATCACGATGACTTTTGACGACTTTGTGTGAATCCATCAATATAAACAGAATGCCTTATTGGTCTAGGTGTTTAATTGTGTCTCATACCGGCTCAGTCGGGGTGGGTTTTGGCTCTGGGGACTCCTCTGTCCTCAGAGTTGCCTCGGGAGCCTTAAAGTCTCGATGGGCTGGGGAGCGTCCAGAGCTCGCCACCGAAGTGAGAGGGACAAGGCCCCCGCAGCCCGCAGGGTAGCGGAGCATGCTCCCTATTGGGAGTGAAGCACGTGGCCCTGTTTCGGAGTTGAGGATCACCGTTGGTTTTAGTGCGTAGATTGGGGCGCAATTGCCATCTTTTCGCCCCGGAGTCCCACATAATAATATGGCGCTTAGCGGTAGGGTCCATGAGGATTTCCAATGTAAAACAAGGGTTTTAATTTGCCGCATTCCGGTTCGGTTCCTTGTCGGACAAGTTTCTTTGTAAACTAGACTGGGTGCCATTTGTCAATTTCATCTTTGTAAACGCTAGTGTAGGGGTTTCGCTTTTATTTGTTTTATTAAAAGGTAGAATGACAGCCTAGGCCGTATACGTGTACTTTTATACTGTTATCTATAGCGATTCGTGCGAAATTATTCCCTAACCATTCCAAACTCTTCAAAAATGCACAACGTTAAGGTTAACGTATTCACTTCTGCCGACAGAAGTGACCCATTGTTTTTTTTATAAAGTTCTTAGTGTATTTTACGCGGTCCCAGAGCCAAAGGATCGATACTGTGATTCGATGCAATGCGTGATTTGCATATAGATTAAGGATCCCTGGCGTTTGGAATACTTAATAACATAATACGAGTATGTTAGTTGATTTAAATCTCTTTATGAAGAAGGGAAATATGGCTTAAGCTTTTAAAATTATTGAAAGAAACTTATTTGAAAATATGGGCTCGATTTTTTGGCATTTATGACTTATGCCCCGCTTCTTTGTAGCTAGTAATCTCTAAAATATAAAATTATCATGTCACGGTGTTTGTTATTTAACACCTCGGAAATGGCTCAACCGATTTTCGTCAAATTTTGTGTGCATATATTTTTCATCCCCCTAAATGTTAAGGGTGGTAAATTAATTAAATTAATCCACTCCTAAATTTCTATTTTAATTTTTTAGGTAATATTTTTATTATTTTTTATGATAGATAAAACAGGATACAAAAATACCTAAATTTTTATCCCTCTACAATGAACCCCTATTTTTAATAGCGATATTTATATGGCAAAACAACGTTTGCCGGGTCAGCTAGGTAAACTTATCCTAAATATTCAGACTTAAAATAAAAAACATTGAAACATTTGCATTTTAATTACCGGTACCTTTAATTAAATATGTCAGTCTCGACAATCTGCTAGTTCGTGGTATGCTGTTTAATTTATTCTGGCATGCAGCATAATGTATGTATTGAAATATTCAAATTCCTTACTCAGTGGACTCAGAAAGTCCATTTGATCATTTTTTCCCCAATTGACCCCAAAAAAAAAACTCCCAAGCGGGCGTAATGGCGAGTAGAAATTAGTTGTCTAAAGCATTGAGTTAAATGTACTTCGTACTCAATGGACTCGGTGTCTCGCTACGAGATAGAATTCGTAATGAAGTCATCCGAGCGAGAACGCGTGTCATCGACATAGCCCATAGGATTAGCACGCTGAAGTGGCAATGGGCTGGCCACATCTGTCGTAGAACTGACGGCCGCTGGGGCAAACAGGTGCTACAGTGGAGACCACGTACTGGCAAACGTAGGGTGGGACGCCCCCCTGCTAGATGGAGCGACGATCTGCGACGGGCAGCCGGCAGCAACTGGATGCATAGAACCGAAGACCGGGTTCAGTGGCGAGCCTTGGGGGAGGCCTACGTCCAGCAGTGGACTGAAATAGGCTGATGATGACTCAATGGTCTAAAGTAATTTCATAGGCGTCGCGGCGTATGCTCCCCCATCGGGGAGCGAAACCCGTAACCCTGTTCGGGCACCGTTGGTTTTATGGTAGAGGTGGCTTCAACTTTCCGGCCCCTCGAAGCCCATATAACCCAGCCATACCCAACAGAAAACATGGCATATTTTCTAAAAAATAAAATACACAAATTGTATTTAACCGTATGAGTACGTGATACGGTTTATCTTGAGAAGTACGTCGACCTAGTTAGTGGCTAGTGCGTTTCGATATCATATTTTAAATAACCCGAGATGATATGGTATAATATAGGTTTGTGTTGTTCGGTATTAACCTAAACAATTATTTAATAGTGAAAAATTTTGCGATTGCGATACAAATTCTTATTAACATTCGATTTATGAACTCGTGTCATCCCGTATGGCCATTAGGTCATCTGGGTCTATGGGTTGAAATAAGGATTAGATTCATTGAATTTACTATCCGGTACTAGCTAGATAGGCAATTTTTAGTGCACACTAGCTGAGCTAGAATTTTAAATAAAATTCTCCTGAAGAACAAGGAAGTGACTGTGTCCATTGATAGGCTGAAACCTGCATTTATATTATGTGTACAAAACCCCCCCACACTATTTGTACTCGGTCAGGCCGCAGAGTCAAATTTACAGACTTTTATCGCCCTTGACGGTCTCTGGAGCAGGGTGATGTAGCGATATTTATTTATATCACACACAATATATTCATTAATATTAACAAATATCTATTTTCATCACGGAAAACGCAGTGCTGGTACACACGGTGGACCGATGACCTGGTTAAGGTCGCCGGAAGACGATGGATGCGGGCGGCCCAGGACCGGCCTTTGTGGAAATCCTTGGGGGAGGCCTATGTCCAGCAGTGGACGTCTTTTGGCAGAAATGTTGAAGATTTTCCTCACACTGTACATATTTACAATATTTATATATTACACTAATTAACGATTATTACATGATACACAATTTACAACAGTAATTAACTTATACATGTTTATCAGTTAGTCGGTCGTGTTAACTATCGATAAAATCCATTGTCGGATTATCGACACTGTCTCAGCGCCAGGACCATGGCCTGCGCATTGGCATGTCATTGAATCGACCTCTACGCAGCCGATCCAGTCCTGACTATACCACGACGCGAAGCGCATGTCTCGCGTAGGACTGTTGATAATTTTACAAATATCGGAGTTTCGATAAATCGATTTTTTAAATATATCAATATCGGAGTTCGATATATCTAAATAAAATATCGATATTACGATAAATCAGCTTTATATATAACGTATGTAAGCTCAAAAATGATTACACAGTTTAAAGTCTAGTATGTATATTTATTAAACAAATTAAACTGTATATCTATACAAGTGTTAGTTTATATTGAGTAAGGGTTTTAAAAAAAATACTCAAACTCAAAAGGATCTTTATTTACGTAGGCTTCACCACAAAACTCTTATAAATCGTCATATTTATAAATACCATTATCATCTTACGGCCCCTGTCCCACACTAGGTGGTAGTCTCCACACACACCTATCAGTCGTCATACCTACATTCACACCTTTCACACACAACTCATCACTCCTACAATCCCTCCATCTACCCTGATAGCTCACATTCCTTGCGTTCACTCACATTCATGCCAAAACTAGCACCGGTTCGGAAGGCTGCTCTACAGAGAAGAGCCGGAAAGAAACACTAGTTGCTTTTTTTAAATATTGATCAACTTTACAAAAAGCACCACTAAGAATGACGAGTAGACCTTGACATTCAACAAACAAATCCGCGAATAAAGGTCTCCATTGCGTCATTGCTCACACATACAGTGTGCAATATATGACATTTTCTAAATGCTACGTACAAATTATTTCGCCAATGAGATATATTATTGAAGGGGCCAAATGAACAGAGCACAGGCACAAAATATCAGCTACTTCCAGACATCATTATCACACAGATAGTCGTTGACGTGGTAGTAGTACCTACCCTTTATTAATTAATATGGTAACAACATTTTTGAACTTTATGTAGAGTAGATATAATAGCGTCAGGAATTTTAATTTAAAAGCGAACACCGAGGCCTGCAATAGATCCATGGGCTTTTTGCAGTCTGTGGTGAGGTATCACTAGTTTATGCCCATTTCTTGTACGGATAGTGGACGTAGTGACATCACAGTTGGTCGTATACTGACTGATAATCTGTCTCACAAATAAGATATTAGCAAGGATAAATTGTGATGCCACAGTCAAAATTCCTATAGCACAAAACTTATTTCTAAGTGATTCCTTGGGTCCTAGATTGTAAATGGCATGTACAGCACGCTTTTGTAATACAAATACAGTTTCAATGTCTGCCGCGTTGCCCCAAAACAAAATACCATATGTCATGACGCTATGGAAGTAACCAAAGTAGACAAGTCTCGCGGTATCCACGTCGGTGAGCCGTCTTACCTGTCTCACAGCAGAGGCTGCTGAACTAAGTTTATCAGCGAGTTTATGAATATGGGGCCTCCATTGTAACTTGGAATCTAAAGTAATTCCCAAAAACTTTATAGATTCTTTTAGGTCCAAATTTTAATATTGAGAATTATTTTTAATTTAATTTTGGGATAGCATGAGAGAGGTCTTGAATAAATGCGGAGAAAATGAACGGATCGTGATGTTAGGGGACTTTAATGGGTGGGTTGGAGTGAAGCGTGATGGGTATGAAGGAGTTCTGGGTACGTTTGGGGACGAGAGAGTGAATGAAAATGGGAGAAGCCTGCTTGAAGTATGCTTGGAATGGAATCTTTGCGTGGCCAACACAATGTTTGACCACAAAAAGATCCATTTGTATACAAGAGATGAAGGTGAGTCAAGAAGTATGATTGATTTTGTAATTGTGGATGAAAGACTGAGGAAGAAAGTGCTAGACACTCGGGCATACCGCGGTGTAGGCCTCGACACAGACCACTTCCTGGTGATAGCCCGTATGCGTGGCCTCTTTAAACGGTGGCGACACCGAGGGGCCGAGCCTACGAGTGTTTTGGACAGAGTAAAAGTGGAAAATCTGCAAGAAAAAGAAAAGAAAGACGAGTATGTAGAGAAACTGAAAGAAAGTGTTAAAGGTATAGAAGAGATAGGTGTGATTGAAGATTTTTGGAAGAAATTTAAGAAAGGGGTCGTGAATGTTGCTATTGACGTATGCGGGGTAGCTAAAAGAAGGAAAGGAAGAAAGAACTATGATGTGTGGATGGATAATGATGCACAAAGGGCGGTGCAAGAAAAGAAGAAAGCGTGGTTAGATTGGTTAGCTACAAAAGCTAACCAAAAAGCTCAAAAGGCGACGGATGACGAGGTCAAAGAAGCAAGAACGAAGTATAAAAGATTGAAATTAGCAGCGAAAGAAGTTGTGTCTAGAAAGAAAGAAGAACGAAAGGATGATTTTGATAGGAGGCTCACTGAAGATTTCCAGTCAAATATCAAGTTTTTCTGGAAATCCATCAAAGCAGTAAGAGGAAAAACATCTACCTCGGAGCTGAGTACAATCAGGAGCCAAGATGGGAGCATTATAAAAGGAGAAGAATGTGTGCTAAAGAGATGGAAAGAGTATTTTGAAAGTTTGTTTGAAAGAGAGGAAGTGCAGGTACAACATCCGGCTCCTTCCATGGAAACTAGTATAAATGGTGATGAAAGAGAGATAAGCATGGATGAAATAGTGAAAGCGTTGAAAAGTATGAGATTAGGCAAGGCTGCAGGGTATGACAGGATTACCGTCGAGATGCTGAGGGCTGGACAGGGCATAGTGGCTAGCCAGCTGTACCGCCTTTTCAATTTGTGCTGGCGAAATGGGCAAGTACCGGGAGACTGGTGCAAAGCCGTAATAGTGCCATTATATAAGGGAAAAGGGTCACGGCAAGAGTGCATAAATTACCGCGGTATAAACCTTCTCAGCGTCGTCGGTAAATTGTACGCTAAAGTGTTAATTGAAAGGGTTGTGAATGAAACAGATGAAAAAGTGTGGGATGCACAAGCGGGATTTAGAAAGGGAATGGGATGTACGGATCAGGTCTTTTCCTTGCGGTGCATAGCCGAAAAGTGTTTGGCTAAAACCAAGAAGGTCTATTGCGCGTTCGTGGATCTAGAAAAGGCCTATGATAGAGTGGTGCGGAATGAATTGTGGTCAGCATTGTCCGTGAACGGTGTGAGCAGTATCCTTATACGAGCATTGCAATCTCTTTATAGGGACTCCAGTACTTGTGTAAGGATAAACGGGGCATACACTGAATTGTTTAATATCGAAAAGGGTGTTAGACAGGGATGTGTAGCGTCACCGTGGCTATTTAATCTGTTCATGAACAATTGCTTGACAGATTTAAAAGAGAATGAAAGTGGGTTGAGAATGAATGAGTTACTCGTCAAATGTTTTCTCTATGCTGATGACCAAGTATTACTTGCGTCTTCGGCCGAGGAGTTGCAGGAGATGGTAACTGCTATGAGTGGAGCTTTTGCTAGAAAGGGAATGAAGATTAATGTTAAGAAGACGAAAGTGATGGTGTTTGAAAGAGATGAGGCAGTGACAGTCTGCAATATCGTGATTGGAGATGAACAAGTTGAACAGGTGAATGAGTTTGTGTATCTGGGTTCAAAGTTTACAAGAGATTTAAAGTGTGAGAGTGATATCGAAAGAAGAGTGAATGCAGGGAACATGGTGAACGGAGCTTTGCACTCCTTTATGAGCAGTCGGAAGGTGTCTAACAAGGCTCGTTTGGCTGTGCATGAGGGAGTGTTGGTTCCGACACTCATGTATGGAAGTGAAAGTTGGGTATGGCAGAAGAAACATGAAAGCAGAATAAATGCAGTTGAGATGAGAGCGTTAAGAAGTATGATAGGAGTTAAACTGAGTGACAGGATAAGAAATAGTGAGATAAGGAAGCGTTGTGGTCTGAAAGAAGATGTAGTGACAAAAATTGAGAAAGGTATGCTGAGATGGTTTGGCCATGTCGAGAGAATGAATGAAGAACGATTGACGAAAAAAGTGTATAAGGCGAGTGTGAATGAAAGTGTTGGAAGGGGAAGACCTAGGCGGACGTTTCAAGACCAAATCAGGGACGTCTTGAAAAAAGGCCAGGTCAAGAGTACCCTAAACCGAAGAGCATGTATGAAGGGAATAATGAAAGTGGACGAAGCGAAACAAGTATGTATGGATCGTAGCAAGTGGAAAGAAGTGGTCTCTGCCTACCCCTACGGGAAAGAGGCGTGGTTATATGTATGTATGTATTAACAACTGAGATATTTGCACGAGTGTTTTTATTTACATCGTCAAAATTTGTTTTCTTACGGTCAACTTTAAAAATAAGCGATGTATTATCAGCAAATAGAACAATGGAGAATAGAATAGAACTTTTTGCTTTACATGTTCATCTGTTTGGCTTCTACGAATATTAGGCACTAAAAGTGTTTTTTTGTAGAAGCAACTCATTCAGATGCTACAGATGTAGCAGAAGAAATTATAATATTTACAGCCATTTCTGATAGTATGGGAGTAAAATGCCTACGATCAATCCAAAATTTCAGGGCTTTGAAATATTTGGCTGATCTAAATACTGCTTTAATTTAGCAGGTATTGTGTTTAAACTTCTGCCAGAAACTTCATTGGCTTTGGGTATATTTACAAAGATTATTTTGTATATTAAACAAATTACAAAACAAACATATTTTTCAAAAAATATCGACCATCTATATCGACATTTCGATATCGAGCTATCGATATATCGACCAAAAAAAATATTTATAATTAATATCGATATTTCGAAATAATTATATCGATAGTTCGATAAATCGATATTTTATCACGAGACTCGCGTCTGCGCATCTCAGTGACTACGCTTTTTAAAGATGTTATGTTATGTTGAATTGTATCTGTGCTTGTGTTGTGCTGTATATTCCTGTTGTGCCTTCTTTACATGGTATATATGTGGACTTATTAACCTTGGTTAATAATAAACGGCGTTAAAAACTGTAAGTGGACATTTTTACTGGTACTTATCCCGTGTACACACCACCTACTGATCACGCATTTACCACTACGACCATAACCCCATCAGGATCGCAGAGCATGCTACCTAATGGGGAGTGATACCCTGTTTCGCGCAGTCGAGGGACACCGTCGGTTTTAGTGGGTAGGTTGAGGCGCAACTGCCATCTTTCCACGCCCCGGAGTCCCACAAAGCCCGATCAGTCTCCAAACGGCCAGGTCTAAGAATAACCGACAAAAAAAGAAAAGAAAAGGAGTGTGGATTCGGGTTGGAGGATTGGGTTCTTACTTAGTACATATATAAAATGTATTTAAGTAGTTTATCATCCATCTCGTTACCATAACACAAGCATAAAGTTGCTTAGCTTGGGACGAGATGGCGTTGTGTGAAATGTACAAGGATATTTATTTTTTATATACGTATTAGTAACATATTTCGAAGGGTCTGACCCACTCTGTGTTTCGGAGCGCACCTAAAGCCACCGGTTCGACTGCCATTCTTCCATCTATGGCAGTTGTTACACGTAGTCCGTAGCTTGAAACTAACAGCTGGTCTAACCAGTCTAACAGCTAGTCTAACATTTAGATAAATAAACAACTCTTTATTGTTTATCAATATTTAAAATTTAGAACAATATACATTTGATACGTTTAAAAGTAACTTGTACAATAGGCGGCCTTATCCCAATTCTACTATTACTACTTCTCAGCACATAAATTACCCACTGCTGAGTCAGGCCTCCACCAACTATGGAGGGAGCGCTGCCCCTCCTCGACGGTGGTGGTGCAAGGCGGGTCAGGGACAGAGCGCGAGAGGCCCTGATCCGCCACTGGGAGGAGGATTTGGGGTCCCCAGCCGCCGGGCTGGCGACGGTGGAGGCGGTCCGCCCCCACCTAGATCGCTGGCTGTCTCGGCGGCACGGGACCCTAACCTACAGGTTGGTGCAGGTGCTTACCGGGCATGGCTGCTTCGGTAAGTACCTGCATCAAATCGCGGGCCGGGAGCCGACGCCGGCCTGCCACGAGTGTGGCGCGCCAGTCGACACGGCGCGCCACACGGTGGAGGAGTGTGCCGCCTGGGTGACCGAGAGGCGGGCCCTGGCGGCACAGGTCGGAGGAGACCTCTCGCTGCCGAGCCTTATCGGACGGATGCTCGACAGCGAGGGGGGGTGGGAAGCAATGGCCTCCTTCTGCGAGGACGTCATGTCGCAGAAGGAGGCCGCGGAGCGGGTCAGGGAGGAAGACGTCCTGGCCGACCCGCGCCGCAGACGGAGGCCGGGGAGGAGGAGGCGACTGTACGCCCACCTCCTTCCCCCGCCATAGAGGCCGGTGGTGGGTCGGGGAACCCGCCACCGACGAAAGCCTCGATGACTGAGGGCGTCCGTGTGTACCGGGGCGCCCTCTCTGATAGTCGCTTGCCCGCGTAGCGGGCACCTCGTCGGGGCGTCAACGTTGACTGCGCTCGCGCGAACCGTTGGCGCCCCAAGCGTGCCGTGTGAGGGTATACCGCTGGGGTTTTAGTGGGTATACGGGTTCTGTCCCGGGAGTCCCACATAATCACCGACCTCTCCCCCGGGGGGCGGTGGTATGCGTAATGCATTTCCCCAGCGAAACCAAAAAAAAAAAAAAAAAAAGGCCTCCACCAACTACATGGAGGGTAATTAGCCCAATGTGCCACGACCACGGCCAGACGGGTTGGCACAGGGTTTAGTATCACGTGGTTCTGCATCAGATCCCACAATGCCGCAACAGGACGCGAGTTGGAGCACCCCGGGGAGGTTTAGTGGGTAGGCCCCCACTATGGGGGAGAGTCCCACATTGGCGAGGAAGTCCATAAAGAATTGTAACCCGGGCGAAAAAAAAAAAAAAAAAAAAGGGTTTAGTATCAAGTTTCGACGCTGTGAAAGACGACGGAAATTGCTCCATGTTAACTGGTAGTTAGCCAAATTAGGTTAGACACCGACACCGACACTTTTTCCCAGACACCGGTCTGGGTAAAAGGCGAGACAGATTATAAAGGATTTTTAAATTGTCTTCTGTATAATACCAAAAGAGACGCCAAGAGCATTTCGTAAACATTAATGCGCATCAAGGAAAGACACCTTAGGTATCGGAACGTGGCAAACATACACATCAATTAAATGTACCGGTATGTCAATTACGATAAATATAATTTATATAATATACGTGCTATACATATTTATATACTTATAGATTCCAACTTGTAAGTATTGTTCTCATTGTGAATTACTTGTTTTTGTTGTCGTTGATGCCAGAATAATTGTTTAATTGATGTATACACTATAGCTTATTCTAATAAATTGTACTACATAAGGACAACTTGAAAGTGCTATTACGTAAATAAATATGATATACAGGATGTACTAAAACCCTAAAGCCTTAACGAAAGTATAGATAGTACTACTGATAAAGTCTGCCGCCTCCGCTGCTAGTGGCGGCAGCCCTGGCCTCAACGCCTGGCCGCCCTCCACTGACTCTGAGCCGGTATGGCCCCAACGGATCTTAAAGACACGCAAGCCCCTCACCACAACAAGGTGGCAGCACGGTCGAGGGGAACCTACTAATAACCTGATAAACTATTTCGCTCCTCTTACAACTTGCAAGTGCTATTACGTAAATAAATATGTATACAGAATGTACAAAAACCCTACAGCCATAACGAAAGTATAGATAGTACTGCTGATAAAGATCAGTATCTTCAGCAGTACTATCTATACTTTCGTATAGATAGTGCTGCCGATAATATACTGATCTCGTGCAAAAATAAGCAATAAATATTTTGGCCCCAATTGGTGACCAAAATATTTACCGGACGAAAGTCTCTTATATTGAGAAATTTCTCCATCATATTTCACTAGAGATATCTATTTCAAATATATAACTGCTACTTTTAATTGGCGCTACGGCCTCACTTCAGATAATTATAGAGGGTATGCTATATCAGTCGGCTGTATAATATGTATAAATTGTTCCATCCAACAGACAATATTGTCATTTATTTATTAAATTGGAAATAATAGATGTTTTAGTTATGAAGCTTGTAATATACAGGGTGGTCAAAAAGTCGTGGATCAAACGCAACCAGCGGTTAGATGGGGCTATCAGCAGCAAAAAAATGTTCTACGGGAGGTCCCTAGGGTCAACCCCTGCAGAGTTATAATTGATTTTGTGTTTTATGAGAAATTGTCCTTTTTTTACTAAAACTTGATAAAATTCCACAAAATCTACACACTGTATCGTTTTAAAAAAATTCATTAGATTGGTACTGATGAGCCCTTTCGTTAGACATGCTATTTATGGTAGTTTATTGGGTGTGTTAAAGATAACATTAAGTTTTCCGAAAGACATAATTCTTAAATCAAAACTTGTTACTTACTTCGGACCCCACTGTGAAAAAAAAATACTCTACAGAAAAGTACCACTGTATCACAATTTTTGGCGCATTTAATAGGGATTCTAAAAAAGTATTACACATGGCTATGCGTGGCTTCGATATCTTTCAAGGACGATCTTTCGTAGCAAGGCCAGAGTTAATTCATACATAAAACTCGGTTAGGCCTACTAACCTAACCTTACCTAAGCGTGATCGTTTTCCGGACTACAGGGTCTTTATCGTCGTTTCAGCCCATAAATGACCCACTACTGAGTCGGGCCTCCTCTAAGTTCATGTTGGGAGATTAGCCTACTGTGCCACGCAGCCAAGACGGGTTGACACAGGGTCTGCTTCAAGTTTTCCTTCTGTTGCGGCTAGGTGATCTGCCTAATGCGTTCTTTTAGTCGCTTCTTACGACACCCTCAATATGGTATGGGCTGGTGACACCACACGGAAAATTTTTAGAATTGTATTCTTTATGTGCGTACATAATTCGTACATGGAGGGAGTCTTACCGGGTCAGCAAACCCTGTGCCAACCCGTTTTGCCAGCGTGGCACAGTAGGCTAATGTCCTTCCATGAATTGTGAGTAGGCCCGACACAGTAGTGGGTCATTTATGGGCGGAAACGAAGACGATAAAGAATAAAAAACTCACCAACCCATACCATATTGAAGGTGTCGTAAGAGGCAACTAAAAGAACGCATTAGGCAGATCACCTAGCCGCAACAGAAGGAAAACTTGAAGCAAACCCTGTGTCAACCCGTCTTGGCTGCGTGGCACAGTAGGCTAATCTCCCAACATGAACTTAGAGGAGGCCCGACTCAGTAGTGGGTCATTTATGGGCTGAAACGACGATAAAGACCCTGTAGTCCGGAAAACGATCACGCTTAGGTAAGGTTAGGTTAGTAGGCCTAACCGAATTTTATGTATGAATTAACTCTGGCCTTGCTACGAAAGATCGTCCTTGAAAGATATCGAAGCCACGCATAGCCATGTGTAATACCTTTTTAGAATCCCTATTAAATGCGCCAAAAATTGTGATACAGTGGCACTTTTCTGTAGAGTATTTTTTTTTCACAGTGGGGTCCGAAGTAAGTAACAAGTTTTGATTTAAGAATTATTGCTTTCGTAAAACTTAATATTATCTTCAACACACCCAATAAACTACCATAAATAGCATGTCTAACGAAAGGGCTCATCAGTACAAATCTATTGAATTTTTTTAAAACGATACAGTGTGTAGATTTTGTGGAATTTTATCAAGTTTTAGTAAAAAAAGGACAATTTCTCATAAAAACACAAAATCAATTATAACTCTGCAGGGGTTGACCTTAGGGACCTCCCGTAGAACAATTTTTTGCTGCTGATGGCCCCATCTAACCGCTGGTTGCGTTTGATCCACGACTTTTTGACCACCCTGTATATCCATAGCAGGTACAACATATTACAGGAGTGAAGATTACGTGGGGGTTCATTGTTATCTGTACCTATAATAATCTACATTTTATATGAGGAAACGGAACAAAGGGTTTTGCGACAGTACCTAATGAGATATGTCCTGGCAGACTAGAAGGTTCCATTCGGTCCACTTCTGTTCAGTAATAAATTGTATGCATTGGTATTTTTCGAAATATCGCCCTTATGGGGTTTTGCGTCTTTACAGACGATTTAAATTAATGCCTCACGGTGAATGTGAATTAGACTTTATTACAAGGCTCACTTTTTCGTTTGACTGTGTAGACCAAGCCGACAAGGGTGTTGATATCTAGGGCAGATGTTTGATGCGACAAGGCGTACGTCACTTCAATGCACTCATCATTGTATAATTATTCCATAAAGATAAACTAACCCCACTAGATACTGTCGTCAGCGATTTCTTCCCAGTTTTAATGGTCTATCTTGCACGTATACATATCTCGCTGGAAACAGTAGGTATTTGAAACGGACTAAAACAGTGCCTTTAAGATTTGTCCCGGCAGACGAGAAGGTTCCATTCGGTGCACCTCTAGCAATATGAAAATCCGTATTTTTTTAAGTTTGTATATTGTAAGCGAAACTGCATGTGCTAGTTAGTATCATATAACACCAACTTGATGGCCATGAAAAACCTGTTTTAAAATATTTAAATAGTTGCATTACGATAATCCCAATGTTACACTTTTAAATAATGTTTGATTAAAAATACATATAATTTATATATTTAATTATTATGTTTTATTGAAATTAATGTTTATAAAGATAAGAACCACGTAATAAAAATCTTCAGCGTTATCGTATTTCTTAATATAATAGTCTCGTATAAATAGATAGTAGCACCAGGATTAGAGTTAGTCGTGAGAAAAATTTGCGGTAGCAAGTTCTATAATACAATAAGTCAAGTGGCTTTAAGATAAACCTGTTTACAACATGAGTGTGGACGTTCACAAAACTAGTGAAAAAAGTCGTATAAGCAAAGTTGAGTTCGATGAAAATAATAAAGAAGTGATTGACTACGATCAACTTTTGACGGCAGCCGGTGAATTTGGACCCTATCAATTATTTTTATTCTTCGCAACATTTCCATTCTATGTTTTCGGGGTATTTTGCTACTTTAGCCAAATGTTTTTAACAGAGACTTCATCAAACCATTGGTGCTGGATCCCTGAACTTGCCAACATGACTGTGCTGGAAAGGCGAAATCTAGCAATACCCCCAGATAATTCACCTTATGGATATCAGCGATGCCAATCATACTACGCTGCAAATTGGAGTGAAGTTTTGGCAACTGGAATCAAACCGAATGAGACTTGGCCCACGATTGCCTGCCAAAGTGGGTGGGAGTTCAATAAAACCGAAATCCCATATCCAACTATTTCTAGTGAAATGGGCTGGGTGTGTGACAAATCCAGCTATCAAGCCACCGCGCAGTCTTTATTCTTTGTGGGATCTATCATTGGAGGGTTTGCCGTTGGATGGGTAGCTGATCGATTTGGGAGATTACCAGCAGCTGTATTTAGTAATATGATTGGATGCGTAGCAGGCACTCTGACGATTTTTTCCCAAAATTTTGTCCAGTTCGCTATTTACAGATTTTTTATGGGAATGTCTTATGATAACTGTATGATGATGACGTACCTCCTGGTTTTGGAATACACTGCCCCAAAGTATAGAACTTTACTCACCAACTTGGCTTTCGCTGTATTTTTTACGATTGGAGCAACAACTTTACCTTGGATCGCTTTAGGATCCGGGCACTGGAAAATATTAGCATTGGCTACGAGTCTACCGATGGCGCTATCACTAGTTGCACCATTGATCATGCCAGAAAGCCCAAGGTGGTTACTATCGAAGGGAAGAGTCGATGATGCTGTTCAGAAAATCTTTAAAATCGCTAAAGTGAATAAAAAAGAAGTCTCTGCTAAGTTAATAGACAAATTTAAGTCCGATGCATCCAACAACAAACAGGAGGAAAAAAATCTTTTCGATGTACTGAAACAGCCATTTCTTCGCCGCATAGTATTGTGCATTTGCTTCACATTTACATGTTGTATGATTGTGTATGATTCTTTAATAAGAACATTAGGGCAATTGCAGTTTGACTTCTTTATATCATTTTCACTTGTATCTTTTACTGAGTTACCGTCCCTTGTTCTTTTGTCATTTGTAATGGATCGAATTGGTAGAAGGTGTATGATTTTAATTACAATGATTACATGTGGTATTTTTAGTTTTACAATACCAGCTGTTCCGGCTGGCATCCCATCTGTGATATGTGCTGTTGTAGCGAGATTTGCTATCAATATGGCCTGTAACACATGCATGCAGTGGGCTGCAGAATTATTACCAACTTCAGTCAGAGGTTCAGGTACATCGCTTGTTCATATTTGTGGATATATTGGTACTGTCATATCACCGTTCGTAGCTTATCTAGACATATATGCATATTGGCTTCCAATGGTTATTGTTGGAACTTTGTCAATATTGGCTGCTTTGATAGGGACAAGCCTTCCAGAGACGGCTGGAAGAGACATGCCACAGTCTTTCGAAGCAGCAGAAAAAATGTTTAAGAATCAAAAAATATTTGAATTGCCATGTTTATCAAATAAAAAAGTAGACTCCAACAAAACTCATGTAAATCAAGCTTTTGAAATGAATTAAATATAAAGTTTCTTTATTATATTCTAGAATTATCTTGGTGTTTGACACAAGTGATTTAAGATTCATTTATTAATGAGTTTCATCATAATGTTTTGTTTATTTTGAGTGAACATAAGATAAATATGAGACTAAGGCCAAGACCTACTTACTATAAGATAACAATAACCTACTACGTTTTTACTACATATTTAAATGTTATATGATTAGCCAAAAAAATAGAAGATATGTTGCTTTTCCAGTCGACAGCACATCAGCTGAATAATAATAATTAACTATTTATATTCTTGTTTTGTACCTACTTAGCACTGTACATAAAGGTAAAGAGGCTTGCAAACAAATTGTATGTGTTTTTCATTCAATAACTTTTCTATTGTATTATAAAATGTCTCAGTAAGTCTTTACGTTAAGTTAAAATATTAAGAAACGCTTTGTTGTTTAGTTTCGTACGATCTAGTCATAGACATTACGACTGCATTGCAGGTTAATTAGGGTACTCTGCTGACATCAGTCTGGCTACATTGCGATATTACCTACTCTTTGTACTCCTGCCTCTACTATCGCCTCCTCCCATTATATCGCGGGTAATTAGCCTACTGTGTCACGCTGGCCAAACGGCCCAGGATTCAGGTCTTGTCATATCCCTTTGTCAGTTCTTACGACGCCCTCAGAATGGAATGGGGTGGTGACACTATTAGGTCTAAATCTGTAACCACACGGACCACCATTGGGATGGAACTTTGAGATGTTGGTACATACGTCATAGCATGTAGCTGAACATACGCTCGCCGTATAGATGACGGTCAAACCGGTGAACAGTCGGTACAAAAAATATGTCTTACTCGCAAGGTCATTTAAATTTAAATGTAATACTAAAACTTAATAATAAACTGCCACATCCAATGTTTCTTTGATCGTTTTATTTAGGCGAGATTGAATCATCTCAATCAAGTCTTGAAGCCATAGAATATCGGCGTTGCTGACCTAACGTAGCTTTTGGAACGTTTATTTTCGATTTAGCGGTCGGTCTTTTACATATTTTGTTATTTATACATATCTAGCCGCTGCCCGCAATTTCACTTGCGTGAACTTAGATTCTAACTTCATAGAACAAATGGTGTAAAACAAATCATACCACATTCTAAACAAACAGTGGTAGTGGCTTCGGAGGTTAATAATCCAAACTAGGTTTGTTAAAATATGTTTCGCTTCGATCAAACGATTTGAAACAAAATTAATTTCCAAATTCACTCAGACCGTAATACGAATATGATGGCACAGACAAACAGACATCAATACAGATCTGATCAATATAAAGTTTTTAGATTTGCGTTTGAATATTTTAGCAATATTTTAATTAAATCAGGTTTTAGTGTCTAGATTAAAATATATTACATTTATATTTAGTTTTTTACGCATGACATTGTCATAACTTGACTTTTCTTGTTTTAAAAACACAAAATCTCTGCTATATGCGGATGACTTAAAAGTCTATAAATGTGTAAAAAGTTACAGTGATTGTGTGCTTATTCAGTCGGATTTAGAATGCTTGACTGATTATTGTTTTAAAAATAAATTGCATCTTACTTTACCGAAATGTCATAGTGCTACTTTTACTAAAAAACATGCTTTCACTACGCTCTTTGTGGGTCTCTGCTGACTAAGGTACAGAATATTAGGGACCTCGGTGTAACGATAGATAGCAAACTTCATTTTGATTTACATGTAGATGATATTATCAAATCAGCGTCTAAAATGTACGGCTTTGTAATGCGGACTTCTAAAGACTTTCGCAAACCAACGACACTCATTCACTTATACGCTTCTCTAGTCAGGCCTTGTTTAGAGTATGCCACTCAGATATGGAACCCTTTTTATGATAAATATGATGAGATGATAGAAAAGGTTCAAAGGAAGTTTCTACGCTCTGTTCACTTTAGATGTTCTCATGCCTTTCTTGAATATGATAAGCTACTCCTGAATTATAAGCTCTTGCCTCTCTTCTCCCGACGTGTTCTTCTTGGGGCCATGTTCTTGCATGGTCTAGTTAATAATAGATTTGACTGCTCGGACATAACAAATCAAATGTATTACATTTGTGCTAGGGCAGTTGTTCGCAGGAATGTGCGGTCTAAGTATCAAACCGGCCATAAATAGGACAAACGCTGGCTTACGCACCCCCTTGCGTCAACTTGTTGACTCATACAATTTATTGTTCTCTGATTTAGACATATTCACACTTTCTGCAGCTAGATACATGAAAGCTATCCGAGATTATCTTAATAAGTAATAAGCAGATTAACATTATAAACTATTTGCTTGTTCGCTAACTTATTTTTAACTATCTTTACATAGTATAAAATATGGTCGCTGTCATCTGTCCGTTCCTATGTATGCTTGAATCTTTAAAACTGCGCAACGAATTTTGATAGGGTTTTTTTAATAGATAGAGTGATTCAAGAGGATGGTTTATATGTATAACCAACCCCCGCTTTGCACGGGCGAATCCGGGGCGGGCCACTAGTAGGTAATTTAAATATAAGTAAAAACTGAAATGTAAAAATATAATTAATGTATATGATATTTTTAATGTATATAATAAAAAATACACATAAAAACATGTTATAACATGTTATACTCATAAGCTAATCTTGTTTAAAAATATTTTTTATAGTATATGTATTGTAGTGACGTATTATTAGTATTGTGGTGATACCCATGGTATGGGACATCGGTACCTGGATGCGGCCGCTGCACACTTGTAATAAAGTACCTAACTATAATCCAACTTGTTTACGCAGTTTTAGCTCGCACCGGCGGCGACGGCCGCTTGCCATGTTCACAATGTACCCGCCATTGCACAAAAGCTACCGCCCAACTATCATGTTATTTACCTAATGAAGTAATCAGTGGACATTATTGTGGGTGGTACAGCAAGTAATTTTTTAAGGTACCGTTATTGTTTCGTAATTATAGCTGTACCATTGTTCTTGTTCCGAATAAGTAAAATAAAAATAAAATAAAATAAAAGCATGGGTACCTAATAGAACATAGTGGAACTCGAATAACGAATCTTGATGTATAATAATAATGATCGGTAGTTGGTTAGTTTTCAATAGAACCCCAGTTTTATAGTGAAAACACTCATAAACAAACTCGCAATCAGTAATTCTAACTTTTGACTTTCTAACTTTGCCACCAAGGCAATTTCTGCATCGGAACTGGGAAAAGAATTTAAGAATGTGGAGCAACGACATCATTTAACGCAGGAAGCGATGGTGACTGATATCGGAGTGTTGTAACTGCTTCCAGGTATCGTGCTGTACGTATCAGTCTTGGCACAACAAAGTATCATGGGTAGCGTGGCTAATCGACATGGAAGACGATCTCGAATCGCCACTGGCAGACGTCAGGAACAGTACCTACCTATATTCAAAACACTACTAGACAGAATCATACCAGGACCGCTATGATGCTAATAAGCATACCTACCAAACGATCCGAAATCCTTGACGTAAAGTGGGTCTGTACACCCGATGTCAGTGTTCACGCTGAGAGCTCTACCTATAGCATCCTGCAATCGTAAGGTCCGTTTACAATTGGCTCACGAAAACAGAAATATGGAGAAAGTGGAATGGCTTTGTGTTTTTTTGTAATGAATGAGTTTGAACAAGACCTGGGCGTCAATAAGTTTTGTAATTTCGTCAGGAAGTTCAATAATATAAAGGGGAATTTGGCACCGGGCCAAACTATTATTTATTGTTTTTATTAATTTATTATTTGGATCGATAAAAGAACCAATCTCATTCTGGCCCTTTGCAACTATTGCGCGAGTATGCTCTCACAAATATGTCATATCCAGTCTTGTACCCAAAAATGGCGATCTAAAAAGAGAAACTACAGAGTTTCTTGCCGGTAAATTTTATTATATTTAAATTTTTGACTTGTCAAAAGAGCTCTAATGAGCCAAATTGATTAAATGAGTTTTGGTTTTGATTTTGATCACATTTAGATCAGGTCACCCCAATACTCAGATTTATGTGGAAAGTATTGTTTCAGGCCAATTGCAAATTGGTAAATTGCAAATCCGATTGTTTGGACTAATGCGCGTTAAATGACTAAAGTCATAACACACAATCTTGCCAATCCATCAACGTACGACTCAGCTTGAACGCCACATCTCATCCCATTTGAACGTGCATGGGATATGCACCTAAACCAGGCAAACACTTTTGAACCTGTCAGAAAGAACGTGTTTATAGGCATACTAAAATGCTAGATTGTTGTTGTTTGATTCGTGTACATATTTGAATATTTATTTTATTAATATCTGAATGACTAGTGACTAGATGAATATTTTTTTTTATAAATTGTGTTTTTTGAAATTCGTATTACACAAACACTCATCGACTTCGTGTTACTTAACAACGCCATCTGCTGTTGTGCTCACAAAAAAGTAGTATTATTATTCGCCAATAGATGTCAGGAATTAAGTCTATCCTCAAAGCAAACACTCATTGACTTCGTGTTACTTAACAACGCCATTGTTGTGCTCACAAAAAAGTAGTATTATTATTCGCCAATAGATGTCAGGATTCCTAGCTAGATCGATTTATCGCCCCCGAAACCCGAACAAAATGACAGTTTCTAAAAATGATTCCTAGCTAGATCGATTTATCGCCTCCGAAACCCCCTATATTCTAAACTAGCTGACCCGGCGAACTTTGTTCCGCATTATATTTAATTAAAACAAAATGAAAGTTGGACATAGGATACCTGAGATTTTTATCCCGTCCGTATAAAACCTACTTTAACAAAACGTAACAAACGTTATGTTGTCTATAGTTTAATATGGTCGAAAATTTGACAATTAGAAATTTTGAATTCGACTTGTTTATATTGTTGTAATTCACATAATATCTTTATAACTTGTAGCCTATGTGTTATTCTGATGTATAAGCTATATTATTGTAAAGTTTCATTAAAATCCATTCAGTAGTTTTTACGTGAAAGAGTAACAAACATCCATCCATCCATCCATCCATACTTACAAACTTTCACGTTTATAATATTAGTAAGATTTCATGAAAATCTTTGGAGCCGATTCCGAGATTCCAATTATATATATACAAGAATTGCTCATTTAAAGATATAAGATAAGATTAGAGCATATTTTTTTTACATTTAGGTAATAGACGACGCGATGTTTACTTTTTGCTTTATTTCCAACAATTTGCAAAAATTGATGAATAATATTCGTTGGATATTTTTTTGTTGTTAAAAATGTACTTCATCCCTGCAATTTTTGAGCAGTGGATATTTTGTGGGTAGAATAATTATTGTAGGTATATCAACAAAAAGTACATTAATGTTATCTATATATTTTTTTGCAAACGCGGTGAATCAGTGACATTTATTTTTTATACGTGTACCTTGCACGTTGTATAGCAGTGTTATTGGGCGTATCTTGCTGTAATACGTAAAATACAAATAGAAGGAATTTGCCGTTCAATTATGAAAAGTAGGATCGGCGTTTCCTTAAACGAAGTCATTATCATAATTAAACGTACTACTAATATTATTTGGTAATTAATATTTCAAGGCCCATCATTATCATCGCAAACCAGTCACTATACTGGTTAATGAGACTTATCGTAAAACACGGGTCATTTTTCCAGCACCTATAAAAATAGAAATGGCCTTTTCTGAAGTTGCAGTAGCAGTATGCAGATTACAAAAAAAATACAGTCCTCATTATTGGTGTATTGGAAGTGAAGCTGTGTTAGTAAACGGAGTATACCTATAACGGAGCGTATTTGATTTTTAAGTTAATTACTGCTAACTAACGAATAAACCACTTACTTATGTTTAGAATTCAAAGTCACCATTTATATCACAATAGTTAATTACCGTTTCGAAACAGACTCAAATATATCATTTGACAGTGAAACTGGGACATCATTCGTCGGCTGCATACCAAAGTGGTATACTAGCACGACACGCTCGGGATGAAATGGCTTGGTGTCTTACGTATATAATATTCGTAATTTTCTAAATCGGTAAACCAAGAGGGTTTACCGATCTGAGACCTACTATACTTGTTGATTCAATCAACAAGTATAGTAGGTATCACAAACGTGTACACAGCTAAGGTTTTGGTTTAATTACAATAGGGGTGTCACATTAATGAAAATGTTTCATTAAAGCCATCAAAAATTAATAGACTTAACAGGTTTAACGCCACCAAAGTGGTATAGAAATAACGATACCAACATAACTATCAAACAAAACTGTCCCGCTGTGCAGAAATGGCAAAGCAAAATATCTAGCAATTAAAAACTTCACGTCGAAGTCCGAGATTTTGGGTGAGGTCGAGAGTTTCTATGGAAAGCTTTACGCGTCTACACAGGAAACCGTCATAAATCTAGCAATCGACCCACGAGCTAGATTAACCCGGCACTACACAGAAGACCTCCCGGACATCAGCCTGTGCGAGATCGGAATGGCCCTCAAGCAACTTAAGAACAGCAAGGCAGCGGGTGATGACGGAATTACCGCAGAACTTCTGAAGGCGGGTGGAGAACCGATCCTTAGGGCCCTTCAGAGGTTGTTTAATTCCGTCATACTCGAAGGATGAACGCCAAAGGCATGGAACAGAAGTGTGGTGATGCTGTTCTTCAAGAAGGGAGATAACACTTTATTGAAGAACTACAGACCCATCTCACTTCTGAGTCATGTCTACAAGTTGTTATCGAGGGTCATCACGAATTGCCTCGGATGCAGGCTCGATGATTCCTAGCCTCCCGAACAAGCCGGTTTCCGAAAAGGCTTCAGTACCGTAGACCACATATTAACGCTACGGCAGGTTATACAGAAGACCGAGGAGTGTAACCTGCCCCTTTGTCTGGCGTTCGTGGACTACGAGAAAGCCTTCGATTCGATCGAGACGTGGGCAGTATTGCAGGCTCTCCAGAGGTGCCAAGTCGACTATCTGTACATCGAAGTGTTGAAGTGCTTGTATCAAAACGCCACCATGTCAGTCCGACTCCAGGACCAGACCTCGAAACCGATCCAGTTGCAGCGAGGTGTTAGACAGAGAGACGTTATCTCTCCGAAACTGTTCTCCGCTGCACTGGAAGATGTTTTCAAGGTTCTGGACTAGAAAGGGCTGGGCATTAACGTGAAAGGCGAGTACATCACTCACCTTTGATTCGCTGACGACATAGTCGTAATGGCTGAGACCATGGAGGGCCTCAATACGATGCTAGATGGCCTCTATCGAGCCTCCGAACGAATCGGCCTTAAAATAAACATGGAGAAGAAATAAACATGAGAATATCATGTCTAATATCCATGTTCAAGCCACTCCTGTTGACATCGGAGGTTCTACCCTCGAAGTTGTTGACCACTACATTTACCTGGGACACACTGTCCACTTAGGTAAGTCCAACTTCGAGAAAGAGCTCAATCGTCGGATCCAACTCGGCTGGGCAGCGTTTGGAGAGCTGCGAAAGATCTTCTCGTCCCCAATACAACAGTGTCTGAAGACAAAAGTCTTCAACCAATGTATGTTGCCAGTGATGACATATGGAACAGAGACGTGGTCGCTCACTATGGACTCCATCAGAAGGCTCAAAGTCACCCAAAGGGCAATGGAGAGGGCTATGCTCGGAGTTTCCCTGCGAGATCGAATCAGAAATGAGAGATATACGCAGGAAAACCAGGGTCACCGACATAGCCCACAGGATTGCCAAACTTAAGTGGCAGTGGGCAGGGCCCATAACGCGCAGGACCGACGCCCGATGGGGCAGAAAAGTCCTGAAATGGCGACCGCTTTCCGGAAAGCGCAGTGCTGGTAGGCCTCCCACAAAGTGGACCGATGACCTGATCAAGGTCGCCGGAAAATGATGGATGCGGGCGGCCCAGGACCTGCCTTTGTGGAAATCTTTGGGGGAGGCCTATGTCCAGCAGTGGACGTCTTTTGGCTGAAATGTTGATGATGATGAAAAACCAAAGTGATTTAGATAAGGTACACACATAGTTAGGTCACCGTCTCAAAAGCCATATATGACGAAAATAAATCTAGGCCGAAATTCGGTAGACTGAGACGAAGGAATTTTCCAGAACCCGTATCATTTTCAAGGGCATCAATATGATTCATGACGCAAACATCGTTAGGTAAGCAGTAGTGATGGCCAGTTACTTTTGGATTCAGTTCCTGAAGTACATTTATATATATTTGGTTTGACGTTGATCGTATGTATTCGTTTCACTGTAGGCACATAAGTGAACATTATGAATTTTTCCTTTTGTTGTGGCTTGTTGTTGTCTGAAGTACTTTCTTCTGGCACCTTCAGGGTGAAATGTTTGGTGACGTTTATGTATTCATAGTCCTTCCCCAGGCGGCCACCAGTACATTTATATGGTGAATTTTTATTTTATATCATGAATTATTTTAATTAACATATAATTTATTTTCAAGAAGTTCGAATTCAACGAAAAGCCAAGGAACCTTACTGTCGTATTATAGGAATTATTGCAGACAAGGTAGTTTTGACAGTTCCAATGGATTAGTCTTTAAGTTTGATTATTTATTACCTTATATCGATAGACACGAAAGCCTTAAAATGTAGTAAACTTTATAATACGAACCGTTGTCTAAAGCAATGGGAGATATTGCAGACCGAAAACCGAAAACAAAATGCTAAAATTTTTGAAACTTATAAATTTGATTCATCGTAATATAAGATGTCCTTTTGTTAGTAAATTCAAGTTACAAGACAAGATATATTTGTTTACTTACGAGTATTAGTGAGTACGTGTATGTCCCTTCCCTACGAATTGCGTCGAAAGCTCTGGAGGCTTTCTTATTAAACTCCAAATTAGATGTGGATGAATAGCGTACCGTTAACGTCGCAAATAAGCCAAACTCTATTGTTAATAATATAGGTTATATGTACTTTTAGACATGATATTTGAGTAAACGTTAAGGAATATAATAGCTTTTATGGAAAAATACACGAGTTTGTACAATACTTGTGGTTACTTCTCATTTTATAAAATCCTTTAGTTGACTTTATTAGGATTCAGCAGTGGGTCTTTGATGGGCTGCGATGGTGGTGCCTACTAGCAAAATCGACTAATGTAGAAAGAAAGAAAAAACTTTTATTATGCACTTTAGTAAAAACAATTTAGGTAACAATATAGTGTCTAAAAGGCAGGAGCTCAGCATACACTGCAGGTTTCTGCAGCACTGATTTTCAGCTCCAGTCCGGAAACTAAACAAAGTACAAAGCTAAACAGTTAGTATTCCAACTATAAGTTAGTATTCTATATGACATGGATTACAAAGGATATCAAACTAAGGAGTCAATTGTCTTGATATACAACTAAGGCGTCAATTACACCATAATATACAAGGTGACTCAAAGCCACTTAGATTGAGAACATAAAATCGGCAGCTAATAATGGGTGTGGCATTACAGCTCTGCCAATCCCAACAATAAGTTGAATGCGAGATTGGAACACGCTCCATTATTTTTAATTAAACTTTAGAGTTGATCAGTCTAGAAATAACTAATTAAGTAAAAAGACGTGTGTCGCACCTATTCCCTATAGGAGAACCTACATGTGTCTAGTACATACGATATTACTGTCATAGATGCATGTATCTCACAATCAGGATTCAGGATTATATTAATTTGGATAGGACTAGTTACTTATCCGTGTGGTAAGGGATTTAGAATGCATAGTATCACCACGCCATTCCATCTTGAGGGTTTCGTAAGAGCCGACAAAAGGAAATTACACAAGAGAAGGATAACTTGATAGAATACTCTGTGTCAACCCGTCTGGCCAGCGTGGTGCAGTAGGCTATTCAAACTCAAATCCTTTATTTCAATTGAACCTATTTACGGGTGTTTTGAGAGGTCAAAAGTGAAGTTACGAATCTAGTGGCTTGTTCCAAAAAGTAGATCCTATAATAAATAAATAATAAATATCCTTGGACATTTCACACAACGCCATCTCGTCCCAAGTTAAGCAACTTAATGCTTGTGTTATGATAACGAGATGGATGATAAGCTACTTATAAACATTTTTTTTTTGAAAATACATACATATTATAGATAGCAATGAGACCCAGACTCCGAGCCAGTGGCCCGACCCCGGAATCGAACCCGGGACCCGTTGATCCAAAGGCGGCACATCTGACCACTAGACCAACGAAGCAGTCATGGAGAAGAACAGGCAAGAAACTGCATGGACATATTACCTGGAGGAAGCCAGACTCAGCAGAGGGTTGGGTATACCTGAGACACCGACTTCAAATGGTTTTTCTAGGTTACTGGTTGGATTTGTATTGCTATAATTATACTGCGTGGACATTTTAGTAGATAAGTGTATCTCACAAAATAATAAGTTTTCATCTTTCACATAAAAAAGCTAATAGCAATATGTTTGTTGCTTTTCTTCAAAACAACCACAAACATATTGCATTAGCCTTATTACTTCTCACCCCATAGAGCCCTACTGCGCCACGTTGGCCATACGGCTTGGCACAGGGTTTCGTATCAGGACGGTATAGGGTGGTGAGACTATGTATTCTAAATACGTCACCACGAGGACGCCTTAAATACGTTTTAAATAAAAACGAGCATATCCATTTAAAGCGCCTTGTCCACGATAGATTAAAATTACGGAGAGCGACTGTCATAGGGCCATCTACGACGTGTACACATTAGCGAGACTACCCTAGCTAATGTGTCACTACAGTCGACGTAGACAGGCTCGGCTAATCTCAGAAGGACGTGGACGCAGGTACGACCGTAGCGATGCGAATAGAGAGCTCTCGAATTATCTACATGCCATAGTTCAGTCTACCTATAGTCGTGAGTTTAATTAGACGTAGTCAACTGATGTTTACTGTTTTTATATGAATATCTAGTCTACGTGTAGTATAGTGTACGCAGGCCAAAATGTCACTATGTTGGAGCTACCCTACGATTGGGGAAAAAACTGCATGGCTCTCTATTGATCTCTACGTGTACGTAGAAATTAGAGTATAGATTATATTAGTCGTCAAGCTGTTTAGCTCTATTCTCTCTGCGTGGAAAACGCGCATATGAGTTATGCACAGTGTGACTGACACATGACTACGGGGCAAGCATGGTGTTTAAATTTCTGTAAAACTACTACGACATTCGTCGCACATTAGCAGCGTCTCCAAAATGGAGACTTTACTTGATTGAAACACCGGTTATAATAATTACAGCATGTCAAAACCTGGGGCGGGGCACTTATTACTATATGAGCGATGAACGATAACAAAATTGCTCTATTAATTGATTAACTCGCCCATCGCACCTATAAAAAGTTACGAGCGAAATTGAAGTAATTTTGCTAACTATCTGTTGATTTTTTTTTCACTTATTCAAGACGTGGTCATCCTAAGCCATCACAGATACGCTGAAGAGTCACATCTTAATTAAATGGAGGGAAATCGACCTACTTTACCGGGCTGGAGAACGGGTTAATGCAAGCTTCGTATTGAAATCAAACAAAATATCAATCTTCAATCATAAAACGGTGCAACCTTGGGTATTAAAATACAACAACTACAATGTGTTATAATATTAAATATTAAATGTAACCACTACAGATGGTATTTGTCGTCTCAAATATAGGATATAATAGCGCGCCGTACTAAAGAAATTACTTATAATGTTTGTAGACATATTTTTTTATAAACATACTTTTTTTGTTGAGAATACCTTTTATAGGTGTCCAGCCGGGGGAAGAGGGCTGGCGTATGTGGGATTCCCGGTCGCGAGAACATGGTAAGACGCGACCGGTGTACCCACTAAACCCTACCACTATTTACGACTTGAGTCGTCTGCCGTACGGGTAACTACATACACTGTCTCGTGATTGCCAACTTTGACGTTTCTTGTGCCCCGATGTTTGTAGGCACCCAGCAAAAAGTAAGGTGTGGATACCTGGTACCTTTTGCTAGGTGTGGATTCAATTTTTAGATTAGCTAACATCTAGCTCAGTCAGTTGTTTTACGGTTAACCATCACATTTATATATGAACTGTACACCTCCGAGCTTCAAAAGCAGCAGACTTCAGGCAGTCAGACTTGATTGATCTGCACGGCCCCAAGCATACACAGCATGACACAAAATAGACATAGTAAGCCGAAAAAGGCGTATAGAATGCATAGCATTAATATGCTAAATGCAAAAGTTCATGCCACGTTCATATGTTGAAAGCGTGTGGCACATATCTCGAAGTAATACAAAAATACCAGACTTTAGTATTACTAAGTAACTAAAACTGCCAAAATCGTCGATTTGACTCTATTGAATTAGCAAGTTAGGAGGCCAGTTTAGTTGTATTCTTTAGTATCCTTTAGTTTTTTGTGAATTTATGATAGAATATTGGCGATTTATAATGAACAATTGATTATAGACTGGGGCCCGATGCCGAGCATCTGGTTGCTAGGCGGGGGGACCCAGGCGGTCCGTCCTTCGCCCCAGCGAACAACGCGGGGCCCCGCGATCCTAGCATCGGCAGACGGGGCGGTCCCGTCCGTGGAAGTCATCACGCATAACTATGGCAAAGACACTCCAAGGAAAAAGGGGCTAGCTGTGAGTGCCATTTTGTATATGCTTTTTTATTAGCCTACTTAATGTGCCTTTGATTTTTCACACGATCCTATGCTGAGCGAATTCTGGATAAACATTTCCTCAAAGATGTGCCACTTTGTAAATCATCATAATTATCATTATCATCACTATCACTACATATTATAAAACAAATTCGCTGTCGTCTGTCCGTTCCTATGTATGCTTAAATCTTTAAAACTACGCAAATGATTTTGAAGCGGTTTTCTTAAAGATAGAGTGACTCAAGAGGAATATTTATTTGTAAAATAAAAATATTTTATTTTTATTTTAAAAATAAAATTAAAAGAGAAATAGCAATGGAATAGTAAATATTTGTGCCATCGCAGCTTTTAAACGGTTAAATCAATTTTGTATTAACTTTTTCTTTGTGTGAAGGGTTTGTGTTATTGTTTAGAGTATGTAAGTTCGAAGAATTTAAGCAGGGCCTTTAGAAGATAACAAGGTCGCTTTGTTTCTTATCCTGGTTCTGATCACCTAACTCTGATAGACGAGTGTTTCAGGCACGGTCTTTGTGGAAATCCTTTGGGGATGTGGTTTAGCTGAAATGACGACGGCGAAGTTAAAACTATTAAACTTAACCTATAGTCCCAATTGGGACTAAAAGGACATTACATAATTGACCAAATAACTAAGAGCAAGAATAATGAGTACCACTTACGTAATTAGTATTGTTAGTATACATGTACTTTGGGCCTCGGGGTATAAAAGCGTGATAGCGTTAGCAAGCAGTTAGGGATGTGGCGTATTTCCTGGTACACGTTTTAGAAGCCAGTATGAAATCGGCAGTAAGCAGACCGGAACGTACGGTAGTGATCTGGTACGTACCCGATAGGAACCTATTGACGGTATCATACGACCTACGTACTAAACCAACTACATTCTATGACGTTACTCCCGTACAAACCTATAGGTTCTTAAGGTACTCGTCTGAAATAATTTACTACTAAATTTCATTCTATGATTGTAAATCAATGTTTAATATCATTAACATAACCAGTCTCGGTCTACCAAAAGAGCGCCCCATGTCAATTAGACTTGGCTATGATAAAAAAGAAGAAAAAAACATTATAATGTTTAATGATACGCCGTAAGACCTGTTTCTGACATACCTATAAGTATTGGGATACCGGGTATAAGTATATACTCGTACATATGGGGTCGGGTATGCATGAGGATTTCCAACGAAAAAATAGGGTTACATTACATTTACCTTTAAAAGCTATTGAAATTACATCTCATGTCTTTTCTGTTTAGTTCTGAGGCCGGGTATGGAATGAAGCAAGGATATAGGATTGACTGCCTCGTTGGTCTAGTGGTTAGATGTGCCGCCTTTGGATCAACGGGTCCCGGGTTCGATTCCGGGGTCGGGCAAGTGTCTTTGTCTAAACCAGAGACACTGGCTCGGAGTCTGGGTGTCATTTCTATGTATAACATGTATGTATTTACAAAAAAAAAAAATGTATATAAGTAGTTTATCATCCATCTCGTTACCATAACACAAGCATTAAGTTGCTTAGCTTGGGACGAGATGGCGTTGTGTGAAATGTCCAAGGATATTTATTATTATATTTATTATTATTTATTATTATTATCTCGTGCCTAGTAACAAGTCGCAAGTGCTTCAGTATAGTTAGCATTTACTTGATTGCACGTATTTTGACCAACTCGGTCGCTTTAGTTAACTTCACGTAAATATTCAAGAAAATCAAAATATAACGTGGAAAATACGTTATGACCCTGACAAAAAGAGGAGTGTAAAGTATGATATGTATATGTGTGTGTGACATTGTAGATCCTAAATCTATAGACCTGACAAAAAATGGAGTGTAAAGTATGATATGTATATGTGTGTGTGACATTGTAGATCCTAAATCTATAGACCTGTATTTAAAGCAGGGTTACTTTGTATATGTTTTATCAATATCCATTCAACCACTTCAGCACCTTTAGTAGTTCGCTAAAATTTCCACGAGGTTTTAACATACATTTTGCCATTCTTACACAACTTTGTTGAACGCTTATTTCAAGTTTTTTCCAAACTAGTGAACCGATTTCGATAAAATTTATATGTGATCAAAAATGGTATGGGTTCCTAATGGGTCCATGGAACCCATACCATTTTTATTCGAATAAGTTGACCGATGTGTGTTAAACGCCAAAAAAAATACTACTACCTACCACCGCTACTTAACTCATACATGACCCACTGCTGCCTCGGGGGGCCACCTCCAATTGTATGGAGGGCATGTAGCCTACTGTGCCACGCTGGCCAAACGGGTAGGCACAGGGTTTCGTAGCATGTCGCGGGTTCGATCCCCGCACGGAAGAGATATTTGTACGACCTACAAGTATTTGTTCCAGGTCTTGGTGTTTTCTATCTATAATTTGTATGTATTTACAAAAAAAATATGTATCTAAGTAGTTTAACATATATCTCGTTACCATAACACAAGCATTAAGTTGCTTAGCTTGGGACGAGATGGCGTTATGTGAAATGTCCAAGGATATTTATTATTATTATTTATTATTAGGTTTTCAGCCTTGTCATTTCTATTTTTCGCCTCTAACGACACCCTTAGGATGTTAAGGTATGAGGTACATAATACAACTGTACTAAGAACAACCTCCTTTCTGAAGTCGACTGTAAAAATTACCCAAGTAATTTGTAGCAAGTTCCCAATGCTCGTTTCTTACTAATTTACTTAAGGACATCATATTGAGAAGATAGAACTTATCACAACTTTTAAGCCCCAGTAACATTTGGCGTCGCAAATGGATAGCTCTGGTGATGAGAAACTTTGTTTATCTAAATTATGCTTCACTTGATTTAGGCCTGTCTCTATGCATTACGTATCGTGTTAATAAAACATAGTTTTTCTTTGATCACATTCCCAATTTCAGCAGTTTGATAGGCTAGGCATATGGCGGATGTATGGGAAAAAATAAATAATAAATAACCCACTGCTGAGTCGGACCTCCTCCCATTCATCATTCATCATTTCAGCCAAAAGACGTCCACTGCTGGACATAGGCCTCCCCCAAGGATCTCCACAAAGGCCGGTCCTGGGACGCCCGCATCCACTGCTTTCCGGCGACCTTAACCAGGTCGTCGGTCCACCGTGTGGGAGGCCTACCAGCACTGCGCCTTCCGGAATGCGGTCGCCACTCGAGGACTTTTCTGCCCCATCGGGCGTCGGTCCTGCGAACTATGTGCCCTGCCCACTGCCACTTAAGTTTGGCAATCTCCTCCCATTACATGGAGGGAAATCATGGTCAATCAATCAAAAGGTTTCGTTTCTCTTGCGGCTTGGTTTTATAATATAGTGAATGTTATATGTGAATATTATAGTTGTCACTTGTCTATGAAGATGTCAGTCAAAACACTTTTTTCGCGTCTCGTATTTTTTCTTAAACGAAAGACACTTAAAACTCCACCATGTACACCTTTCATGACTTATACGCCGCGGCGTCGGTACTTTAGCATTTTTACGCTTTCGTCTTTGAGAATAAATGATGGGACACGTTCGTAATATGTTTCCACACGGGTGTCGGTACAACTTGACTTTAAGAGCCTTTTATGTGCTCCGGGTAAAATATTACGCAAAAGATAAGTAGTTATGGGATGAGTGAACGTAGCGTAAGTTGATTAGTTGTTCGAGTTTATTGGGACAGCGATTTCAGTCGCGCAGTCGTTTGACGACACAATGTAATGTGTTACAATTGTTGATGGGTCGTAAAACAGAGGGGTTCGGTCACATTTGCCTTTTTTTCAAGTGTGGTAAATGCGGCCAGGAATAACAGAACACTGCCGGATAAATACTCGTAAGTGGGATACCGCGAATATTACGAACATATGTTGTTGTTTTTTATATTTTAAATTTAGAACAACATATACTTTTCGCGGTACCGGACTAATCATGTTAGCAAACAGTGCACGATTCGTTTCATACAATATACCTTGTTGACCTGTTGGCCACTAAGGTATCTTTATCCAAACTATACCCTTGTGGTGAGGGATTTAAAATACAAAGTGTCACTACGCCATTCCATCCTGAGGGTGTCGTAAGCGCTGGCAAAAGGAAATGATAAGGTCTAAAACCTCGCCGTAAGAGAAGGAATCAGGACAGCGTGGTACTAAATTACCCTCCATATGATGGGAGGAGGCCCGACCCAGCAGTGGGTCATTTGTGGGCAAAGATATAGGTGTCAATAGCACCGGTAAAATACATTTTGTCAAACCCCCACGCGTGTCACAAATATTCAGCTGAAAGTCCCGGGAAAATAGGTTCAGCCATTTCAGAGCTTATCTTCCCGTGGGTGTCGTAGAAGGCGACTAAGGGACAACAGACGTTGGGCAGCAGCGACGTTCTGTTCAAAACACACCATCCATCACTGCGATCGCCAACCCGCCTGCCAAGCGTGGCGATTATGGCAACCCCCCCCCCCATGAAATAGCATCTTTGGGGGAGGCCTATGTCCAGCAGTGGACGTCTTTTGGCTGAAATGATGATGATGATGATGATTTCAGAGATTAGCCGCAATACACAGACAAACATTTTAGCAATTAATGTTGTTTTGGTATATGCACCACATCTAAATGCACTTAGTGTAAAGCGTTTTTTTATATTACAAACAGACACTCCAATTTTATTTATTTGTATAGGTTCATTTAAAATATGGTACATTTACTTTTGATTTATGTAGGGTCTGTGTTAAGAAGTCATTCTATCCTAAGACAACCTATCTCCCCTGAGACACGACTTTGACACCTAACGTTGCTAATTAACGGTTCTCACATGAGCCACCATCAGTTTTTAGTGCTGCCTTGACAAACCTAATTAAAGAGACAAACAAGTAAAGTGGAACATAAGCCATTTTAAAAATACTAGTGGTCACGCAGCGGTCGAAATTTGAACCATAATCAATTTGAATTATTGTTCTTTTTATTTTGTTCTATTCTCAAATGGCGAACAGACTTCAACCGTAAGCAATTGAGTTTATAAGCGTGTGTGTGTCGAATATTTGGTAGTATGTGTAATGTTTTATTTTATTGATTTGATTTATTTTTATGGATTACTAATTTAAATAATGTTCTCTTATGTATATATAAAATTATAAGTGTGGGAAATTTCATACTCCTCTGTCCGCGCAATATCTTGTACTTATATGTATAAAATTCTCGTGTCACAATGTTCGTTCCCATATTCCTCCGAAACGGCTTGACCGATTCTCATGAAATTTTGTGAGCATATTGGGTAGGTCTGAGAATCGGCCTGAGAAACCAAAAATAATTGTTTCTTTTTTAGACAAAATTTGTTGCTTTTATTTTTATGAGATGCAGCATACAAAAATACAAACAACCCTAAATTTTATCCCCTCTACGATCAACCCCTATTTAATTACATGGCAAAACAACATATGCGATAGGAGCTGTTGTATAGATAGATTGAGTCATCACGATATCTCTGGAACCTTAAGACATAGAGAATTGAAATTTGGTAGGAATATCCAAAAAGGGTGGTTTTGGGTCGGGGGGTAATTATTTGGCAAAACAACGTTTGCGGGATCAGTTAGTATTGTTATAAAGAGGTACACAATTAAACTAGAAAACTACACTAGGAGTAACCTGCGACTTCTCCCGCATTTTAAATTTTAATAAATAATTAAACATCATTCACCAACCAAAACTGACCAAAATGTATCGTTGCTATACCAAAACCTGAAAGACGGCGCCATCTATTAAAAAGTGATTAGCCATATAAGGTATTGAAACAATATACCATCAATAATATACAATATACCATCCATTAGCCTTTCTAAGGTATTTAAAAAATATACTATCAACTAGCTGTCCCGGCAAACGTTGTTTTGCCAAATAATTAACCATCCCCCGCGCAACCCTCTAGGTCTTATGGTTCCAGAGATATCGTGATGACTCAATCTATCTATACAACATTGTTTTGCCATGTAATTAAATAGGGGTTGATCGTAGAGGGGTGAAAATGTAGGGTTGTTTGTATTTTTTTATGCTGAATCTTAAAAAAATAATAGCAAAACATATTCTCACATGCACACGACGGAGCACAGTAAAACTGCTGACTTAAGGTGAATGTTCCAGGGTAGCCCGCGAAATTCAAATTTTCTTACGTTTTTTGCAATTTGCAGGCCAATGCTAGGTTACATTCATGCCGAAACTACCACCGTTTCGAAATGCTGCTCTTCAGAGAAGAGCCTGCAAGAAACTATCTATCAGCCACAGAAGTTCACTGCTGAACACCTCCCCCCCCCTTAAATTTCCACAACGTACAATCAGGTTCAGACTGCATCCACCGGGTCCAGCGACCAAATGGCAATGAGCAGGTCACGTAGCAAGAAGGACGGATGACTGTTAGACATGAAAGTCTTGAAGTGGCGTCCATGGGATAACAAATCGTGGGAAGCCCCCCGACTAGGTGGACCGACAACCTTGTGAAGAAACACTGTTGCTATTTTTTTTAATTATCCGTCTTGTTTTCGAAAAGCACTAAACAGCTTACTGAGAATTTTTCAAATCGATTAATGATGATGTTATTGACTATATAGATCATATTTTTATGACGTTAAGCGTCAACTTATTCAATTTGAAAAACAATTTGGGCGTTAAAAGCCCCAAATGATTCGGTTACCTCGATTCCTTTGTGAATCTCAATAATTCGGCATTATCCTTAAAACGTACAAGATTGAGTTACAAAATAATATGTTGAAAGTTCCTGGAAACTGCTCTAAATTTTAACCTTGCTAGGTGAAAAGTTGTGGGCAGCAGCTGGATGCGTCAAGCTGAAGACAGGGCGCTATGGCGCTCTTTAGGGGAGGCCTATGTCCAGCAGTGGACTAATGTGGGCTGATGATGAGGTGAATTGGGTTTTCAATCTGTTGTTACGTAACCCTCCGTGTGATTGGAGGACGCCCGACTTCGCAGTGGGTATTTTATGGGCTGAGTAGTAGTAACGTATTCCTACATTTTAATATTCAAAAGTTCTATAAGTTTTTTAATTCGATACCAATTCGAGGCCGTCGACGAACGAAGCCCTCTTAAAATGTCGCAAATAATTGAGGTTCAATTTTAATTTAATTTAGAAACATTCTCGCATATTTTAAGATATACAGTAGTTGCTATTTATCCTAATATATATTTATAGATTACGCGTCACGTTGTTTGTCCGCGATATACTTCTAAACTACTTAACGGATTTTAATCAAATTTGCACACTGTGTGCAGTTCGATCCTTGTTTTAACTTGAAAGCATAGCTTACAACTCAACCTATAGTCACAATATTATTGTTTTGCAAATTATTTGTCTATTATTTGACAGTCACCACTATATTTGGGCTCCAAACGATTCTAACAGATGGCGTTATCTGTTGACTGAATTGAGTAAGTATTCAATAGATGGCGCTATGATAAAAGTAAAATTAATGTATGTTAACATATTATGTGATAATGTGTAAATGAAATATAAAAAAAAACCTTAGGCACAGCAACGCGTGGCCGCGTCTGCTAGTTAATTATAATTACCGTACACAAATATATGATTCATGTTAATACTCTACGTAAACTCGCTTGGGTTTGTCTGGGGCATTTAATAGTTACAGAAGGTCTAAACATTTTGTAACATATTTTTATCCGTTAAGTTGTTAATATTATATGATAATATAACTCCACTACCTAATTAATCTCTCCTAATTAATATCATTTTGCTCCTCCATTTTGAAGTGAAATCTGTGTCCCTGATTCGGGCAGTTGAGGGTCACCGTTGGTTTTGGTGGGTAGGTTAGGGCGCAATTGTCATCTTTGCGTGCCACGGAGTCCCACAATACCTGGCTGGCGATTAGCGGTCGGACGTCCATGAAGATATGCAATTTAAAAAAAAAGTTGGATGCGCCCCCTCGCTTCCGTGGTCAACCGAGTATCTTTTTGTAAACTAGAGGAACTTACTCTGCGTCTGGGTGGCATTTGTGTTCACGAATGCTATAATAGTAAACAACCCCCACGATATAGGATACAGAGGTCTGGTACTCCAGAGGGTAATGCGCTTATTGGCCAATGCAATAGAGTTCTTAATAAACCTTCACAATGACGCACTGACTGGTTGTTTATTAACTACAATTACAGTGGAACATGCTGAAAAATCCTATATGGCTGGATTTTGGCCTATATTAAGTTGTTTATCCTTGACCCAAGTTCGGATGATATAACGCAGTTGAGCCCTTATACCTAGAGATGCGACCTCCATGGCGTTAAGGATTTGTGAGGCTTGATGAAAATTACCTTATACAAGAAACTTACTAAACCTTTTTATTTCTGACTGTTTACGTATCTATTGTCCGTGCGGTGACTTGTTTCACCACCCCATTCCATCCTGAGGGTATCGTGAGTCATTCATCCTCCAATTTCGTGTAGGGTACAACCCTTCATGATACCTCACAATTTTATAAAAAGAAATACAGAATAATATTTTCGAGATGTCCTTAATTTATTTGCTATAAGATATGAATACGTACGTCTATTTCCGCGATCATATTTTTAACCTATTGAATACCTATCTATTTTAATCGAATCTGTTATTCGGATAATATTTCACGTGTTTGCTTCTTAACACTATATTATTACGACTCGGTAAACTCAGCAGTCAACAACAACAAAAAAAGATTCATATTATCTATACAAATAAATAAAATTGGAGTGTCTGTTTGTAATAATAAAATAACCACTTTTTACTAAATCCGTAAGTATGTACACACATATACACAGAACATAGACGGAAATAACTTTTTTTTTATTTTTGTCTGTCTGTCCGTCTGTCTGTCCGTCTGTCTGTCTGTTTGTTCCGGCTAATCTCTGGAACGGCTAGACCGATTTAAACGGGACTTTCACTGATAGGTAGCTGATTCTATATGGAGTAACTTAGGCTACTTTTTTAGACTAGCTTTGCCCCGCGGCTTCACCCGCGGTACGACAATAAGTAAGCACGGGTGAAACCGCGGGGCGCAGCTAGTGTATTAAATATAACCAATTTCACTCCTAACACGGTATGGTGACCAATATAACTATTGCTTACTTCGGAAATCTGACGCAGTTCCCACTGGATTAAAAGCGTTAGTTTGTTTTGTTGTCCAAATAGTATAGATGTGTAAATTTAATCTAAAACTTTGTCATAAGCAACAACATGGCAAATGCAATTAATTTTGAACCCCCACTGCAAGAGATTGAAATGTCTGTAATTCTAACTAATAGTATTCAGCTGCCAAAATGTTGTTTATGAACTCTGAAATAACCGGAGAAGTAATAATATAATGTTTGGTTGATTTACGAGTCCTATAACGTTATTAGATTTATTTGATTTAATAATTTCAGTTCTTTCAACATCTGAACATAGTATTCCCACGCTACTACATATTTACACATGCGTTAATAAATAGAAACTGATGTCAATAAATGCTGTTAATTGTATGCGGAGCGGAGAATCTTTAAATTAAAACGTTAAGTAAAACACGATGTACCTAATCCTTTTTCCGAAAATTGCTACTTACCATGTATTTGTTATACACACGCATAATATACTATTGTGTTTATTCATCATCATCATCATCATCATCATTACAGCCGAAAGACGTCCACTGCTGAACATAGGCCTCCCCGAAGGATTTGCTTTTGTTTATTGTTAAAGTCTAAAGTCAAGTTGGGAATAGAAGTACATATTGATTTAAAATATAGTTCTATTAACGGTCGAAATTCGACCACTATTATCAAATGAAAAGGTAATAAATAAGCTTTTACCTTTGACTTCATTCATAAACAATTGCAGTGATTTAGCCAAAAAATAGTTATACTCGCAGATTCCGGAGAATGTTAGAATAGAATGAGAAATAAATAGCAGATTGGTCACAACAAGATGTATTCTTTGACGAGTTAGTCGACTAACGACTAACTATTAGTGAAGTGGCTCATTTCTTCCCATTGGATGTCTTCTGATTTCGTGGTACGCTTGGACACCAATCAATCTTCCAAATTAATCATTAAAATCATTTGATTAAAGGTGAAAATAATGTTAGATATGTGTTACAAAGTTTTAGCATTAAGCATGTTACAACTTACTACTTTACAAAATTTACCCGAAAAATATGACTTTATACATATAAATGCGAGAATTACCAAAAAGTTCTACCCCGCGATAGCGAAGTGTACAGAGCAATTTGCACGGTTAAGAAGTTCTCGACAACAGTCATAGGCACCGCGGCCCCCTGCCAGACATAAAAACGAATTCTAAAAGTGCTTCTGTAGAAATTAATTGGTAAACCACTTTTGTTAACTCCCAATTGTTAATGCTAGGTAATTAAAATAGATATTGTAAACATACGTGTTGACGCACTTGCCAATTTCAGGAAGGTCGTTCGTTACAGTTAATTGAGTAGCATTGTTAAGATAATGATGTTTAAGTGTCTTGTTGAGCAAGTAAAGTATATTTTGGTGACATTAAGTACTAAGTATATTACAGTAGTATATTACTTAAAAGTCACTTTATTTGTATAGGATTTTCACAAAGCTCCGACAAATCGTCAGTACTGAAGGCCACAACCTACATACGCTACAGGCGAATGCGTAACGGAGATTATTTCTTATAAGGTTCGAACCAGTATGAAACGATTTACCTCGTACATATCACACTTATCTTTTTTGCCAGAAGTAACTGAACGGGCTTGCGAGGCTCCCAATCCGATCAATTCATCCTGTCAATTTATCCTGTCAAATCTATCACAATTGTCCATACATCCTAAAGTACTCCCGTGCGCGGTGCCATTCAAATTTACCGCGCTTTGCGCGCCGTGCCACGAGAGTACTTTAGGATGTATGGACAATTGTGATAGATTTGACAGGATAAATTGACAGGATGAATTGATCGGATTGGGAGCCTCGCAAGCCCGTTCATTTCCCCCCACTTGAAATACGTCCAGGATTTCAGACGAAAATAACATTAACACGAAGCGCAAAATTAAATTATGGAAAACAAAACAAAATGTTAATAGAAAACTACAAATAATTAAGTTAAATATTGTTGTATTAGTATTATTTGAATAATGTAGAAACTTCTAAACTAAATCCGGCTCGAAGGACCACTTATGGTCTCGCACCACATTTCACCACAGTCTTGATCGAATAAGGTTTCGGATTCCTATTATCCAGTATTGTCGCTGTATCAGAGATTGAAGATTCCGAGGTCCACAATGTAAGTATAAATGATGAAAATGATCGATCAACACTTGCTAAATGTGTAACCTGTTTTAAGGTTAATCCAATGCCCTGTCAACCTAAAATGGGAGACTTGCCCGCATCCAGAGTACAACGAGCTGCCCGTTGTTTTCAAAAAGTGGGAATCGATTTTGCTGGACATTTCGTTGTAAAAGAAAGCAAGAGGAGAAATGCACGAACTTACAAGGCTTATGTTTGCATATTTGTTTGCCTCGCTGTCAAGGCTGTACACCTCGAAGTCGTCACAGAATTGTCTACTCCAGCAGCTTTCATTGCTGCCTTCGATAGGATGGTTTCGCGCCGAGGTCTGTGCACAAATATTATTACAGACTGCGGCAGTAACTTTGTTGGAGCCCGACGATATTTGAAAGAGACAGAACAATTCCTAAATAGCCAGCAGTCTACAATTCTATCAGAATTATCGAAACGTGAGGTAAAGTGGGACTTAAACCCCCCAACAGGAAGTCACTTTGGTGGCATTTTTGAAAGTGGGGTGAAGTCTATGAAATATCACTGGAAACGGGTAGTAGGTTTACAAGTATTAACGTATGAAGAAATGGCGACAGTCCTCGCCAAAATCGAAGCTGTACTGAATTCTCGCCCACTTTGTGTAATCTCCACGGATCCGAATGAAGTAGATGTTCTGACCCCAGGACACTTACTGATTGGAGGACCATTAGTGTCATTACCAGAAATCAATCTTGAAGATATTTACATACCACCCCGTGAGAGATGGCAAATGTTGCAAAAAATTACACAACATTTTTGGAAGGCGTGGCAACGAGATTATCTACATACACTCCAGCAACGATCAAAATGGTGCCAGAATAGTGCTAATATTCACATTGGTGATATTGTTCTAATTATAGAACAAAATGCACCACCGCTTGAATGGCGTAAAGGCATCATCATCGATACTCACCCCGGCAAGGATGGCATAATTCGTGTCGTTACTCTTCGAACAGTGAGCGGTCTTTTACGCCGACCAGTTGTCAAATTGTGCCCATTACCTCTTGAAAATTAATTTCTACATTATTCAAATAATACTAATACAACAATATTTAACTTAATTATTTGTAGTTTTCTATTAACATTTTGTTTTGTTTTCCATAATTTAATTTTGCGCTTCGTGTTAATGTTATTTTCGTCTGAAATCCTGGACGTATTTCAAGTGGGGGGAAATGAACGGGCTTGCGAGGCTCCCAATCCGATCAATTCATCCTGTCAATTTATCCTGTCAAATCTATCACAATTGTCCATACATCCTAAAGTACTCCCGTGCGCGGTGCCATTCAAATTTACCGCGCTTTGCGCGCCGTGCCTCGAGCTTCTGGTAACAGCCACGGTGGCGCGAGGGCGCTGAGCACTGCATCCGCGGCGAGCACGCATCGAGCGTCATGTTTCATCTAATTGGTTAAAAACTTAAAATAAACCGTAAATTCGATACAGTTTATGTACTTAACCAACGAATTAAACTGTGTAAGACATTAAATCAGTGAATGTGAAGCAAACAGACAGTGTGGTGTACAAAAATTCTCAGCCGGCTAGTTCAGCGGGTGCCGCGAACATCGAAGAGTGAGTACTTTCCTGTCTTTCATCTTCTTTCCCACCTCGCTAGCCCTGGGTAATAGTCTATTCAAAATATCTCCTTTTTCATCTATCATTCAATTAAGAAACTTCTAAACTAAATGTGGTGCGAGACCAGTAACTACCCTGTAAGATGGCATATAACACCAATCCTTGTCAATAAAGTATACCAGTATACCAAATTTATTATGTTACCATAATATACCCTTTTCACGCAAACGAAAGATTTGGTAACTTTTGTATTTACTGACTTGCTGAAAAATTCTCAAAGGCTGCCATCAAAGACGAAAATAGGTCTAGCAAATTGTCCCTTCGAGGTATTTCGCTTTAGGTTTTTACGAATTATACGACTCAATAATATGTCCATTTTAGCAAACGTATCAATTTATTATCCTATAGTTACCTAGTCGTAGTATCGCATACATAAAATTGTATATGTTATGGACATAATACTCATACAGAGAGAACCCTCATGACAGCCAACTAAAATGTGCATCTTTGGTAGACCTCGTTGGTCTAGTGGTCTAGTGGTTAGATAGATAGATAAACTCTTTATTGTACACAAGAGAAATAGACAGAACACAATAATATGCAACAATTTGTAGGTACGTAATTTGTTCTTACAGACAACCTTGTTAGATGTGCCGCCTTTGGATCAACGGGTCCCGGGTTCGATTCCGGGGTCGGGCAAGTGTCTTTGTCTAAACCAGAGGCACTGGCTCAGAGTCTGGGTGTCATTTCTATCTATAATATGTATGTATATACAAAAAAAATGTATTTAAGTAGTTTATCATCCATCTCGTTACCATAACACAAGCATTTAGTTGCTTAGCTTGAGACGAGATGGCGTTGTGTGATATGTCCAAGGATATTTATTTATTATTTATTTATTATAGATACCTTTGGGAGACTTTTTTTAAAGCAAGTCTGTAATAATTACTATCGAGGCGTGCCGCCTCCAAATTCACGAAAGCAAATAGCCTACTGTGCCACGCTAGCAAGTCGGTTTGTATCGAATTTACCGTCTCGTGTGGCTGGGCGGCCTGCCTCTTGCATTCCTTTATTCGGCTCATACACCACCTTCAGGATGGTAAGGGTTGGTGACCTTGTGTATTCTAAATCCGACACCACACGGACATTATTGAAACAAAATATGAGCAAATTTATCTTAAAATCTATCGCTAAAGTTTTTCTTCCACCAACATTCATGCCAGTTTTAAATATAATTGAGAGTTCGTAGGGAGAACAAAGGAACAACTCTATTGGATACCTTTTGCGTTTACGTCGTCTGAAAGGAATGCTTAACATGTCACTAACGAGCATAATTTAAAGAAAGGAGTATAATGAGATTATTGTTAACTAGCGTCCCGCCCCGGCTTCGCACGGGTGCAATTATACATGTATTATACATACAAACCTTCGTCTTGAATCAATCTATCTATTAAAAAAACGCGTCAAAATACGTTGCGTAGTTTTAAAGATTTAAGGATACATAGAGACGGACAGACGACAGTGACTTTGTTTTATACTATGTAGTGAAGATTCTATGCTTATTTCCAGGAGTGGATGTGGACATTGACTGGTCACAAGCGCCAACTACGTGAAAAGATACCAGATCCTGGTGGAGAGATGCAGATAATGCTGCCGACGCCAGCACCACCGCCTCCAGACAACCTCAACTCCGGGGACGTTTGCCTTTTAGCCGAGAGCCCTTTCAGAATACTGCGGGTGAGTCAACAACAAAAAAAATTTAGAATGTTGATGGTACGAGTGTTTTCGCAGAGTTAAAATGCAAAGATGTATTGTTTTTAAAAATAGAGCAATGTCATTGAAGTTGACATAGGTATAACCTGTTCCAGAAGTACAGTCAGAGCAAAATTCTAATTAAACTAAGGACATTGTCCTTAGTCAAACAACAATGGAAATTTTGATGAAAATTTGTCCAAAATTAAAAAATATCACCTAAGCAAATTAGGTGATCATCATCATCATCATCATTTCAGCCAAAGGATGTCCACTGCTGGACATAGGCCTCCCCCAAGGATTTCCACAAAGGCCGGTCCTGGGCCGCCCGCATCCACTGCTTTCCGGCGATCTTAACCAGGTCGTCGGTCCACCGTGTGGGAGGCCTACCAGCACTGCGCCTTCCGGAACGCGGTCGCCACTCGAGGACTTTTCTGCCCCATCGGACGTCGGTCCTGCGAGCTATGTGCCCTGCCCACTGCCACTTAAGTTTGACAATCCGGTGGGCTATGTCGGTGACCCTGGTTTTCCTGCGTATCTCCTCATTTCTGATTCGATCTCGCAGGGAAACTCCGAGCATAGCCCTCTCCATTGCCCTTTGGGTGACTTTGAGCCTTCTGATGGAGCCCATAGTGAGCGTCTCAATTAGGTGATATTTTAATGTAATTAACAAGTTAGGTTAATAATAAAACTTTGCGTGTTTGAAAAACAGTCACCAGTGTAAATAGAATTAAAAGGGTGTTGCATACTTACATTCTGCACAATACCACAACATCTAAACATTATATGTGGAGGATAGACAGCAGTTCCTCTGGGTAAATATTAGCAGTATCTAAATCTGGTTAGACCTTTAGATGGAAATTTTCCCAATGTCATTGAAGTTGACTTCAATGACAATGGGAAAATTTCCATTGTTCTAAAAATAATTTGAATTTTGCTCCTGCTGTACCTACTTCTGGAACTTTTGCGAACTTACTTATTATTCCAGGTTCTAGGTATTGTGCAAAATGTAAGTATACAACTATAAATTATGCAATACACGTCATCATCATCATCATCATTTCAGCCAAAAGACGTCCACTGCTGGACATAGGCCTCCCGAAGGATTTCCACAAAGGCCGGTCTTGGGCCGCCCGCTTCCATCGTTTTCCAGCGACCTTAACCAGGTCATCGGTTCACCGTGTGGGAGGCCTACCAGCACTTGCTGCCTATCAGAAATGAGGACAAACGCAGGCAAACCAGGGTCACCGACATAGCCCACAAGATTGCTAAACTTAAGTGGTAGTGGGCAGGGCACATAGCGCGCAGGACCGACGCTCGATGGGGCACAAATGCCCTCGAGTGGCGACCGCGTTCCGGAAAGCGCAAAACACATACAATAATGTAAATAAATTTATTTCGATTGGGAGAGTAAAACAATTACACTTTGTCCTCTCAGAGTAATAAGTTTTATCGTCGTTAAAGCGTCAAAAATGTATCCCTAAGTACGTTAAAAACTATGAATATTTTTGAAGTTTCTTAGTATCAAACTTTTAACAGTTTCCAGTCTGTATGATCTTCATAAAAGTCAATTTCAAAGTACTTAAGCTCTCAACGTACATAATATTCATATCATAAACTTTGTGTGTTTTTAAGCAAACTAATATTAGTTGCTACTGTTTGACGGATGTTAACACAAAGTAGTCGCAATGTTCATATTAAGAGTCGTCGTTGTGAAACTCAAACTGTGATACCCAAACCATATTGCACACTGGTATACATGTGATTAACAGTAACATAACAATAACAGTAACACATTTATGACGAAAAAAGCTCATTTCTTTAATTAGGCTGAGAACTATTATCTCAGTTAATGTGTCAGAAACCAATAATAAAAAAAACAATTTACTCAATCTATAGTCAACGTAGGCGAACACTGCGGTTGATGACCTCTGCCCGCCGTAAGTGTGCCTGCGGGCGACAGCCTGGGAAGCCTGTCGCCTTCGCTTAAAAGGCCCCGGGAGGAAGGTTGTGCTGCGTTCCGCGCGCGCCTCTCAGCAGTGGAACAGGGGGCTGTCACGGGCCCTCCATATACAGGGGCTCTGTTTAAGGAGGGACCCGTCTCGGAGATTGGGGCTCCACGAAACGAGGCGGGCCAAGGCCCATCAGCGTCACGGAGCATACTCCCCCGAACGGGAGGACTGAACTCCGCGGCCCTGGAGTCGGTCAGTTGAGGATGGCAGTCGGTTTTAGTTGGTAGGTCGAGGTGCAATTTACCATCTCCACGCGTTCCGGAGTCCCACATAACCTGGCCAGCCCCAAACGGCAATGAGGATTTCAGACGTAAAAAAAAAAGAGAACACTGCTGTAACATTCGAAAATGTCCTAATCACATAATATAGAAAACAATGGACGACACAACGATTTAAACAAAAAAAAATATTATATAGGCGAACATAAATACAAAAAAACGTTTCGCAATAAGAGTACGCTGCCGTTTACTCTTAAACTTATGCACACGTCCACTTTATTTCCATAATACGTATCCTTTTGGTACAGCGTGAAAAAGGGAAGATTATTATTCAAATTATATCTTTGTAGCGAAATTGCAAAGACTACTTAATTTTTAATATGTATTACATATTTCCTGAGCTCCCGTTTGATGTCGAAGAAAACTAAAGAATATTGAAGTCTGTTTTCAAACAAAAATGTTACATAATATTTCACGGTACATGAAATATTTTTTTGTAAATGTTATTTCTACTTGAGATTCTGTTTTGTTTTTAGGGGTTTGTTTAAACATATCCCCTTTACTAGGTATCGCGGGGGTAGTTTTAAAACATGAAATTCACGATTACAAAGTTCACCCATGTTCAGAGCAAATACACATGGCTTACACAAAGACACATGCCCCGGAATCGAACCCGGGACTCCGTTATCCAAAGGCTACGCATCCAGCCTCTAGACCAACAAGGCAGGCAATTCAATGTAATATTCGTTTAAAAATATGTAACTCAATACCCACTAGGCGTATAAGAGCCCTACCTACGGCCGAAAACAAATCGCTGATGATGTATCGTAATTGGTACATTCGTTTAGAGCAAGAATGCCACTAACACGTCATACTTAAACTTAAAACACCTCTTTATTGTCGGATGTTAAAAATGCTTTTGTCAGTTGTCCTCGGTTCTCCGTTTGTCTGTGAAGCAATAAATTGACACAATATCTCCGTTCCATTCATACATTCACCCATACATACATATAATCACGCTTCTTTCCCATTCAATTTATTGCTTCACAGACAAACGGAGAACGGAGGTTAACGGACAAAAGCATTTTTAACATCCGACAATAAAGAGGTGTTTTAAGTTTAAAGTAGGTGTAGGCAGAGACCACTTCTTTCCACTTGCTACGATCCTGACATACTTGTTTCGCTTCGTCCACTTTAATTATTCCCTTCATACATGCTCTTTGGTTTAGGGTACCGGCCTTTTTCCAAGACGTCCCTGTCTTTGTCTCGAAACGTCCGCCTAGGTCTACCAACATTTTCATTGAAACTCGGTATATTATACACTTTTTTCGTCAATCGTTCTTCATTCATTCTCTTGACATGTCCAAACTATCTCAACATACCTTTCTCAATTTTTGTCACTACATCTTCTTTCAGACCACAAAGTTTCCCTATATCAAAATTTACTATCCTGTCACTCAGTTTAATTTCTATCATACTTCATAACGCTCTCATCTCAACTGCATTTATTCTCATTTCATGTTACTTCTGCTATACCCAACTTTAACCAACACCCCCTCATGCACAGCCAGACGAGCCTTGTTGGACACCTTCAATTCCTACTAGGAAATCTGCAATAATAACGGTTATTAGGCTACATTAAATTTGTGCCAATATTCTGGATATTATTCTGGATTCCCGATTATAACTTAATATGTTACGCTAATGGACTACCTATCATTTGAGATAAGCTATCAATTTTATTTGTTTTATGATTTGAGCACTTACTCGTGAATTAACCGTTAAAGTATCCTTGCCAGGTATCGCAAGGTAACCAATTAGTATGTACCCACGGTGTGTATAATTTTAGAGTTATGTCCAAAAAGAGTTTCAGTTTGTATGATCGGCTAATGCCAGAAATTACTAATTAGATTTTTTTTTTTCATAATTTCGTGAGCATTATCTGTGGACATTATTATTAGGCAACCATACATGTCACCATATTGTAAAACTGATATGTTAAAAAGGATGAAAAGAAGAATATAATATATATTCTGTCAATTTTGGACATAAAGTAGAAGTATAAGTGTCCCGAACAGATAGACAGAAGGGTACGATACGGAAGCTAGTACCGGTAGCTACGAAAACATTGTTTCCTTGTGAACTGATAATTCAATTTAAATACGAACATTGCAAATAATGAATTAATCATAATTAACTCCACTACATAGAGTTATTTACAATTAGACTTGTGGTACTCAGAGGTGTGCTAAAAACTTTTCAAGGAAGAGGTTGTGTTCAAAGGACGAAACAAAATAGTGTTATTCAAGTAAGATCTAGAAAAGAGCTTTCAAATAATCGACTAGTCATTGAGTTTCGCCGATTTTGAAGGTCATTCCATGGTGAAAAGTCGACCCCGAAAACCGATTCTTGCTTTTTTTAATACTAACAATATCGACGGTGGTATAAACAAAATAGAGATAGCAAGTCTATGTACAAACAAAAAGCCTAAATATTCGTAAATGTTGGAAGTAAGAAAGAAGGTTAAAACGGTGTCTAGCAAAATAGAATATTGGAATAAAATCTAGAGCTGATTTCGCGTAACTCGATAAGGTCGAAGTCGTATCTAATATGCGCGACAAGTGACGGCGGGCAACGGTGCTTGCCATTGGTTAAAATTGGGTATTGAATTTAGAAATTCCAATTGACGTGACAACGACGACGCTCGCGACGATCTGTGAAAGGTTGCGGGCACTAACTGGATGTGTCAAGCTGAAGGAAAGGGCGCTATAGCGCTCTTTAGGGGGCGCATTTGTCTAGCCGTGGACGTGAATGGCATTAGCCCATTGATGATCACTATGATGATAATTGACGTTATAAATGTGTAACTATGGGGCTTACACTCAAGACTGTACCTATACCAGTCCAATATCCAGTCAGAAAAAATGACTAGAAATTTGGCCACGTTCGCGAGCAGTTGTAACAACTTATTTAGATTGATTTTATTTTAAGTTTTATTTAGAGTTGGTACAGTTTATTGATGACTACGGACCCGGCCCGGCTTAGCAGGGATGCAATTATGTATGTATTATACACATAAACCTTCCTCTTGAATCACTCTATCTATTAAAAAAACCGCTTTAAAATCCGTAGCGTAGTTTTAAAAATTTAAGCATACATAGGGACGGACCGACGACAGCGTCTTTGTTTTATACTATGTAGTGACTCGGCAAAAAGCAAACAAATATGACATCACTACAAGTTCAAATGTTTCACAAGTTCACAAAAGCAATTTCTTCGAGGCATCCGTTTAGTATTCTTCTCTAGTAACTAGTACTAGTTTTGCGTATTATCACCGTTAAAGGTTCACTGTTAAAAATGTAACCTAAAAACCATGTTTAGGAAAATCACAGCCTTTCATTAAGCGAATCGCAAAGCAACATCCTTACATTTCCGTATGGAGACAGATTATAATGTAGTGTCACCACAACATCCCACAACATTTCCATCACAACCTGTAGACTTGGTCGAGCGACTGTTCTTCATGTCAGCTGTATGTTATTTTATGCGGATACCGACACTTGCTTTTGTTTGCTAAATGTACTTTTGAAGACAACTGTCATCTAGTCTCTCCCGCGACCACGACTGCTGCAAAGCATTCGAAACGTCGGGAATTAATTAAAGTACTAAACACGCGATAAATCCGTTAAAAAGTGTTTATTTGCAATATATAATATACAGGGTTGATACGACATAGGGGCATATTTTTAACTGCCTATACTAGGTATCATTTCCGGGCTCTGTACCAAAACTCAATTAAATTCGAGCAATAGTTTAGCCGCAAATTATTTTTTAAATTTTTGCCTCATTTGAACATGATGTATCTTTCCTAACAGGATGTTTATGCCTAACGCATCGTTTATTAACCTTAGGGGCTGTCTATTAATCACGTGATGTTTTTTTAACATTTTTTAACCCCTCCTTTGGTGATACCTGGTGACGTTTAAGACTACCCCTCCACCCCCTATGAAAAATCACGTGTATTTTTTTGTACCCTTTCGAATTCGTACTAATCACATATAGTATACGTAGTGTAATTTAATGTCCCTCTGTCATATCAACTCTGTATATAAGCTTTCCACACTTTTGAAGCATTCCGCTTCCGCTATCTCACCTAATACCCAGCATCACCGCTTTTGGTTTCTCCATAACTGATAACCGTAAAGCATTTTAATCTGAACTAATGGCCTATTAATGTATTATGATTAGTGTAGATAAAAATATCGCAATTTTCACCAACTTATCACTGAATGTTCTATGGCAGATGTGTGCGGGTAATTTTGTTTGTGTGAGTAGATATCAAGTGAAATGTGGTTGTCTCGTAGAGCCAACACAGTGCCATCATTCCCTCTTTACACAAACCGATTGTATGTGGTGAGTTCTTAGATTGATTGTAAACTTGTGTTGAGTTTTTGTAACATACATTTGATTAGTTTTTACCTAGTTATTACCTACGATTGCTATGCCTACGTGCTACAAGCAAACCTACGGGTTTGCTTGTAGCACGTAGGCGTAGGCTTACCACTACAGCACCTATCAGACCACAAGGCAGACCACCTATCCACAACAGAAGGAAAACTAAACTAAAAATCCTTGTGCCATCCCGTCTTGCCAGCGTGGCATAGTATGTTAATTTTCCGACATGACTATGGAGGGGTGTCCTACTCAGTAAGCCATTTAGGTGGTGATGATGGTGCTGAATGAGTAAAGATTGTGACAAATATTTAAGAAATATCAAAAATATATGGTGTCTAATCGTATTACTTAAATCCAGTTGTTACTAAAATTAAAAGCGGGTCAACGCAGATGTCTTACCTACCGTGTCGATTTATTGCCCTCGTTCAGTTAACTTTATAGCTATGATCGGTAAATCAATGTAAACACTATGATTATCACATAGGACAGGACATCTATCCACACTTACATATCTATGTCGACACCCAATTGCAATCTTTATGGCTAGTTGGAACAGTCTATCATAGAAAACAAATGATAGAGTAATAACTGCTTTATAGTACGCTTTTATTAGCTTCAGACGTATGTAACGGAATCTTTGAACATGATTTTGACTCCCTTCAAAACGGCGGATTAACTCGAAATTTGGGATACTTATTATGGACCGATGACAATACAATATTTTAAACATTTTGGCCCGTTATCCTTACTAGGATAATAATAATAATCAGGATCAGCAATTTCTGTTTTCCTGAGACGATTACTAAAAAAAATGAAAAAACGCTTTTACTAAAAAAATGTAAATAAATTTTAATAAATTTTAATTTAAAATTGTGACAGAAAAACTGATTTTATTGTAAAAAATGCGTGGGGTTTTTTATTTATGGTGTAAACAAGCAGGCGTGAGGTCGGTAAAATTTCATGAGTAAACATTTACGAGGATAAACATGGAACGGACAATAGTCCGTTCATACATTGTTTGTCATATCTCAAATAGTAAAGATAGTGGTTTCGATAAAAGCTCTTAGGCGGTTCGTTTTTCACCCATCTTCAACATTTGTCGTCTAAATTGTATCATCCATATTTCAACTAAATTACACAAAACCTTGACAAATTGTATACTCCTACTCAGCCCATAGTTGACCCACTGCTGAGTCGGGCCTCCTCCAACTACATGTAGGGTAATTAGCCTAGTCTGCCACGCTGGCCAGACGGGTTGGCACAGGGTTTTGTATCAACATTTCCTTCTCTTGTGGCCAGTTTTGGGCCTTTCATTTTCTATTGTAGATTCTTACGATACCCTCAGGATGGAATGGGGTGGCGACACTATGTATTCTAAATCCGTAAAACACGGAGACGGTAACAAATTATATACCTAAGCATTTCTAAGAATCTAAACCTCTTTTGAGATTATCGCAATCATACATGTAGCAGGCAGACTCAACCGAGGACTTTTTGTTTAAATAATAACCATGTAGCAGGCAGACTCAACCGGAGGACTTTTTGTTTAAATAATAAATATATGTAAATTAAGATCACACAACGCAGAGTTTCCCCATTTAGATTTTCCTCTTTAGGGAATAGGTTTTCTGCCTCTAAGCATCTGTGTGGTGACGGGTTTAGAATTCATGTCATCACCTCATTACATCCTGATCATATCTTTTTGTAGTAAGGCCGATAACCGAAGCGTAAGACAAGAAAATCTTGTTACGAATCCCTGTGCCAACCCGTCTGACTAGCGTGCCACAGCGACCCTCCGTCTAAATGGAGGAGGCCCGACTCAGCAGTGGGTCATATATGGACTGAGTAGTAGTTAGCGAAACCGGCATAGTAACCAAATCAATATCAAAATGTTTTTATTCGAATAAATTCTTGCGAATGCTTTCAAATAGTCAAAGATTTTAAGAGAAAAAAAATAAAATTTTATGGACAAATCATTTGTAGTCCGTTCTGTCCGTTTGTGAAACGCACTGCCCTTACATATTAGACAGTCCCAATCGCTTTCTATATTTAAAGAATCATTAAAAAACCATTTCCTCACAATAACAAGTCACTGAAGTTAATATACACTGTAACATATTTAATAGTTCATGAACAATTTGTACTTTTATTTTAATTATAATATTTTTTTTTTGTTTAAATTATACGATATGTATGTATATATAATATTATATTTATTATTTAATGCTGACATGTAACGATCCCAACAACAGTATTTGCGCAAATTTTCTTGTAATAATGTGTTGGTTGCCTGGAAGAGATTGCTTTTTAGTGATAAGGCCGCCAATTGTATGTGTTAAATTTAATTTCTCTTGTAAACCATGTTAATGTCGCAATTATACAATAAAGTGTTATCTATCTATGTATCAAAAATAAAAATCATAAAATAAAATTAAAAATTTAGTTTTTACCACTGGTTCGGAATGCCATTCCATAGAGATGCCTTTTTGATAGAGATGATTCCATAGCCAACCTTGATTGCACATAGGTTTCAATGATTGTGTTATCAATTGCGATTTGAATATTTCGATTCCATCTTCTAGTAAATTGCAGGTATTCTCTCCGTGTAACCAAATGCTTACGTATGTATGTAGTTTACGTTACAGTAGTTCACACAATGGAATGACATGCCAAAGTGTGATAAAAGCATATTAAAAATAGAAAAAAGTTTAGTTTTGTGCCTCTTCCAATGGGATTAATAAATAACATTCCTGCATTTGGTATTTTATTAATTTACTACAAGTAAAATTAAACTTGTTGCGCATAACTTTACTATGTTGCCGTATCATAAAGTACAAGTCCGTACAATGGTACGTGTTTAAGATTATGCTCTACAGAATGTAACACAACTCTATAGCCACCCGAAATGAGGGCTTATCAAATGTATAAAATGTTTGTGGTTTTCTATCGAAAAGGGAGCTATCGACTTTAGTACAAAACACCGGTTAAACTGAATACTAAGCAACTAGCAATCCTTTTTATTATTACAAAAGCTTAGAAATTTGAGTTATATTATGTTTCGTTAGTTCTACATGACTATTTGTATGAACATTCCGTCACCAAAAGCTAGGCTCATAGCTGGTGACCAAAATCACCAGCTATTCATATCAAACGAGTCAGACAAAAAATGTAAAAGCGTACTTAGCAAGACTTACTAATCAAAACGAATATAATAAATTAACTTATCCGTAATGATACAGGTAAATGGGAAAACAAAGGACATTAACGTTATGTTCGCATATTTTATGTACATGCTTGAGTTGCTTTAGTCTGGCAACATAGAGCCTTGCGTCTCAGTCTTGATTGCGAAGTCGGCAGCGCCACCCGCCCTTTAAGCATTCGGTACCCGGTTATGTGTCTAACTTAGAAACAAATAAACAATCCCAATGTTGAATTTTGAAGTGTCTGAGCGGTCTCCAATGACTGGTTCTTTCAACCAATCGAAGCGTTTTAGGACTTTGCAAAACTTAAAAAGTGGTACAGTGAAATTACCTCGGCATTGGTCGAAAATACTGAGGATGGTGAATGGGTCTAAACGGAATACGGAAGAAATATTGCAGGTAAGTTTAAAATTTGGAGTGACATGTATTAGTTTATTAAAAATTTCCCATGGATCGAAAATAAAACATCAGATAATGACTGAAAACAATTGCATCTAAGTAGAAACCCACTTTACACTTCTGTCAATATGATATAAAATAATACATGATTAAAAGTTAAATTATATATTGGAAGAGCAAAGTAAAAATGTTGGTTAACGGAACTATTATGCCAATAGATAGTGTTTATATTACAATAGGTACATAACGTCGCTCTTTGGTTCTTTACAAAAAGTTCGGGGTAGTCCCACAATAATTGTCCTAATTGGGATAATATGCTTGGATTTATTTACGTTTACACTGAGAACATTTGCCATGTAAGCAGTGATATTCGGTAAAATATATTCTGTAGAAATAAATAACTAATATTTGTAAATTTAACACAATGAAAACGTACATTTATATTTAAAATTAACTGGCACCCAAGAGAAATGTCCCACATTGGGCGCCAAAGTAAACATTCGTTTCTCGTACATTTTTGTAAAGCCAATGTTACATTAGTTCTAGTATGAATTAAGGGATCATTGTTAAATAGTCCTGTATTTTAAATTTATGGGTTTGTTTAAACACGACAAGTAACAAATTTAGAATAAAATATAGCCGCTAAATATTTGATACCTCTAACAGCCTCGAGCGCTTTCAAAGTTTTCATTGAAGACAAACAGACGACGATCAACTAGTTACGCAACAGTTGACTAACCAATGAGTTTGCATCGTTTAAGTTTGGTTAAACTTTAACTTGGTTTATCACATAACAATATCTTTGTGTTTTAGATGGTACATCCTTAAAATCGTTTTGTCTGGTTACAAATCTAAAATCACATAAAATAACTAATACTTTCAGTTATTTTATATACTCCATAATTAAAACTATAATACTTGTATTTACATTTTGTTATATCAGTTTTAGGTAAGTCTATTAAGTTTTATACATATTACAATTTTATTATTCATTCACAACTACGTCAGGAATACGCCTTGGTTTGAGCTTTAGAAAAGGTAAATTAGTTTGCCTTTGCATTTCGACGTCCACAGTGAACAAATTCGAACTCAGTGGTCGGAATGAATTTGTCAAAAGATCGCCTCAGATAATTGAAAATGGATGTAGCGGGTTGACAAGCAAATCTATTTACTGAAGAAATTTAACATATAGGAAAAGTAAGACGAAATTTCCCTGTATTATTCTATGGGATAAGCAAAGTAATAGGTACAACAATCTAATACAATTGTCATGTCATGGTCTTAAAATAAAATTTACATTTCATACCATTCTTTTTTCTTTAAGAGATGATTATGAAACTGCTAAAATCACGTTAGTTATACATTTCTTTACTATAGCAGGGTGTTATCTAGCATTGCGTCACCACCGCATTCCATCCTGAGAGTGTCACCAGTACCTTCCATATATATGGAGAAGGCATAACTCAGCAGTAGGTCATGTATGACGAGTAGGATGTAGGAGTAGATCAAGCAATAATGGGATTTGTTAGCTACACTACTTACCCCGCGCAATTTCTCGGGACTGAAAATATAAAAGCATATGTCCAAATTCTGACTGAAAATGACTGACTGAAAATATATGTCCAAGTAAGAATATGTCCAAATTCTGACTAAAATATAAAAGCATATATCATCATCATTTCAGCCCAACGACGTCCACTGCTGGACTTAGGCCTCCCCCAAGGATTTCCGCAAAGGCCACCCGCATCCATGGTTTTTAGGCGACCTTAACCAGGTCATCGCTCCACCGTGTGGGAGGCCTACCAGCACACCGCTTTCCAAATTCGCCAAATTCGTAACTATTTAAAACTCAAAACAGTTCAGCTTTTATTCAATTTATTGTATTTAGAAACATTCAAACACACAATAATACTAAACCTTCCTGAGCTCATGCACTACACTTTGCTGAAGATCACATGGTCAAATGCATAATTTACGATTCTATAAAGGACATACAGACAAACATTCATCTTTATATTTAAAATTATTTGGAAATGTTTACGAGTCCAGGTTTTAGGTGACTGCTGTGCTTCGGGAGAAGTTTACTGATTAATTGGTGATAAAATGAAATTGCTGAAATAAAAATTTTCTGAGCCGACAAACTGGTAGACCACATAAAAAATGCAAGCTATTACAATATGGGTATTTTCGTCGAGATGAATCTTGTCGTAAAAAGATATGTTTAATCCAGTTAAGAAGGGCTAAGATCGGCCCTTTTATGCCTTTCCTGTACTAATAGATAAAGCTTTTTATTGCTCACCATATATTGTGTGGAGGAAATTAATTAATAGCATAGCACATTAAAAAAGCACACACCTGTATGTCTTATTATAAATGAACCGAAGTACATTCACCCATAATACTCTTGAGTGTTGCTGCATTCGTATTTGGTTCAGGGTTTTTTTTAAAGTACGGATACAATATTTTATTAATATTACTAAACTGAAATATAGTGTTGGAAGGTACTTAACTTAATTGAATGCAAATGAGTGGAATATTTAATCGATGAAATAGTTGAATGCATTAATGAAATTAATGTAACTCTTTCTTTTATGAATTGGCTAAAGAGTTGCTTAATTAAAACAAAGGCTTAAGGTGGATGCTCCAGGGTAGCCCGTGAAATTCAAATTTTCTTACGTTTTTTGCAATTTGCAGGGCAGTGCTAGGTTGTATGATGATGAACATTTGATTCGCGGCTGTAAGACGTATGTAGTTACATAGTTATAATCATCAAACTCATCAATACAACCCTCCAAGCTCATAAAGATGTAAGAATGACTTTCACGTTGAAAAAGTTTTTCTTGCACCTTTATGAGTTTGGAGGGCTGTATTGATGATTTTGATGATTATAATTCTGTAGCTACATACGTCTTACAGCCGCGAATAACATTTTAATCAACATAAAACCTAGCACTGACCTGCAAATTGCAAAAAACGTAAGAAAATTAGAATTTCGCGGGCTACCCTGGAGCATCCACCTTAACTGTATTGTCATTTAGAACTCGTGGCTGAGATGTGCCGCCTGCACTTACATGGACGGAAATTAGCCTAGTGTCGTAGCTTTCAACACATAATAGACGAGGCAATGCACCCAGCTTTCCGTAAACGTAAGAGCAGACGAGCTGCAAGAGAAGGAAAACTTAACTAATACAAACCAACCCATTTTGCCAGTGTACGATTGTAGACTAATTTCTCTCCATGAACTTAGAGGAGGCCCGGATCAGTACTAGAACGTTTATCGGCTGAAGTGAATGACCTTACAAATTGTTATAGAGAGGGATAAATGTATTATTGTCCAAAAAACTATATAAATTCTAGAAAGTATATCAATATCGCTACAAGTGTCTTACTATCGTTGAGGACATCAATTACGGTCCAAATGGGTCTAGATGGGGCCAATTTGTTTAAGTGTTGTATGTACAGTAGACATAATAGTTACCAATTGTGATGATATTTGCTTAGTAACAATTTTAACATGCCACGTATAATAACATTTTTATTTTGGACTATCATCTCACCTTGGACTCGCGCTTTTGTAGACATTATACAGGAGAGAGTCCTAACATGCATACTTTTATTACATCCCTATGTGCTTTTATTGAAGTGTTTTCGATAGAAGCTTTCACATGGTTGGCTTCATCCTGCTTCAATAAGTATAATCTGGTATGAACACTAAACTAAAACTAATCCGAAGTGAGGGCGCAAATATAATCGTTATTATTACTCTACTCTCTAAATGTACTTACTAATCTGAGAACAAAAAAACATCGCCAGCTGGTAGCTGAAATTTCTAGACACTTGAAGATAATTGGAATTTTCTGAAATATTGTACACTTTACTGTAAATATTCTAATTAATATTATCTCACTCTCTCATATCTCGCGAACTTGCTCTCACTATGGTGAAAAAAACAACAACTACAGAGTTTCTTGCCTGTTCCTTGCCCACACTTTTATTATTTATAGTTAAGTTTGTCACTTAAATATTTATTTAGGAGTGCAGATGGCTAGCATTATTTTAAAATATAATAAATTATTAGAATACAATAGAAAACTGCTTTATTGTATAAACCAATTATGGCGTTCACAATCGTCAACGGATACATCATTTTTATGACACTACTACCAGGTCGGAACGCGGTACCAACCGAGAAGACCTGACTGAAGAAACTCAGTGAACTCAACATTTTTATTATAATTACCATGTCGTCTTCGTTTCAGCCCATAAATGACCCACTACTGAGTTGGGCCTCCTCCAAATTCATGGAGGGAAATTAACCTACTGTGTCACGCTGGCAAGACGAGTTGGCACAGGGTTTTTTTATCAAGGTTTCCCTGTCTTGCGGCTAGGCGATCTGCCTCTTGCGTTCTTTTAGTCGCCTCCTACGACACCCTGATGATGCTATGGGTTGGTGACATTGTGTATCCTAAATCCGTCACCACACGGAATTATCGTGTACATGTTTGTTGTGTGTGTACACCTTTGGTTCCGAAAGGCCCTCAACTGAAATATAAATTGAAAATGAAATAATTAGTCTTGAATCCAGTGAGCTGGCCAACCCCAAACAGCGGCAAAAATATACCGCAAGTGGCAGCCATCGATCTCGTCAACGATATCAAAGGGAAGTAAGTGGTCGACCAGCCACTCGTTGCTACCACTGTTCGAAGTATTTTAATGAGCATGACAACTTACAGGATGGGCATCCAATAATTAATGAAGTTAAATGCTTATATTCATTTCCATTAAAGCAAAAACTGCATGGTTGTTTTTTGATCTTAAATTAGAACAAGAGCACGCCTAAGACTACAGGGTCAGTCAGATAATCCGTAACGCTATAGTAACAAAGTTGAGATTTAGCGGTCTTTTTGAATCTTTGGATCGAAAGTCCTCTTAAATTTGTAGGGACTTTATTGTATAAATACAATAACCTACAAATGAATTACTAGATCTATGAATACGAGTAGGATGTAAAATAGATTACTTTTATTTCTAGTATTCACAGTGTGCGTGTCATATAACATAGCAAACTTCTCAATATTATTCCCAACATACAATATATTTTTAATAAATGTACTGACCAGCTAAGGTAAGAATGCCCATCTCTATAAACATCTCTTTGAGGGATGTCCTGGTAGCTAGTTTTCAGACTTCATCAGAGGTGAAGACTGGCCGTAATCTAGACCGCTGAATTATGATTTATGGTCAGTTTTATAGAGTACAGCTTACTCTAAACGCCATGATAATTTGGAGTCCCTAAAACAATTCGTACGATTGGCAGTGAAGAATTTTCCCATGGAAAGAGTGCGTGCTACTATTGATAACTGGCCTCAACGTTTAAAGGACTATTGCAGCCAATGGAGACCTGTTAGGGGGTCATGGCAGATGAGGCAAAACACGGTGGAAGCTTCGTAGTAGTATAATAAATAAAATATATAAAATGGTAAAACAACACGACATAACAAGATAATGGAGTACACAAGACAATAGAATAAACTTGACAAATATTCAAACAATATAATTACAAACAGCCTGTGCTGTGTTGAATCCATGAAGGTGATACTTCAACACACCCCCTTCAACTCATGGAATCAGCGCCTTAAAAACTAATTAAGTCCGCACACAAACCTAATTCATTCGACAAAGATTCGTGTCTCACGCGGGGCAAAGGCTTGGTGAGAATATCTGCCAACATCTTATCAGTTGCCAAATGTTCCAAAATTATCGCTTTATTTTCTCGCAGCACATCTCTAACGAAGAAGTGACGTATATCAATGTGCTTGCTCTTCGCATGATAAACACCGTTATCTTTGGCTAGGCAAATGGCACTTAAGTTATCAGCATGCATTCTTACCTTAGAAAAATTGTGTAGACCTAATTCGTTCAACAGACTATTTAGGTACATAGCCTCTTTCATGGCCTCAGCCAAACTCACGAACTCAGCCTCACAAGTCGATGTTGCTACGATGCGTTGCTTTTGTGAAGCCCACGAGATACCCGCACCCCCTAAAACGAATACATATCCCGTAAATGATCGACGATCATGTGTACAACTTCCCCAGTCCGCATCCGCATAGCCATGAATGCATAACCCAGTTTGTTTATATACCAAACTATAACTTATAGTACCTTTTAAATAGCGTAGAATCCTCTTAGCGGCTCTCCAATGCGTTTCGTTAGGATTCTCGGCAAACTGTGCCAGTTTAGCCGTAGCGTTTGCTATGTCTGGCCTTGTTGCCACGCTTAAGTACATGAGCGATCCTATAAGCTCTCTATAGGGAAATATCTTCCCCTCCTCCTTTTTATTCTCGCTCAGAACTGGTTTTCCTGTTTCCATAGGAGTCTTGACACATTTACAATTCTCCATGCCAAATTTCTTCAATATATCATTGATATATTTCTCTTGTGACAGATAATAACGCCCATTATTTTTCTTAATATCAATCCCAAGGCAAAAAGTTGCATGGCCAAAATTTTTCAACTCAAACCTTTTTGCTAGTTCATGCTTGAAATTGTCAATATAAAATCTCTTCTGTGAAGCTATTAATATATCATCTACGTAAATGACTACAAAAATATTGACTGACTATATTGACTATATTGACTGTGGTATAAGCAGGGCTCATTTACAGTTGGTTTTAAACCTAACTCTTTCAGTTTCGAGTCTAGTTTCACATTCCACTGTCGTCCGGCTTGCTTTAGGCCGTACAGAGATTTTTTTAAAAGACAGGTGTTTCCACCTTCTCTCATTTCTTCAAGCATCTTCGCTGCTCTGTTACCGGTCGTACTATTACGACCGTCAACTTTTACAAGTTTTTCTAAACTTTCCTTTAGCAGCTCTGGGACTTTCATATAAATATCTTCGTTCAGATCACCATTCAAATATATACTTATGTCTAATTGATCGATGTCCATGTCCATTTCAACAGCTAATGCGACCAACAAACGTACTGTTGCTATCCTTGCAACTAGTGCGAATGTCCTGTGATAATCAAGGCCAGGTTGTTGACTATATCCTTTTGCGACAAGTCTCGCCTTCTTTTTCTCAGTTTTGTCGACATTAAGCTTCGTCGTCAGTACATACCGACATCCTACAACATTGCGGTCAAATGGTTTCTTAACGATTTTCCATGTGTCATTTTTCACCAAGCTCCGTATTTCGGACCGAATTGCTTCCTCCCACTGACTCTTCTCGTCACTTGATAAAGCATCCTTCAATGAGGTTTCAATAGCCCCAGCAAAATCATCAGTATCCACGAATTCGTCCACTGAAGATTCACCCTCGCTATTTTCTGATACTTCGACCATATTGTAGATTTTTCGAGGTCGTCCTATGTGTCCTCTCTCAATCTTAGGTCTTCCAGGACCACGTGTCAGAGTTACCCTCCTTTCACCAATCTCAGTATGTAGCATACCTTGTGTACTTGGTGTCGTCGGTGTCAAATGAGCTATTTGATGTCACTGGCGTACTTGGCACCTCACGCAATGTCCACGGCTCTACAATTGGTGTAGTCGACGGTTCTTGACTCTGTTCTTGACTCAATGACACATGTCTTTGAATTAATTCTGTTGGATTTAATGGTACATCTGACTTTACCTCCAATGGAAATTCAACAGTCTTCCTCACAATATCCTTATCACACTGTGACTCAAGAAGCGGCTGATACGATGTCTTGCTTTCACTGTCAAGATATTTCTTGCCTTCTTGAAATCTGACATCCCTTGACACGATGAACTTTTAACTCTCTGGTATCCATATCTTGTAACCGTTAGATTCGGCTGGATATCCTACAAAATAACCAACAACACTTCGTGAAGCAAATTTATCTTTTCCTGGTTCTTTATTTAAAACATGAACTTTAGTACCAAAAACTTTCAAGTAACTTACGTTCATAGGTTTTTCGAACCATTTCTCATAAGGAATCCCCCCATTTAAACTGCTTGTTGGACATCTGTTACGTAAATAACATGCAGTGGCTACTGCTTCTGCCCAAAAGCTTGCTGGCATTCCTGACGATAAAATCATGCATCTTGCTGTTTCGAGTAAAGTACGGTTCATCCGCTCCGCAACACCATTACTTTGCGGCGTGTACGCAGTTGTAAAACGCCTTTGAATTCCATTGGTTAGTAAAAATTCATCAAATATTTTATTTTTGTATTCCGTACCGTTATCCGTTTGAAATGTTTTTATTTTCCTGCCTGTCAAGTTTTCGACATGACATTTATAAATTTTGAATTTTGACAATACGTCACTTTTATTTCGTATCATAAATACTTCACACCAACGAGTACAGTCGTCTATAAAAGTGACAAAATATTTGTTGCCTCCGTTCGATTGAGCTCTCATTGGCCCGACAATATCGGAATACACTATTTCTAGTTTATCATTACAGGGTTTTCTGGACTTCACAAAAGGCAACGAAATCATTTTTCCCTTAGCACACACGTCACAATCACGCAAGTCAATCTTGGCCTTAGGTGGGCCTATGCCCAATGTCTTCAGTACCTTCATAAGATCCCTAGCATTCAAATGACCCATAAGCTCGTGCCATCCATACAGATCCACATTATTCGCAGTTACTGCTGATACTGAAACATCGGCCTCCCTCAAATAATATAAATCTCCTCGCCGATCAGCGGTTAGCTTTACCTCACCATTTTTGATGGCATACGCAACGTCACGTTCAAAAATGACCTTACAGCCTCTTTCAGTGAGTTTGGCGATCGAAATGAGACTATTACGTAAATCGGGAAATAATAACGTATCTGCAAATTGAATGTTACGCGTACCCTCATCATTGCATGCTAATATCTTAACTGTACCCTTACCTTGCACGGTCGTCATAGATTCGGTGGCTAATTTTAACTTTTGACTCGATGGTAGTACCTCATCAAACCTTGCCTTTGAAGTATCACCTTCATGGAGTCAACGCAGCACAGGCTGTTCATAAATATAGTTTTGAATATTTGTCAAGTTTGTTCTATTGTCTTGTGTACTCCATTATCTTGTTATGTCGTGTTGTTTTACCATTTTATATATTTTATTTATTATACTTACTACGAAGCTTCCACCGTGTTTTGCATACTCTGCCATGACCCCCTTACTTGTTGAAGTATCACCTTCATGGATTCAACACAGCACAGGCTGTTTGTAATTATATTGTTTGAATATTTGTCAAGTTTATTCTATTGTCTTGTGTACTCCATTATCTTGTTATGTCGTGTTGTTTTACCATTTTATATATTTTATTTATTATACTACTACGAAGCTTCCACCGTGTTTTGCCTACTCTGCCATGACCTCCTAACAAGACCACCAAATAAGCTTTTTATATTCTAAATTGTTTATTATTTATATATTAAACTAACACATTGTAAAAGTAATAAATGTTAAATTGGCAATAGAACAATTTCTTTTTCTTTGTTTCAGTATTTATGTCAAGACTAGGTATACACATAAAACAATGAATGTTCAAGCTCAATGCTCGCAGTCTCAATAACACGCTCCACATATTGACCGAGTGAATAAATAAACTATACACACAATACCATGTATTTGATCCACACTACTACTACTATTACTATTCAGCCCATAAGGACCCATTGCTTAGTTAGGCCTCCTCCAATTTCATGGAGGGTAGTTAGCCTACTGTGCCACGCTGGCCAGACGGGTTGGCACAGGGTTTCGTATCAAGTTTGTCTTCTCCTGTGGCTAGGATATAGGCCTTGTCATTTACTTTTGTTGGGTCGTACAACACCCCCAAGATGGAATGGGGTGGTGACACTATGTATTCTAAATCCGTCACCACACGGACCACACACAAACGCATATTATTCTTTTGTTTATTGTTAACGTCTGTGGTAAATTTGAGGATAGAACAATAATTTAAATGAAATTATATATAGTCGAATATCGACCGCTAGCCAAATCAGATTCGACCGATGACGAGCTCAATGAAAATGGGAAAAAGAAGCTGGAAGTTCATAAAGTCACATAATATCTGTAAACTCTTAGTGGAATTTAAGTATTATAATACTTTCAGAGCGAATAAAATAATATGTGCTACGATATAGGTTAATAGCTACACTGGACTGTATTCAAAATGGAGTCGATTTCGAATCACTTGGCATGCGTCGCTGCTACATATTTTTTTACACATCTAGATATTAATACGCGAAGCAAAAACTTTGTACCCCATAATAAGAAAAATGCGCGGACGGCGAGTATAAAAACAATATAGTAGGTTGAAACCCGTTTTAAAAGAAAGAGAATATTATAACAAAAAATATAAGAAAAATAATTAACATCCGATCTGAGGGCGGAGATTTTAAGGGTTAAAAACGGTTTATCATGATTTCCGGCAAAAAGTCCTATAACAAAAAAAGACATAGTTGTAGGTAATATCTAAGTTGTGAGCGCTTTTTTCACTTAAGCTCAAAATGTATGTGAAAAATTCAAATAACCAAGTTTGTTTATTTTTATATTTATCATAATGCAAATTATACATTATTTTCCCGAAATTTGGTGAAAACGTGCCTTTTTTTAACCCGAATACACTGTATTTTTTATTTAAAATAATTTTTTTTCGCCTTATTTTTACTCAATATCGAAATAAACAGTTTTTCACCCTTAAAAACCGCCCCTCTCCCACTTCCCGACCTCAGATCACCCATAAATTATTTAACCCTATTTTTTGTTTGTGAGCACACATTCATCAAGACCAACCACTACATCCACTTTGATAGACCTCAAATCCTTGCCAAGGAAAATCATTACATCCCAAGAATGATCCGCGAGGCTATTGAGATTAAAAAACATCCAAATTTCAATAGAGAGGATGGTTGGCAAGTACCACCTGCTTGGGATCCAGTCATTAAATTGATCAAATCTCAAGCAAAACACTCATCTGCAAGACCTCTGGACACCGTGAGCGATTTCTGCGTGCACAGGGAACGTTATCATTAAAACAAAATTATAGGCGGTAGATTTTAACTGTTTCTTTGTACTTTTGAAGACAACTGTCATCTAGTCTCTCCCGCGACCACCACTGCTGCAAAGCATTCGAAACGTCGGGAATTAAATAATGTAATATACACGCGTTAAATCCGTTAATAAGTGTTTAATTTCAATGGGTTTCAACCTACTATTTTTTTATACTCCCTGTCCGCGTATAATAATATCTAGATGTGTAAAAATTATGTAAGTAACAGCGACATCTCCTTGCAAAATACGAACTTACCCAATTAAAAAGTCAACGCTGACAAGGTCATGGGTGACAGCTAGTTAAAACTTTTTGAATTCCTGAGAGATTTTACCAAAATGTTATGTTGATAAAAACTCGGGACTACTGACTCAACCTCATAAACTCTTTTGTTACATTCGCTGGCCAGTTTCTTGGAAAGAATTTAGCAGGGGGCAAATGCAATAACATTGCTGACGGTATCCGCAACGGTAATAAGTTTCGGATGTCATTTCAAAACGTTAATTAAGGTGAATATTCCAGGGCAGCACGCGAAATACAAATTTTCTTATGTTTTTTGCAATTTGCAGGCCAGTGCTAGGTTGTATGATGATGAACATTTTATTCGCGGCTGTAATGACTTTGAGCTTTAAAAAGTTTTTCTTGCGCCTATATGAGCTTGGAGGGTTGTATTGATGATTTTGATGATTATAATTCTATAGCTACATACGTCTTACAGCCGCGAATAACATTTTAATCAACATACAACCTAGCACTGACCTGCAAATTGCAAAAAACGTAAGAAAATTTGAATTTCGCGGGCTGCCCTGGAACATTCACCTTAAGCCACGTGACTATACTATGTCACCTCATACATTTTAAGGGCCCCCGCGCATTTAGGCGGCCAGGCCGCGAGGCCAGTCGCCCGGCCTGGCCGCATAATGCGCGGATTGGTCGCGGCGGCCAATAGGCCGCGTATGTGACGCGATGTTTTTCGTTGGCCGCCGCGTAATGGCCGCGTAATGCGCGCAGCTTTAAACATCGTAGAAGAATTAGTTGGCCACAGCGACTTGGCCGCGCGGCCTGGCCGCATAATGCGCGGAGGCCCTAAATCCACGCGAGTGCCCACAAGCGGAAGCAAAAGTGCTACTGATTGCTTGTTTGCCTGTATACTACTACTCAGCCCATACATGACCCACTGCTGACTCGGGCCTCCACCACCACACTAACCAGACGGGTTGACACAGGGTTTTGTATCAAGTTTTCCTTGTCTTGCGGCTAGGTTTGTCATTTCATTTGCCGGCTCTTACGACACCCTCAGAAATGGAATGGGGTTGTGACATTATGTATTCTTAATTCCTTACCATACGGACCACGGTATTATATTCTGGGTAAGAATAAAATAATCTATAAACTGAAGGGTCGACTGGCTTCGGGTTGTAATTGTTCATATCGAACACATTTCTGTGAGTAACTTGAAACTCCAATATTGTGGGAACCTTTATACTGATAGCTGTGGATTGAAGATTGAAGAACGCAGAGTGCAATTTAGCAGATTTCGTTCTCAATTTAGTATTAGCTATTTATAGCGTTACGTTGTACCCGGTCAAATCAAAGTGAACCTAATGATCAAAACAATGAGGTTTTCTTTTGAGTATAGGTTTTTTTTTGGCTCAACCAGGGATCGCTGATGTGTTAAAGAAATTGTTGTATGAAATGGATATCCTACATATAAGAGTTGAATTGATTTTGAGATGTAAGATGATATACCGACTATACTTTTTATGGAATTATTATGATGTAGGACCAATGTATTAAATATGTTTGAGAAAACTCTAATATATATCTTCTTAATAGTATTTAAGAACGAAGGAGAACACTACGGTAGCCTGGAAGAGATCGCTTGTTAGCGAAAAGGCCGCCTAAATGCACTTTAGCTGTTAATTTCAAACTATGCTTTAGGTTTTATTCATGTACAAAAAAGTGATAAATAAACGGAGCATAAATATTGCAATATCCATAAGGATATTATTAAATCCTGATTGATTTCTGTCCAAGATTCCACTTTAGTCGGTCGCTTTAGATCAAAAAACTGTATTATTCAAAATTGTCTCCCAGTGGTCCCATACAGCCTGATATCTATCTGTACCATTTACCATTTATTCAGACTTTGTTCGTTTATAATCATCATCATAATTTCAGCCCATAAATGACCCACTGTTGAATCGGGACTCCTCCCAATACATGGAGGATAATTAGCCTACGGTGCCACGCTGGCCAAAACGGGATTTGTCATCAAATTTTCTTCCACTTGCGGTTAGGTTTTCAGCCTATGGTTGGTGACACTATGTTTTCTATATCCGTCACCACACGCACTAGGCATCTAGAATTTTGTAGCTATTACGTGAAGGTTGCACAATATCTTGCCACCATATTTTAATTTTTCAATAGACCTTGATATGAATGTGTTATAGCAGCTTAAGTTTGAAATTACCTTTCTGTCAAATAGAATCGACAGAGATGGTTAGGCAAAAAAGACACTGAGAGGATAATATATGCCTTAAAATGAGAGCTTGTGTCAACAAGCAGAATTTTTTAGTAAGTCGCATTCACAATTTCGCACGAGTTAAACAATTCCGTATCAATTGGAAATGGAGACTGGTAATTTAACAACTTAAACTTTAACAACATTTACTCCAATAAAATCGACGATCAGTCTATAGCCGAGCCTAGCCAAGTGGCTTTTGAACTGATGCCACTTGGTAATAGTATTGGATTAAAAAATAAAAAATAAATTGTGACTCATACGATCAGTCAATGTCAATCCAATACAATGTATTCGCAAAGTACCTCTAGCGTAGTCCACCAGTAATAGTTTGCTTGACACCATTTCAAAATGCAGAACATTCTAATAACGTAGTTTTTTAGTAAATATTTTGAGAGTCGCGCCTTTGGAATATTTCTATTAGATTTATTAGATTACTATTTAATAATTATTAAGACTAGTTTCATCTTACAAACAAAACAAAATAAATAAATAAATAAATAAATAAAACAATGACGTATTCTAACTAATTATTGAAGTGAAACATGATACAATTTTCTTACTTTAAATCTTCACGCTATTACCGTAGGGAGTAGTGAAGTGACAATTTAAAAAACACAGCAGATTTCCATACATTATTGTACCTACTGCTTAATCCATACTACATGATCCACTGCTGAGCCCAGCCTGTCCAGACGGGTTGGCACAGGGTTTCGTATCAAGTTTTCCTTCTCTTGCGACATCCTCAAATTAAAATGACGATGTCACAATGTATTCTAAATACGTCACCACATAGAATATGACGTAATTTACGTCAGCATAAAACACAAAGTGACCCGAGTGTGTTTTTTCAGTAGCTTTCACCAACCATATCGCAATAAATTGACGTAACAGGTTTCCAAATAAGAGCCGCTACTATAAAACGTTGACGTCAATTTAACGCGATATGGTTGATGAAATTAATTCGCTCTCGCTACTCAGTTGTTGTTGGTCATTATTATAGCGCTGTAACAACAGCGCTATAATAATAATACAGAATAATACATACTAAACTTTAAAAAATACGACTAAACATTTAGTTATCGACACCAATTAAAAGTGTTCTAAACTATTGATGATTCTGGTGTGTTAATAATAGCTTGTCACACCGAGCAATAGATTACCTTGAGATGTCGCCTGCCATAGTTTGCTCCAAGTTTTTGTTATTAGATTTAAACTTCATTGTTTATATGCATGAGAAACGGAGGGGAGCCAAGTTGACAATTGACTTGAACGTGAAGGACTGTTGCTAGATCTATACAGAGGGTTAACAATTCCTATAACCGTCCGAAGTTATATTATAGACCTAACCAGTACAAGAAGTTCTGTGTTTAAAATCTTCACCTATCTTGAAGTATGTGTGTGATATCCCTGTTTTTTTTAAACACTTGGGTTACAAGGACAACTATAACCAACTAGCTATCTTGATTACTATCCTACCTTTTTCAAATTTTGCACGCGGTATTATCTTTATTAGTAGTACTGTCTAACCCGTATATGTTTTTGTTATAACATGTATAAGTATAACAGAAATATTTTATTTTTGAATCACTGCCTTTTACCATTGAAGCGAAGATTTGCGCTTCATATAGCTGAAGAGCATCCCACACATATCCCATGATCACCGATTATCCTATATGTATAGCCAACGCATTTATAAAGCTCATGAAAACCCTTCTGCATCTTTTGAGGTTGTTGCAAACGTATACACAGACAGAGAAATCCGGCGGGAGATATAGTTACAAAAACAGTCATGATCATCATCATTTTAGCCAAAATATGTCTATTGCTGGACATAAACCACCCTCAAGGATTTCCACGAAGGCCGGTAGCCACTCGCATCCATGGTTATTCGGCGACCTTAACCAGGTAGTAGGTCCAAAATGTGGGAGACCTACCAGCATTGCACAGAATGGTTCTGCCCCATCGGGCGTCAGTCCTGCGAGCTATGCAATAATATTAAGACATAATATGTATGTATTTTACCAGGCGGCAGAAAGCGGGAATGTGGACTACTTTATGCACCTGTACCTCAGCGAGCCAACCCGTCTTGCCGTGAAGGACGGTCGCGGGCGCACGGCCGCCCATCAAGCCGCTGTCAAAAATAAAGCCAACATTCTCCATTTTATCAACAATTATGGTGGAGGTAAGTTTTCTTCCTGTATTCTAAGATTGGGTTAACTAAAAAGAGGCGTTTATCTATGATAGCTCCTGAACAGATGAACCGATGTTTGTGTAGTTTTAAAATAGTGTTCTCAGGTATTTTTTAGGAAAATTATCTCAGGCACTTGCCCTTCTAATTCGTAGGTGATTGAACAAATGTAGTAACAGTTTCGTATTACTGTTAATCAGCAATTTGTAATTAGTTTATGGAGTTAAAAATTGAAGCTGCGACTTTTGTATGCAATATAGCTACTCACCCAATATAAGGTCAACGCAGCGAAGTTTCCGGTAACTGATAGTGAACAAGATTGGTCCTACAGTCCTCCTCTTCAAAGATAGATAACACTCAGTGCAGTTAATCAAATTAATCGGAGACTTTTTGGCGTCGTTCCACCCCTGCAGTACATAACTGTTAATCATAATGATATAAGTGAGGATTCCACAAATACACGATAAATACTACACTTTCCGTTATACTGAAATAAATATACGATTGAGTACCCATATCACCAGCTCACTAAATACTAGCGACATTTAATGCTCAACTTACTATAACACGCCTGAAGAAATAGTTTATACATAACTTCTTTTTCTGATGGTTAAAGGTTTAATAGTAGATATGTTTACAATAATAAATTAAAGATAATATTTTAAATCTTCTTGGCCGCTCTCGTTGGAGTCGGCACCTTTCTAACCTTATACCTGTCTACCTATGAGTAGTACCAATTTTAACCACAAATCTCGTGCTCCGTCGGAAATTAACTGACTAGCATATCCTGTTCATTTTCCTACCAGCTTAGTAATATGTATCCTACAACGTTTCTTGGGCGCTATTGGTTTATTTCTCTAGTCGTTACACTTTACCCGCCAGTTGCACAATTCGAGCTTCGCCAATTCCAATTAACCAGATTTGAAAGAAGAACGCAAGAAATAACATTTATTCTGCACATAATCCACGCAAGCACAGAATATAAATTAAAAAAGATAGATAAACTGCTTGCTAAAACTGACTGTCTCTACTCGACTCACCACTCCCAGTTCAGCAAGTAGTTTAATTAATATTTAACCGTTCAACTTACCAAAGACCTTCATAAAGTTCATCATCAGCCCACCAGCGTATGTTTGATTGTGATTAACCCTTTAGCCATCACGAAAGGATCCATAGTCCTTCTGATTTAGATACTATGTACAACATTTCAGGAAAATGTCGACTGCTTTGTTGATCTCGAGGTTGGATGCGCCGCCTTTGGATCACGGGGTCCCGGTTTCGATTCCGGGGCCGGGCAAGTGTCTTTGTGTAAACCAAAGGCACTCTCTCTCTGAGTCTGGGTGTCATTTGTGTTCGTGAATTTCATGTTTGCAAACTGCCCCCATGATACAAGTCATACATAATGCAGATATTGGGTGAAAAAGGTACCTTCCTTGAAATTTGGGTAATTTATTGCCTAAAATAATGATGATGACCAGTCTAGCTTAATTTGGATAATGCAATTGTGATTCTGTGTGGTGACGGTTGATTTAGAATACATAGTGTCACCACCCCATACCAATCCCGAGTGTGTCGTAAGAGGAAACTTAGGGAACGCAGAGGCAGATCACGTAGCCGCAAGAGAAGGAAAACTTGATACAAACCTGTGCCGACCCGTCTTACCAGCGTGGCGCAGTAGGCTAAATTCCCTCCATGAATTTGGAGGAGGCCCAACTCAGTAGTAGGTCATTCATGGGCTGAAACGACGAACGACGAATTGCGATTTGACCTCCAAGAATAACTAGTGGGATAACTGAGCATCTTTGGGAGCCGTGTAGTGTTGTAGTATATCGATATTCGAATTATATTCGGGGCCGACGGCTTTTATTGCCCTCAAGCACGGAAGAGATCTTAATAAGATGGACATCCGTCAGGCGGTCTTACCTACAGATCAAATGCATTTTGCACTATTCTATGACGCATTTTAAATAGGTACAAGGACATATTCTCGTAGAATCTCGCACGCGTCACGTACACGTGCACCGATTTCTCACAATTTTCTCTTCACTTTCCCGGGACTGTGAGGCGGGTAAGTCGCGTCTATCTAATATTTGTACAGCTAAGTAATTTAGAGACTTTTGTCCAATACAAATTTTTTTCTGCTTTAACCGTCCAGATTTTTATAATAATACTGTTTTCAAAAATCGTAATAGATGATCCTAGAATAATGTCATATAGCATAGCATATATTTAAAACAACACTATAAATTATAGTTTCTTATCAATATACTACTACTTCTCAGCTCATGACCCAATGCTGAGTCGTGCTTCCTCCAATTACATAGAAGGTAACTAGCCCACTGTGGCACGTTGGCCAGACGGGGTGGCACACGATTTCCTATCAAGTTTTCCTTCTGTTATGGCTAGGTTTTTGGCTTTGTCATTTCCTTTTGTCGGCTCTTACGGCATCCTCAGGATGGAATGAGGTGGTGACACAATTTATTCTAAATCCGTGTAGAGGACGGTAATAAAGTGGGCAACCTCTTTTGAGAGCAGTGAAATATACCGTGGCGCTAGCGTAGAGCTCTATTTTGACGTTGATAGCTAATGTCGTCTATGAAAACGAACGGTGCGCTACGGACGTGTTTTTCGCTGCTCCCAATGGAGGAAGCCATATTTGATTGAAAAACAAGGAATTTTCATTATGTCCTCCACAATCCGTCACCGTCCGTTTTCTTCTAAATGTATCATCATCATTTAAGCCCATCTAAGCCCTTAAACTAATGAGCCGGGCATCCTCCAAATTCATAGAGGGAAAAATTACCCACTGTACGCACTAGCGGCTGGCAGTTTAATATGCAACCGCGATGATACCGCGTTAAGCGGTTCGACCGCGGTTGCATATTAAACTGGAAAAGCGGCAGGGGATACACAATGTCATCAACCCACACCAACCTGCGGGTGTTGTAAGAGCAGACTAACTAGCAAAAGAAAGGGAAAATTGTTACAAATCCGTCCTGCCAGCGTGGCACTGTAGGTTTTTTTTTTTTTTTTTTTAAAGGGGCTAAGCGTCTGTCCGTCCATAGGTATGCTTAAATCTTTAAAACTACGCAGCGGATTTTGAAGCGGTTTTTTTTAATAGATAGAGTGATTCAAGAGGAAGGTTTATATGTATAATACATGCATAAATGTAGAGGTTCATCAGTGCCCCCGTGCGAAGCTGGGGCGGGTCGCTAGTGTCAGTAAAAGCAATTTGCTTTAATCAGCTTCTACGACACCCCCAGAATAGAATAATGTGGTGACACATGGTATACGTATCAACACAACACGGTCAAGGTTGAAAATGCTGTGAATTTAAAATCACAAATAGAAATAAGCTCATAGGCGTGAAAGATTTAACAAGCTTCGAGACATTCTCAAGATATCTCGTTAAATCTAGTCAAAGTAGTGCAAAATTTTATATATTTGCGATCTATTTCTACAGATAACAAGCCAATTTTATCCGTGTGGTGACGGATTTAGAATACAGCGTTTCATTACCCCATTTCATCCTAAGGGTGTCGTAAGGGCCAGCAAACAAAATTACAAGGCCGATAGGCTAGCCGCAAGACAAAGAAAACTTGATACAAAACGTTGTACCATTCCTGCATGCTTATTGCATTCTTCTCTGTCGATGGTGTGTGCAAGTGTGGGCAAAGATGGCTATATCCACTCCTGAATATTGTGTCGCTACGATGTCGTCCAGTGTGTCTCCTTGACTGTGACCGACTATCATAGAGCATTGAATAAAATAGAATAAATAAATAAATATCCTTGGACATTTCACACAACGCCATCTCGTCCCAAGCTAAGCAACTTAATGCTTGTGTTATGGTAACGAGATGGATGATAACAATACATTATTACACATGGGTATAATAACAATACATTATTACACATGGGTATAATAACAATACATTATTACACATGGGGATGTCAATGCGCTGAAGAAATAAAAATCCAGGCTTCTGGTTACGCTATAAGTGTGTACTTTACGCATACACAAACAAATATATCATGTTGAAGACACTTGACCGACACCTACCAGGTAATGTGTACAAGTATTTAATATAAGGTATTTTTCAGATCTGAATGCGAAAGACAACGCTGGAAACACCCCGCTTCATCTGGCAGTCGAAAACGAGGCTTTAGAAGCCATCGAGTTCTTACTTGATCAGTAAGTTCATATTTCAATAATGTAGCTTAACTACAAATCTTCCATTTCTTGTAATTAAACGTACGAAACGTGACATATCTATGTATTGGGTAAATTAATGTAGTGTTTATAATATTCATCCGTGTCTGTGGTCCGTGCGGTGACGGATTAAGACTTCATGGTGTCACCGCTCCATGCGTTCCGTTCATGCTGAAACCTGGACGATGAAAGCTGCAGACCGCAGACGCATCGACGCCTTTGAAATGTGGTGCTGGAGAAAGATGCTTCGCATTCCTAGGACAGCATTTCGGACCAACGTTTCTATATTACACGAGCTCAAGATTTCCTCGCGGTTATCTTCTGAATGCCTACGCAGAGTCCTCGAATACTTCGTCACATTGCAAGGAAAGATGGTGATAACCTCGAAAGGCTCATTGTGATCGGCAAAGTGGATGGAAAACGACTTCGAGGACGCAGCCCTACACGTTGGTCCGATCAAATCCGCACCACTCTCAATTCTACGGTCCACAATGCCAGAAACAGGAACATATGGAAGAACATCATACGAGAGAAAGTGATGCTGAAGGGTGGTCACGACCCTCATCATTGAGGAATACGACGCAAAGAGAGGGTGTCACCGCCCTTTTAAGTCCCGAGGGTGTCGTAAGAGTCAACAAAAGGAAATAACAAGGCCGATAACCTAGCCGTAAGAGAGGGAAAACTTTACATGAAACCCTGTGCCAATCCGTCTGGCCAGAGTGGCAAAGTAGGCTAATTACCCTCAATGTAACTGGAGGAGGCTGGAGGAGGCAATAGGTACTTATGTGCTGCTTTGTGTATCTTCTAGAGTAAATATGTATCTTCTAGGTAAGTTTGATCCAACGTCGACTGTTTCTTCCCTTATCATCGGGTGAGATCGGGTTTTGAGGAAGAACTGTTTCATATTTTAGCTTTTACTTACGTGATAGGTATTTCAATGTTTTCGAAGTGAGATGTTGGTATCACAATGAAAATTCGCATGAATGAGCTATAAAGCAGCTGTATACTTGTTAGAAAACAAATTTAATATAAGCGGTCCCACCTGTTGATTAGCATTGTGCACGTGTGTTATTCAAAGTGAGTTGAATGTTCACGAGCTTGAACACACCTTGTCTTTGTTTAATAACTATACGAATGAATAAATGCGTAATATTTATATTATGTTAGTTTTCGCTAGATTTTCACTAGGCGATTAATTTAGGCCACTTTTTTCATCATCTACATGTCGCGGGTTCGATCCGCACGGAAGAAATATGTGTACGACCTACAAGTATTTGTTCCGGGTCTGGGTGTTTTCTATCTATAATATGTATTTATTTACAAAAAATAAATGTATATAAGTAGTTTATCATCCATCTCGTTACCATAACACAAGCATTAAGTTGCTTAGGTTGGGATGAGATGGCGTTGTGTGAAATGTCCAAGGACATTTATTTATATAAATAGATGATTAAATATGATAGTGTTGTCGCAGTGACCCACGAGGCAGGCGGCGCGGGAAGTTGCCGCGGGGTATGTTTAGTGGGGATGGGGACGCCGTTCATATTACTGATCGGCAGGACAGAGTCCCACACACCCCACACTAGCCTTCCACGGGCTAGTGTGGGGTGTGTGAATTATTAAATATTATAGTGTTTGAACAAAATACATCTAAAACATAAAATTCTCGTGTCACTGTGTTTGTGATTGAACTACTCCGAAATGGCGCGACCGATTTTGATGAAATTTTATATTCACATTTGGTGGGTCTGCGAATCGGACAACATCTATTTTTCTTCTACTTAAGCAAGTATGCAACAAAATAATTAAAACAATGTTGTTATTATCCGTTGACATGGCAAACAGTGCGCTGGAAATTAATGTGTCCGAGCATTTTGTTTCTCTAAAACCGTCTATGGGCGAAACCGAAAATGAGGTTTTTTAAAACATCTTGATGTGGGCATCTTATATCATTAAAATGAAAGGAGCTTAAAGTGGAGTTCGAATAACCAATATAACGTAGTTTTGTCAAGCTGGTATTGAAAGTACCAAGATAACTCTTCTTAATATAATTAAAATCTTGGAATTTTCTTTTAACAATAAATTCTGTTACAGGCACGTCGACACTCGGATCCTAAATGAAAAGTCCCAAGCCCCCATACATTTGGCTACGGAGTTGAACAAGGTTTGTCCTTCAAATATCATTGGAATGTTTCATTTTCAATCCTTGAGTTTCTTGAACTGTACATAAAATTTGCCAAATTAAAGTATATATATATTTCTAGAGATCATTTAAACACAACGCTTTTCCTTTTTTTTCGTCATACATCCTCATGGATTTCCAGGCGTTGGAGACTGGCCGGGTTATGAAGGACTCCAGGGCGCATACAGATGGTAAATTTCGCCCCGACCTAATCACCAAAACCGCCGGTGATCTTTGACTACCCGAACCTGGAACACGGGAATCACTTCCAATGGGGGGGCATTCTCCACCCTGGGAGCCCTGGCCTGCCTCTTATATAGTTAGTGGAGCCCCATGCTCCGAGTGGGACACCTCCGATTACGAGGGATGGCTGTATATGCCCTTGTCCCTTAACCACCGCTGGCATTCCTCCCGGGCCGGTTTTGCGCAGGCGACGGACCTCCTAGTTCCATCGTCCACAGGCCCACTTACGGCGGGCGGAGGTCGTATTTATTTACGTTGGACATCCTCATGGATACCCGACAGCTAAACGCCAGCCGGGTTATGTGGGACTCCGGGGCGCGGAAAGCTGGAAATTGCGCCCGACATCCCCCTTAAAACCAACATCATCATCATCATCATCAGCCCACATTAGTCCACTGCTGGACATAGGCCTCCCCTAAAGAGCGCCATAGCGCCCTGTCTTTAGCTTGACGCATCCAGCTGCTGCCCGCAACCTTTCGCAGATCGTCGCTCCATCTAGCAGAGGGCCGTCCCACACTACGCTTGCCGATTCGCGGTCTCCACTCAAGAACTCGTCTACCCCAGCGGTTGTCGGTTCTTCTACAGATATGACCAGCCCACTGCCACTTCAGTCTGCTAATTCTCTGAGCTATGTCGGTGACCTTGGTTCTCTGTCGGATAGTCTCGTTACGGAGCCTATCTTTCAGAGAAACTCCAAGCATAGCTCGCTCCATAGCACGCTGAGCGACTTTAAATTGGTGGACTATTCTCACCGTGAGTGTCCACGTCTCGGCGCCGTAGGTCATGACGGGTAGGACGCACTGTTCGAAAACTTTCGTTTTCAAACTCTGCGGGATGGGCGACGAGAAGACCCGACGAAGTTTTCCAAATGCTGCCCAGCCCAGCTGGATCCTCCTCTTGGCCTCCCTGTCGAAGCTGTTTCTACCTAATTGCAAAATTTGCCCGAGGTATGTATATTCTGAAACAGCTTCAACAAGACGGCCATTCACAACGATAGGTCTCGGATGAATGTGATCATTCATCATGATTTTGGTTTTATCCAAATTCATGCCGAGACCCACCCGTCGCGAGGCTGATGCTAAGCTGGTCAGCATCTGTTGCAGCTCCTCCAACGACTCCGCCATTAGGACTATGTCATCTGCAAATCTCAAGTGAGAGATGTACTGGCCATTTATGTTAATGCCCTTATCTTTCCAGTCCAGCGTCTTAAACACATCCTCCAAAGCGCTTGCGAACAGTTTCGGGGATATTACATCCCACTGTCTCACTCCGCGGCTCAGTTGGATGGGTTTAGTACGCTGGTCCTGTACTTGGACACACATAGAGGCCTCATCGTACAGACATCTCAACACTTGGATGTAACGATAGTCCACTTGGCATCGCTGAAGGGATTCAAGAACAGCCCAGGCTTCGACGGAGTCAAAAGCTTTCTCATAGTCCACAAAAGCTAGACACAGGGGCCAATTATACTCTTCGGACTTCTGTATAATTTGCCTCACTGTGTGGATGTGGTCTATGGTGCTATAACCCCTACGAAACCCGGCCTGTTCCGGAGGCTGAAATTCGTCGAGCCTTATGGCGAGACGGTTCGCAATGACTCTTGAAAACAACTTATAGACGTGGCTCAGGAGTGAGATGGGTCTGTAATTTTTAAGAAGCGTGGTATCACCCTTCTTAAAAAACAGCACCACCAAACTCCTGCTCCACGCCTTAGGAGTTCTCCCGCAGTGACTGACGGAGTTAAAGAGTTTTTGTAGTTCCTAAAACCAACGGTGTCCCTCAACTAACCGAAACTGGGCCACGGGTTTCACTACCCGATGGCGAGCATGCTCCGCGATACTGATGGGGCCTTGGCCCGCTTGTACAAGCAGCCCAACGCTTTGAGCTCTAGACGCTTCCCAACCCATCGCGAGGTACGTACGGGACATTTCACGTTCTCGCCTGCCTGGCCGCCCCTCTATAGCTGGCGGTAGCAGCCTGGCCCGCCGGCCTGGCCGAGCCTCCGCTGCTAGCGGCGGCAGCCCTGGCCCGCATATGTCGCGGCAGTTTAAGGCTGTCGAGGCAACTCTAAAGACAGAGGAGTCCCCGGAGCCAAAAACCACCACGCCTCTGTGTACCGCTCTTTGTCTGGTCTCTCCCCGTGGGCCCGGCTGAGCCCTGATCTGGTATGGCTCCAACGGATCCTATAGGCACGCAAGCCCCCAACAAGGTGGCAGCACGGTCTAGGGGGAAATATAGGACTTTTTATTTTTTTAACGTGGAGTTCCACATGGTTACCCGACCGCCAAACGCCAGCCGGGTGTGGGACTATGGGACGCGGAAAGATGGTAGTTGCGCAAATACAATTTGTCATATCTTGTTTGTCAGTCTGTTTATCTGAAACATTATACTTTAGCTCTTGACTATATTTTTGGTTGAAAAGTATACCAATTGAGAGTGTTCTTAGCTTCGTTTGAAGACACGAGGCACCACTTAATAGTCCACCCAATAAGACGTACAGTCCCATACTCGATAAACATTCAAAATCAGTATTAGGATAATCATAACCTGAGATGATACTATTTTTAACTAATACTTTCCTGATATTTAGGTGACAGTGCTGAAGGTGTTTGTCAAATACAAATCACAATTCAACGTAGATCAAGGCGGTGAGCACGGCCGAACAGCACTGCACCTCGCTGCGATCCACGACCATGATGAATGTGCTAAAGTTCTGGTAAGCTTGTACAGAATATTCTATACTACAGTTTATCTTATTATTGTTTTATGTGACATACTAGGAGAGGGTAATAAGGCTATGGTGGTAGGCTGGAAAGACGGGTTGGCTGAGGGTTTGTATCAAGTTTTCCTTCTCTTGCGGCTACGTGATCTGCCTCTTGCATTCTTTTAGTCTCCTCGTAAAACACCCTTACGCTAATGTGGGTTGGTGACATTGTGTAAATACGTCACCACACGGACACGCCACACATGGATTTTGTTGTCATTAATAATCATTGTTTATGTGTTTAGTATTATTATTCTTTTAATCTAATCTAAGGGTCTATATTTAACCTTAATGTGCCTAAATATCACCGAATGTGCAGTAGTTTAGGAGTTTGAGCAATAAACTTTAACTGTTTCATTAATGTTTACAATTAGACAATAGTTATTTTCCATAGCAACTATTGCATACTCGTAGTTGTAAATGAGAAGACAGTGAAGATGCAAAATAACCTTTAAAAAGTTTGTATAGTCTGTTTGTCAATGCAATCAAGTGCAATCTGGAGTACCAATAAAAGTACTATTGTAATTCTGCTAACTTAAAATCACATAGAATACCGACATCATATATTAAAAAGATTTTTTTGTTGGTTGGTTTTTAACTAAATTAAAACATTGTATGTTCCTATTTATTATTAAGAATGAATGGCTATTGGTTTAAGCAGTCCTGGAGTGACAACAACGTATGAGAAAACAAAGCGTGGGACGACCCCCGACTAGTGGATGAACCATCTTATAAAGGTCGCTGGGTGTCGGTGGATGTGATCTGCATAGGATGCTCTGTAATTTGTAGCTATCTGTATGGATATATCTGTTAGGCATGATTAATGAGGAAGGCTATAATGCCACCTATAAATACTTTACTAGTTATAATGGATCAGTACTTAATCATAAATTGTAATTCTTGGTTAAACGAAAGCGTTGCTCTTGGTTTCCAGTAACGCGGGGGCTGTTTACAAACATGTAATTAAAATATGCTAACAAAGTAGAAATATTTATAAGCACATGCTGCTAGATGTCGATCTATGCTGGCGAAGTCAAGAGCAGAAGTTAATATAAAGAAAACTGTTGCTGAAAACCTTCAAAACTTCGTCGACAGACTCAGACGTTATGACCACCCGTCAATTTATTCGTAGCGAGTGAAACTCTATGCTATGTATTAGGTATAGCTACAGAGAGGACGTCGAATCAAATTGCAAGACAAAACGTCCAATATGTGTTGAGTTATACAGTATAACTAAATACTTGATCCTACGGACATCCGGAACAATTGATTAAATCTCAGCCACGGATTTTGTGTGTAGTATTTCATTTTATTTATGACTGAATGAAACACAGTTTTTATTTAGATTGGAAACTTACGAAGAGAGATTGGCGACTTGGTCTGATCAACGGGTTGGGTTTCATTCTGTAACACATTGATTCACGAGTGCGTTTTTGTAAATTGAATAGAGTAATTGGTTTTCTTTTATATAGTAATCCACAAAAAACTATAAACTTGAGATTTGCTAAAGTCTGAAGTCAGATTTAAGTACACAAACATTTATGCAACATCACAAAGCAACATGTTTACACTTTTCCTTCAGTAGGAAAGAACATAGAGGTTTTATTGAATGAAACTATCACATTATCAAATTATTTTGGTAAACCACACTTAGCAATATTACTAAATTTTATGTTTAGTATAAATAAAATTAATCTCAGCAACATAGTGTTTGGCAAGGAATTGACTTACCCAGTCTTAATTGAACTGCATAGTTCATGCAAAAATAGAGCGTCCAAGAACTTTATTTCTGGTCGGTTAATTAATTTAAATTTACTTGGTTAGTTTGTTTGAAAATAAAACTGCTGCAGCGAAGTCTCGATTTAAATTCCATTTACTAGACTCAGTCGTATAGTGTCGTGAGCTCAATTCCAGAGACGGAAAATAATGGTTGGATTGTCTTGTGAAGATTTGAAGTGTGTTGCAGTAAAGCTTTAGTATTCCATTAATATTATTATTAAGAAAAATCGAACTATTCAACTTTGTGATAGGGTGAACCAGAATCTTATAATGTAGTTCATATTAGACCCGTAATTGGTGACTATTTGTATGGACGTAAGGATTGTGGGCATATAAATGTAGGGATTGTGTGAATATGAGTGTGTGCAGTCAATATCATTGTATGCCAATAAGAGTGTATGAAAAATTGGTCCACGTAGCGGGACAAGGGGCGAAAGATGATAGTTTTAAACATTACGGTAAAAAACCTATAGACTTTTAGGTGACTAACGATACTGTTCCTTTGCCTACCCGATCTAGGTTTAAGGGTTCACTTCTCTGCGACTGCCTATGACGACATTCCTGTGATGGGTTGTCGTACTATGGCACGCTGACCAGGCGAGTTGGCACAAAGTTTGGTATCAGGTTTTCCTTCTCTTGAGGCTAGGTTTCGGCCTTGTCATTTCCATTTGTCGGCTCTTACGACACCCACAGGATGGAATGGGGTGGTGACAATATGTATTCTAAATCCATCGCCATACGGAATGCTAAAATAATAATAATATGAAGTCTACAACTGAATAAATAGGCTACACAGTGCAATAAGAAGATACACTAAAAAATTACCCTCCTTTAGGCTAATGTAAAAATTATGTTATCCAACGTGTCAGCTACCTCCATACCAAGTGAAATCAAAACCTGTCTACCCGTTCTTGATTTATAAATGGTGTAGCTGACCCAACCTTGTTTTATTTATGTAGATTACCGAGTTGGAAGCCAAATGGAAGCGACCTTGCAATAACGGATACTACCCAATCCACGAGGCAGCGAAAAACGCCTCCTCTCGAACTATGGAGGTATTTCTTCAATGGGGGGAATCTAAAGGATGCACCAGGGAGTCAATGATTTCTCTATACGATAACGAGGGAAACGTGCCACTGCATTCAGCAGTCCATGGAGGAGACATAAAGGCTGTCGAACTATGCTTGAAGTCAGGAGCGAAAATATCGACACAGCAGCACGATTTGTCTACACCTGTTCATCTCGCTTGTGCACAGGTATGTTTTTTATGTTTTTTTTTAATGGTATCTACTTTTTTCTTCGTGTTGCTATGTAGAACAATTTTTTTTGTTTTCCTAGTAATTTTATATTAAAAAAGAAAATGTAGAATTATAATACGTACAAACGTATAAACACACATACATCGCATCTATCCGCACACACACACACACAGACACACACACGCACATACTCACGCATACACACCCACGCATTAACACACACACTACACCGAAAATATGGTGCTACCATTCTCTCTTCCCACTAATTCCACAAACTTTAATACATACTCTAAAAATTTTTTTCTGGTATCATCGTCCACCACTATTACGCACAGGTATGGTTTTTGGGTTCACACTTAAGATGTGATCCGATACCTAATCGGCTACGCACCACATCATAACTTAGTTGCCGTTGCGCGTTGCGTTTGCCGTATTGGTTGTTTGAGAATGTAAGTTTTAAGTTACTTATTTACCCGTGTGGGGATGAGTCAGAATATTACACTTCCCCACAAGCACACTGGGAAAAAATGCGTGTTGTAAATGTCAAAACAACCCAGCACGCTTGGTGGTAGAATCTAATGGTCCGCCCGGCTAGCTACTACCCTCACATCTAAGTTCGGCGCCAAGCAGTATTACTGTGTTTCGTCGTGTGTATGTGAGAGCCGGTGCCCGACAGGACTTTTCCTGGAATTGCCTACTCCATCTTAGACCCTGGCGTTGCTTTACATCACGCTATTCTAGGTCAAAGGCATTCAAGTCACTGATAAACAAAAATCTTATGAATGTTTTCAAATAGTCAAATTTTCATTCAAAGATTCCTTTGAATGAAAAAACTTGTCTTCAAATGTACGAACAAGTTACTACTGCCTATAATTTTGTTTTATTGATAGCCTTCCCTGTGTAATATACAAATCTAACACTTAGTTCAAAGTAGTGAAATGGGAAGTTACTAAGGCCCAATTCTGCCATTTTGTGCATGTGTCCGTTAGAGAATGCAATTCCGAGGCTATACATTCGTAATCCGCAAATTCCAAAACGTCTCCAAAACGAAAGCGTCGTAGAAGGCTAGTGTTTCGATTTGCATAAAAGGCACTAGCAGAAGTTGTTTTAAGACAACTACTATACACTGAACAATGTTTCTAAAGATTTTTTATTTAATCGCCAATTTTGACACAATTGAACTGATTTGTTTGGCCCTACTCTGTTGCTAATCCAAGATATAAACGCTCTCCTTAATTCCTTCATAAAATCAACATAACAAAAGTTACCCTCTGATAAAATCTTAAAGTGACAATTACAACTTTCAAGGGATGACACAACAGAGTTACAGATATAATTTGAAAGATTAATTGACTAACGATAGCTTTGTTAGCATTCATATTTTTAATTAACATGTAGCTCGTCCTATTCTGATGAACGGCAACGTTTCATTGGTCGTATGTATAAACTCCAAACAACATGAGAATCTCATTGCCTTCTTATTAAATAAGCCAAATGCCATTTTGGGGATCTTCGAGTTTAGATAAAACCGAAAATCGAAGAAATCTTAATTTCTTATGTTTATAGTTCGGAAGATCATTAGTTTTATCGAGTAGTTCTTGGGAAAATTCGTATAGATTTACCTCGTTATTTCAGGGCAGTAATAACAAATAATGTATAGTTATCTTCTTGTTTGATAAACTTATTAGTTAGCTGAAAGCTTAAACATGCCAAATTCACTACGAACTTTGCCATTCCAAAAAAAAAAATAAAAAAAATACTTTTACAGGGTGCGCTTGAAATTGTGAAATTAATGTTCTCAATGCAACCGAAGGAGAAGATAGCCTGCCTGACGTCGTGTGACGTCCAGAAAATGACGCCAATCCACTGCGCGTCTATGTTTGATCATCCCGAAATTGTTAGCTACCTAGTGAATGAGGGCTCGGAAATTGACCCGTTGGATAAAGAAAGGAGGTCTCCATTACTCCTGGCCGCTTCCAGAGCCGGTTGGCGCACCGTTGAAATCTTGGTAAGTTTATTTAAGCCGATTTCTGTTCAGAAAATAATTTTGTCGTAATATATGAAACTAAAAATGGCCATTTAAAAAAGCAACAACAGAGTTTCATTCCAGCTCTTCTCTGTAGAGCTACATTCCGAACAGGTGGTTAATGGTAAATTTTGAAATGGTAAACTTTTATATTATTTTATGGTTTGAATTGTCAAAAGTGCTCTACTTTTTTTTTACCATGGAAATGCTCATGAATACCCGACCGCAAAACGGCATCCCCAACCTATCCACTAAAACCAACGGTGTCCCTCAACTGCCCAATGGTTTCACTCCCCATTGGGGAGCATGATCTGCGATCTTTATGGGGCATTGGCCCGCTTTTATAAGCGAGCCTCACGCTTTGTTGGGGAGCTCTGGACGCTGGATGAACTGGTGCCGATCCACGCGGTTGCGGCAGCATCCTCGGCCCGCCAGCTTGGCCACCCCTCCACTGCATCACCAAGCCGTGTGTCGCGGCATGTTAAGGCTTCCGAGGCAACTCTGAGAACAGAGGAGTCCCCAGAGCCAAGACCCACCACGTCTCGGTGTCCCCTCACCACGCACGAAAGCTCCCTTACCACAACAAGGTCGCAACACGGTCGAGGGCGAAAAGTTTATTTAAATACTTTACTAGACGGTCGTTTGGTGGTCACTACCCCATTCCATTCTGAGGGTATCGTAAGAGCCGACTAAAGGAAAGATAAGGCCGATTACCTATCCGCAAGAGAAAGAAAACTTGTTACGAAGCCAACCCGGCCAGCGTGGCTAGGCGGTCTATAACATTAAAAAATAATATATATATATCCTTGGACATTTCACACAACGCCAGCGCCATCTCGTCCCAAGCTAAGCAACTTAATGCTTGTGTTATGGTAACGAGATGGATGATAAACTACATATATACATTTTTTTTTGTAAATACATACATATTATAGATAGAAAACACCCAGACCCGGAACAAATACTTGTAGTTAATAAAAATAAGGAAAATATCACGATACGGTCGCAAACTGTTTATTAATTTGTAAATATTTTCTGAGATATTTGAGTATTAGGTTTCTATCACAGCATCGCTTTCCTACCACAATAAATCGATGGTAGAGTTCTTGTGTTTTGTGAAAATAGAAAACACCCAGACCCGGAACAAATACTTGTAGGTTTATTCGGAAATGTTATAAATTGCGTAGGTAAGTAAATTTTATGATAAAATTCTATTTTACAGATAGCTCTTGGAGCAGATATACTTCTAAAGGATATAAATCTGAGGAACGTACTTCATCTTGTTGTTATGAACGGTGGGAGACTTGAAGAGGTCGCGGCGTCCTGTAAGGTAAATATGTTTTCTCTTTTTATCTTGGGGCCTCAGGCTGCGTGATTTATTAAATCTCTCAGTCTATACGCTGGTCACGCAAAATATTATAATGTACCTAATAGTATTCAATGAAAGGCTCCTCTGAATATCAAAATTGTTAATGGACCCAAGATATATTTCGTTTCCAGGTGGTGACGGATTAAAAATACACAATGTCACCCTTCATGTGGCTGAAGTCTACCTACTTACCAACACATTCCCTATTTACTTTTACTTTTATTGCGGTCATATTTTCTCGGTACGATTGCCGTTCCTAGACCTATTTGAATTCTGGACCCAGTGGGGTAGATTGTAATCGTTTATTAGACCAGTAATCGGTTTGAACGCTTCAAAATTCGTATCATAGAGCTAAGATAGGCAGCCGTCATCAACGGAGGTCCGGGAGAACTAGAAGTTCAAACTTAAATGAGGGCTTTCCATACAATTAGTTTAGTGCCTAGTTTTATTACTTTTGTATTTTTCTTGCCACAATGAATATCATATTTATGTCTAAATTTCATGGACGTTTTAAACAATTTTAGTTAAATGTTTAATTTATCTGTACGCCAAGGACTATCGCTTATATCAATTTTACGACCTCCTCAACTTATTTTACTTACTCTGAGTGAAAATTAATGTAGGGTGTCAAAAACTTGACTCTCAGACTTACTTTTTAAGCTGAAACTGATTTTCATGTTTAAGTATAACTTAACGTTCAGTTTTCTAAGATTCGGATTTTTTAACAGTTTTAGCCTCCTACGAAGAAGAGAGTGTTATGCGTTTGACATGTTTTATGACGAATAATGTGAAAATAGCTTAATAGCAATTCGCCAGTTTCTTTACGGAATAGACAAGCTGTTACTTTCTTATTCCAATTCCTTATAACTTATTTTATATCACTCCTGATAGTTACTAGATATCATATTCATCGAAACCATATCAGCTGTGTGGTGTAATTTGTACCGATACGTCGTGCAAACTAATATATTGTACCTTGAAATTTCTACCGCGATTCTGACCTTGTTTAGTTTGTAAAGTGTGCAAATTCCGAAAGACTAATGTCAATACCAATTGGCAATTTGTTTTTAGAATCGTTGTGAGAAGAGCCTGGCTTTGTTACTCAATGAGAAAGACAACACTGGGTGCTCCCCTCTCCACTACGCCAGTCGTGAAGGACACATCCGTTCTCTGGAGAATCTAATCAAGCTAGGCGCGTGTGTCAACCTGAAGAATAATAATAATGAAAGTCCTCTTCATTTTGCTGCTAGGTAAGATTCAAAATGCATAGATGATATGAAAGTAAATGTGAAGTACGTTTTCATATAAAAATCTAATCTTAATAATATTGGAAATGGCGGCCATTTGGATGGTTTGGTGGATGTTGCTTCATGAAATGTCTCCAAAACGATTGAAGAGAAAGAAGACGTCGTCTTGGTTAGCTTAAATGCACGCTACTCATGAGCAAAATTATTGTTTTTGTAATAAATTCAAAAGAAGCCGCACGCTAAATTATTTTTCAAAAGCGCAAAAGGGAAGGGCAAGAAAGCAGTTTACAAACAATTTTTATATAAATTTAATAATTTAAAGTAATATAGTCTATAATTTTTTTTTTTTTTTTTTTTTTTGTCTCTTATTACACTGCGATCTGTCGCCACTGGGACATTTATCAGTGGGTTGGTTAGGTTTTATTTTGACGTGCTCGGAATGCAACCTACGTCACATCCTACTTTACTTCACTGTTGAAATTTAATTATGTCTGTTGGCATCTTTCGTTTTAATCTTCGAGTTGTATGGTTTTCCTCCATCAATACATTGGCCAGGCTGTTAGGATGGTCTTTAATTCTTTCCTTATACTTCTTTGTAAAGGAGAGAATTTCCTGTCTAATTGTCGGCATACGCAGGTCGTGGTGTAATTGTTCATTGGTGACAAACCAGGGGGCGCCGGTTATCGTCCTCAACATTTTGTTTTGGAATCTTTGCACTATTTCAATGTTGGAATGGGAGGCTGTCCCCCATAATTGTATTCCATAAGTCCAAATCGGCTTAAGGATCGTTTTGTACAGCAAAAGCTTGTTACTTAATGACAGTTGTGATCGGTGGCCTATTAACCAATACAGGTTTCGTAGCTGCAGTCCTAATTGTTTCCTTTTTGTGAAAATATGTTTTTGCCATGTGAGTCGCTTATCAAGGTGTAGCCCTAAATACTTGACGTGGTCAGATTGTGGGACTTCGCGGTTATTAAGCTTAACAGGTGGACAAGTGCCTCGTCTTAGCGTAAAGTTAACATTTACAGATTTATCTTCGTTCGCCTTAATTCTCCATTTTTTTAACCAGATAGATATATCATTAAGCCCACGCTGTAAGAGTGCCGTGGCCTCAGCTGGTTCTGAGTGAGATGCTAAGATCGCGGTGTCGTCGGCAAAAGTGCCGGTGGTGATGTTTTCTGAAGTTGGAAGATCAGACGTGTAAATAAGGTACAATGTTGGGCCTAGAACACTGCCTTGCGGAACTCCTGCTCCAATAGGGTGGAGATTTGAGAGTGCTTCACCATTTTGCACAAGGAAGTGTCTGTTTTCCAGAAAAGACTTTATGATCTTGTGCATATAGGTAGGAAGTAAAGATTTTGTTTTAAATAATAGGCCTTCATGCCATACCCTATCAAAGGCTTGTGATATGTCTAAAAAAAGCACTTGCACAGTACTTTTTGCTTTCAAAGGCACGGTCTATTTCACTTATTAGCCTGTGTACCTGTTCGACTGTGGCATGCTTACGACGAAATCCAAATTGGTGTTTGGGAATTAATTTCTGCTGTTCCATCAGTGGTGTCAGACGACTTGATATTAGGGATTCGTATACTTTCGCGGGTATGGGTAGTAAGCTAATAATAGTAGTCTATAATAAAGTATTAAATTAAAGTAATATAGCCTCTTAAACTGCCGATCTGTGAAACCGTTGAACCAAGCAATCTCTTCATATTTTTCAACCGTCAGGCTAATCCGCTATCGGTGTATGATTCCTGGAGACGATTCCATGTTTCGCTAGACCCTTCAGCTGTCCTAACTATATTGTAAAGAAGCTCACTTATGTATAAAAAAAATTTAGACCTTGCTTTTGCATCCTTGCGTCGAACACATTCCCATAGTTTGATGTGTATCAGATACATTTTCATTGTGAAACTCCACGTCGCGGAATTGCAGCTACCTTGAAGTTTTGTGAAATTAGGCATGCTTTTGCTGACCACCACCTTAGATGCATCAGTCTGGGAAGGCCGTGGCATCGACGACGAGGCTTTATTCATCCTGATGAACGCGGCTTACTCTCTTTTTTAAAGTAAAATGAGGGCACATAACCTGACAAATATTTAAATAAAAAGGGTATAATGGCCAGACATTATTAAATCTATATAAAAATAATTTGCACACGCTTTGCGAGACTTTTGTTTCCTCGCCTCCTAGTGGTCCATGACTTCTGACTTAACCTAACGATGACCGACTTGTTAATCAGCCACTCATCGGATCCCTGTGCGCTATAAGAATTTACCCACTTTTATAATGTGATGTATACTTTTTGTCTGAAATTCCCGTCAACCGTTGGAAGCTAGTCGGGTTATGTGGGACTCCATTTCAGGGATAGAACTAAAAACTAACGGTGAACCTCGATTGCCTAAATCAGGGCCACAGGTTTCACTCCCCGATGGGGATCTATGATCCTTGACCAAGGGCCTTGGCTCGCCTTAAACTGTAAATTTGCTTATCCTGTGCGGACCATAGACTTTCTAGGTCCTTCGCCCGCAGGCCCAAATACGGCGGGTTGAGATCATCCTGGATAGTATTTACTAATAGCATTATGTATTCTGAATAACTGCTATGTAACTTGAAGAGGCTGGACTCAGAAGTTTATGATGTTGAGGATTCTTACTCCGTCACAAGGATACATTTCGAAATACTAACCTTACATTGCAGGTACGGCCGCTATCATACTGCGTGTCAGCTCCTAGATTCCGATAAAGGGACATTCATTATCAACGAAAGTGATGGCGAAGGACTGACTCCACTGCACATTGCTTCGCGTGAGGGTCACACTAGAGTGGTTCAGCTTCTGCTTAACCGTGGAGCATTGCTACACAGGTATTTAGCCTTAAATATTTTTCATCATTCACATTTATGACGTTAACTCGGAGAATGTAAGCAGGGGGCTGAGTTAGCAGTGGGCTATTTATGCGCTGAGAAGAATAAGTATTGGATTTCTTAGCGTGACATGCCCTTTATGCGCTGTAACAAGATTTATATAGATACTTTTATGTTAAAGGGATCACAATGGACGTAATCCTCTGCACCTGGCAGCCATGAGTGGGTATACGCAGACAATTGAGCTTTTGCACTCAGTTCACTCTCATCTCCTGAACCAGAATGATAAAGACGGGGTACGTATACGTATGCGTTCTAATCATTTCTACGCCACTGCATCTACTAAAATGATAATGATGATGATGATTATATTTTATATTGATGTGTCATTGCCTCTGGGAAATTAATCTAGCCTTTACTACTACTGCTAGTTTACAATGTACCTTACTGTATTTTTCTTTGTTTCATTGTTCAAATAAATAAAATAACTTCTACAGCGGCTTCGGGAGCGGCCAAGCGCAAGGCATGCGCTTGACTGTGTTTATGCCACAAAATACTAATGGACGGATGACGTTAGGATCCGACTTGGAGTCGTTAGATGTGAATTGTGGTGTTTTATAGGGTAGACCTATTCATCAGGCGATATTTATGGCTGATAGGTTAAAAGATAAAAAAAATTATCGCATGTATTAAAAATAATTTAATCCCCGACGGTTCGAATGCATTGCAGCAGTCGTGTTCACTGGAAAGATTACCACTACTATTACTACCACCACTCCGCCCATATATGGCCCATAACTGAGTCAGGCCTCCTCCCATCACAGGGCCACACTGGCCAGGCGGGTTGGTTAGAGACTAGATGATAGTTTTCTTTAAAAGTACAAATAAACTGTTACCGCGTGGCCACAGCCAACAGCGGTGCGAATTGCGGAGCGTCTTGCGGCGCGGCAAGCGGTGAGCGGCGAAAACAAATGGTAGCTGTGGCATACTTCATAGATTGTCATCTATGAAATATGCCACAGCTACCGGCGACGCGATCGGCGGCGCGTCTTGCGGAGCGACTAGCGGCGCGGTGTACGCAGCCGCGACGGGCTGCGCGATGTGCGAGTGAAACAAATGTACTAGCCAATATCGAGGTGGCCACAGCTCAGAGCGTTGCGCGCGGCGGCTTCGGTGGACGTATTGAGGCATCGCGCGACCGAAACAAATTATTTTGTTTTTATCGCGCGTTGAGCTAATTAATAATGGATATGCAATAGTTCTTTAGTGAAATACTAGTACTAGACCAGCAATATGGATGTCAAAATCCACATGGTAATTAAAACTATGTTGTATTTAAAAAAAAAAGTGGGACGAAATGAAGCAACAATTTCCTGGTGGTACCTAGTTAACTTTAGTTTTCAAGTCTTCGTGTATGTGACGAAGTATATAATCAAAAGTATCTATGCTTGCACGCGTATAATAAAAAAATATCGGGATAGTTCTTTAACTGCCTCGTTGGTCTAGTGGTTAGATGTGCCGCCTTTGGATCAACGGGTCCCGGGTTTGATTCCGGGGTCGGGCAAGTGTCTTTGTCTAAACCAGAGGCACTGGCTCGGAGTCTGGGTGTCATTTCTATCTATAATATGTATGTATTTACAAAAAAAAAATGTATTTAAGTAGTTTATCATCCATCTCGTTACCATAACACAAGCATTAAGTTGCTTAACTTGGGACGAGATGGCGTTGTGTGAAATGTCCAAGGATATTTATTTATTATTTATTCATAATAATATGTGTGAAATTCGCCAAATTCTCTCCTTTTCTGGTTAACTGGGTGCGCTCCTATTTTTGACTAAATGATATATTCAGCTAAGAACGCACTTGTTTCAAGGCAATGTCGTGCCACTTTTGATATTTTAATAGCCATTCTTTAAATACGTGCCTGGCGATGTCACCGCGGTCGCAACTAGTGTAGCTGTGGCATACCACCGCAAATCACGCCGCCCGCCGCGCCGCTCAGCGCACCGCGCAACGCACCGCCTGTAGCTGTGGCCAGGCCCAATCTACCGCCTATAATTTAGTTTTATTGATAATGTTACCTGAATCTGTGGTAGTTTTAGCATGAATGTGGACGCAAGGGTTGTGTGAGATCAAAAGAGATGGATGGATTGTAAGAATGAGGATTTGTGTATGAAAGGTGTGAATGGAGGCGTGGGACAGAGCCGTAAGATGATAATGGTAATTTTAAATATGTCGATTTATAAGAGCTTTGTGATAAAACCTACGTAAATAAAGTTCCTTTTGAGTTTTAGTTTGTGCACGTAGCAAAAAGTGTTTTCCATGTGGAATAATCGCTAAACCTAAGACGTCGTCAGATAAAAATTACTCTAATTAAATTGTTCTAGAACACACCACTGCACCTGGCTACAATGGAAAATAAACCAAACTCCATTGCCCTACTCCTCTCCATGGGATGTAGTCTTAGCTACAATCTCCTAGATATGAGTGCCATAGACTATGCAATATACTATAAGTTCCCCGAGGCAGCGTTGGCTATGGTAACTCATGAACAAAGGTGAACTATTTATTACACTTATTATCTCCAATATAAATAAAATATATTTAATATTATTGTCACTATCATAATAGAGTAAGTCTATCGTTTTTATTTCCACTTTTAATTTGGTTATGACTCTCAATTCGATTCAGGAAAGTCTCTTGGATAGTATAACGACTTGTTACGCTAGTTCTTTTTAAATAATGTAAATAAAAAAATGGTCCGAAAAATATAATCCGGGTATAAAACTTCTATTTTGAGCAAAATACTCAAAGTTATATGTGTATGGATTGAGTGATAGTCAAATATAGGATAAAATTCCTAACACTGTATCTCGAGATTACCTTCGTTTTGCAGTTTTCACTTCTATTAAATCTATGATTCTTTGTTTTCCAGAGCCAAGGAGGTGATGGCCCTACGATCTGACCGCCACCCTTGCGTAACTTTGGCCCTCATTGCTTATATGCCTCGCGTCTTCGAAGCGGTGCAAGACAAGTGCATCACTAAAGCCAACTGTAAAAAAGACTCTAAAAGCTTCTACGTAAGTTTCATCAGTAGTAAACTATATTCTACTGTTTGATTCATAACTTTTAACAATTTTTTTCAGACACATTTTATGGTATGTATGCTGCAATATTCTATAGATGTTAGATTTTGCAGAGCATCCAAGGCGCATGTTGAAATTGTTTTAGACGATATAACCGTACATTAAATGTTATCCCAATGTTACCCAAATTACCCGTTTTAGTTAGTAAATGGAGTTCATTTTTATTTTACTTTTATTACCTCTCTTTTCTACTTTGATTCCCGCGACACTACTTTGCTCTTTGTGTTTCAATAATTATGATATATTCAAGAGTATTGTTATATGTGTGTCTAATATTTTCAAAAATTTAGATCAAGTACAACTTCGAGGCGCTCTGTCCTAAATTCGTAGACGACGGCATCAAAAAGACGGACAATGTGTCTAATTCCCAGAATATACCATTGCCAGCACTAAATGTAAGTTATATATTTTTTAGAAGTATAACTCTCTTTATTTGCATCAACACAGATTAAGTACTCTTTCCAATACTACCAACGGTCGAGGCTTGAGATAGACGCTCTGAGACTGGCGTTGAACGATCCAAAGTTTCGTCCCGAACCGTTGTGTGTAATCAACGTGAGTCAAAACATCTTTGCAGCGATGCCTTGCTTGCTATACGAGCACGATGCTATGATATCGAATGTATTCATTGTAAACAATTAATATGAATCGATTATTGCCACATAATACATGCAATGTACAGCTACTACCAGAGAAATGTAATCAATTCATATTCCTTTTGAATTCGGAATAGTAACGTCAGCACTGTTCAATATATCCTTCTTGCTATTACAAATACACAGCATTAGGAACCCATTACTTCTGATGCAGACTTCAGATGGAAGTATTATACCTATTATATTTTATAAGCAATGGACGACTAACCTACCGCGCAATTAATTTTATACAGTTTGCATGTTTTTGTTAGAGTTTGATGACAGCTAGTAATTTTAATAATTTAGTTTTTATTTTTACTAATAAATATCAGTTGTAAAAATAAGTCAAACATCACGATACGGTCGCAAACTGTTTATTAATTTGTAAATATTTTCTGAGATATTTGAGTATTAGGTTTCTATCACAGCATCGCTTTCCTACCACAATAAATCGATGGTAGAGTTCTTGTGTTTTTAGCTATGTACGTGTATATTTTGTACATAATCTCTACGAAGCATATAGTGCACATGTGAATATTGGTTACAATTTTAATGATTTGGTGGCAATTTGAATGTCTAAACAAAAACGTCATCGTTTTGTTTTCCGAGCACGACGTATTCAAAACTTCTAAATTAATGTAAAGCGGTTTTATCACCAATGAATTTATTAACTTCTTTGGAAGTGATTTTTAAATAGATGTAGCAATTCCATTCATAAATTAAATTGTGACTACTGACAATTTTTTGAGCGTGTCTTTTTTGTTTTCGTTTCAATTATTAGATATGGCTATAGTTCAGAAGTAATTTAATTGTACGGGTTCGTAACCGCTTTAGTGAAATGTTTCATCTTGTAGAAATTCAGTTGCTGCCATACATTCAAACATACAAAACAACTAATATTTGTATGTAAATAAATTTCAGGCAATGGTAGCACATGGCAGAGTAGAATTACTGGCTCACCCTCTGAGCCAGAAATACCTACAGATGAAATGGAACTCCTATGGAAAATACTTTCATTTGGCAAATTTGCTCTTCTATTGTGTTTTCTTAATATTTGTTACTGTATACACTTCTCTGCTGATGGTTAATGCAAATGCCATAACGCCCAAAAAGATCGACAAGTGTGGGAACGGATCAACTGATAGTAAATATACTGCACTAGAAACTGATCATGATAATAAATCCACTAACAATATCGATTTTAGACCAGGTAACTAGTCAAATTTTAATGTAATAATATACGTTATTTTCATATTATACACATAATGGCTCTGAATCTATACAACTTAGTAATTTTACTTATTATGATCTAATTTAGTACTGTTTTGACTTATTTATTACAATCTTCACACTTGCTAAACATTTTGATAATCACAGGTTAAACAAGCAATCGTGTTGAATATAATAAATAACTTGCGTTACATTAGTCATAAAGTAAATTCAGAAGTAACGGTTCCCAATACAGAAACAGTTTATCATAAATATTTCCATTTTAAATTTAGATTTGTCGAATCATGACAGCATGTCCAATTTCAGACTTTGAGGCTAGAGTTACAATGTATACATGCACTGTGGCTATTCTGGTCTACAATGGAATATGTTTGATACGCGAAGCATACAATGTGAAACAACAAAAGTGGCACTACCTGGTCGATCCTTCAAACCTGGTGTCTTGGATGATCTACATCAGCTCCACTATGATGGTGTTTCCCACAATGATAAGCTCCTATAGTGACTTACAGGTACGTAAACTATTCTGGAACACCGCTAAACCTGGCGCCTACTTTATTAGATAACTCTTTTATGGAATAAATAACTTTTTAAGAATAAGAATTTAAAATACACAAAGTCTACCTACCCACATCATCCTGAGAGGGCGGTAAGAGGGAATGCAAGAGCTAGGTCATCTAGCCGCAAGAGAGGGACGCCTTGATACAAACCCTGTACCAACCTGTCTTGCCAGCATGGCGCAGTAGGTTGATTTCCCTCACTGAATTTGGAGGAGGCTTAACTCAATAGTCAGTCATATAAGGATCTAAACGATGATGAAACAAGACAAAAATAAAACAATACCTACGTACAAAGGGCAGCATTATCACTAAGTAGCAGTTTTTTTTTTTTTGAGTTTCTTCCAAGCAATCAACAATTCAGACTGGCGTTTGGCAAAATATATGCAATGAATATAGTTTAAAATGTTCCTAAAACTTGTTATATGAAAAGCACACCCACAATCCATGTTAATCGTGTCTACAATATTTTCCTTTCAGTTTTCTGCCGCATCCATAACGGTATTCCTCTCCTGGTTTGAACTTCTGCTACTGCTGCAGCGCTTTGACCAAGTTGGAATCTATGTGGTCATGTTCCTGGAGATCTTGCAAACTCTAATTAAAGTTTTGATGGTGTTTTCTATCTTAATTGTGGCGTTTGGTCTGGCATTCTATATCCTGCTCTCTAAAGTGGGTTCCGCTGACACGGTATTAAGTCTTTATACTTATCTATCGATGGTTGAATGTTAGTTATTGAGGCTAATCTTTTATTCTATACATTCAGTCATAAATAGATGTTTGGGTTTTCAGTAGTTTGTGAAATGAATCTAGTTTCACCTTGCTGTGCATCATGACGTCATGAAAAACTCTTAAACATTACATTTCTTTGCCTCATTTAGTCGATGTTTTGCAAAGACAACTCGTTGTTCTATACTGGAAAATTTGATTAATATAAATTTTATAATCTAAGGATGTTTGATGTTGTTTTCTTCTGTGAGTTGTATGTTTTGCTGAACTGGGCTAATTTGTGCTTTGAATATTTTATGAAACCTTATTATTTTACATTCTATTCATATTGATCAGTTTTAAATTCCTTTGGTTTTAACCTAATTTATTACGATCAATAAAACAATGGGCAAGATGTCTTTTAAGAAACAATATAAAAAACAAAGTTAACTCACATCTTGTTTATTGTCTGTACCATCACCTTATAAAATATAAGTTTATCTATTCGACTGTTGCTGCTATGCTTTACATACTATTCAGCCCCACCAACGTTGCGAAATATTTTGACGCTGTGCGATTTTTTCTTGCCATATTATATCTGTGCACTCCTACAATATTTCTTTTCAGGGTAACCACTTATCTTTCAATAGCATACCCATGTCTCTAATGAGGACATTCGCTATGATGCTCGGGGAAATCGACTTTGTCGGTACTTACGTTCAACCTTATTATAAGACGGATTCCGACATCGCTTTGCCCTTTCCAATGCCGACTTTCTTCATCCTTGGCCTGTTTATGGTACTCATGCCGATTCTCCTAATGAACCTACTCATCGGTTTGGCTGTTGGTGACATTGAAAGCGTGAGAAGGAATGCGCAGTTAAAACGATTGGCGATGCAGGTAAGGTGTCTTACTGAACGACAAGATGTGTGTGTTGTTTGTGTGAACAAGATATGAGTGCTTTGCTGGAATGATTCTTTCAAGATTTGGTCTGTAGTAAGGCTTTCCGTCAGGAGACAATAGCTACCGACGCATCTGAAAAAAGACTAAAAGTGGTGTTGGGCTGATTGTAGCTGCAGGACATGATACAATCGTTAGAGTAGACCAGTTCTTTAGTGAACACCAGGACTACAGGTGTAGTGTAGGAGGTCTCTCTAGTGATTGAGTGACAATATGTTATACGATTGATGCGTCGGCGCTTTAGCACTCATAAAAGTAACTCTACTTCCAGTACAGGCTAAAGCAGAGTATTATCGAGCTGATATAGGTTTTTATTTACATAGGTTTCACATATAGTTAACGTCCATTTAAATCTAAACGAACTATATCAGATGTACAATTACCATAATGTTTGTTTTACTTTAAAATACATTTCACCACCTCGCTTTCACTTATAATTATTCTGTACGAACTCATCTCGTCTCAGCCCTTATAACCCAATGCAGGCCACCTCCAATTACACAATTATGTGACACTTTAAACTAGCATTTACTAGTAGTAGTAGTAACCGCCAATGTTCTATGCAGTAGATTTGTGAAATTCACAGTAAGCCACGTGTATGTGCATGGTAAATCAATTATATTTATTGACTGATAATAAAGAATGAAAGGATATATAATTTATATCACACAATGAATTTCTATGATTATCGGGTTATTACTTTGGCTGAACTTGATATTCCTTGGTTATTAATTTAATTAGTTAATTAATTAATTACCTGTGCCAATCCGTTTTGCTAGCGTGGTACAGTAGGCTAATTTCCCTTCCTGGATTTGGAGGTGGCCTAAGCGCTCATACACACGAATGGCATGTTGTCAACGGCACAGAAGACTGCAGCCGTCGACGCGTCGGCCGCTGCCTTCGACGGCCGCTGTCGGCAGCCAACTGCAACCGTCGGTAGCCGACTGCAGCCGTCGACACGGGTCGTAGGCAACCGCCGATGCGTCGACGGCTACCGTTCGTGTGTATGAGCGCTAACTCAGTTGTGGGTCTTTAAGGTAAGTAGACTCGCTTTGGTACGGAAAAGCACCGAATGGATTTCAATTATTTTCAATCCTAGGTGGTACTGCATACGGAATTAGAGCGCAAGTTACCAGCCATTCTTCTGGAAAAGGTGGACAAAGCAAGCCTGATAGAATATCCAAACAACAAGAAATGCAAGCTGGGGTTCCTCGATCTCATACTCCGCAAATGGTTCTGCAACCCATTCTCTGACGATGGTAGTTATAATCAAATATGATTCTAAATGTACTGTACGACTTAATTACATACTATATTTTAAAGAATGAAACTTAAGTAAATGAATTGCTAATTAATTAACAGCGTATTGCAACGTTTGATCTCCATCAAATAATATAATGCAAACCATTCTAAGACGAATCCTTAAATTAAATTCTGCTATATTAAAAATGATTTAATTCTTAAACTTTTAAATTAATATTTTTAATGCTACTTCCGATATACGAAAAAAACCTAATGTGAAACCTAATCCAATATTTACACAAGCCTGTAAAAAAACTACAGCCACTGTCGTAGCTTAAATTTTCAATTTTTAATTTTAACTGTAATTATACCTACAAAGATTGAAATTCAATGATCAAACAAATAACGAAACAAAGTTTGCGTTCCATGAATTAATTATTAGCTAGCCTTAATCGCGACAAACCCACAATTGCTACGGCAGAGGCTTGATTTAATACTTACCTACTAATCCTGTTGTAATTATCTTGCCCTACCCAAACCCTACTGTTGACGCCGGCAACTTCCCGCCGCCGTGTACGGCGCTAGTGGGACGAGACGTGACACCGTAGCGAGCGAAGTTCACGCGTTCGTTCGTTCCGCCCACTCACTCATTCTTTAAATATACTTTTGTCAATTACGAACTATAACGACGCGCTGTCTGTACTCTGTGTAATTACGTTTCATTTGAAAATAAAAGAAGAGAAACCTACAAGAAGTTTTCAGTTACTCAAAACCGCCACTAGTCTCATCGTTACCATAACTGATCCATCGGAGCCAGACTAATCTTCATAACTTGCGACCTACGGATTTTCAAGCGGACGAACTGAGTGACCGCGTGGCAGCAAGAAACATATATGTGATTATTGCGAAATACGGGTAAACGGTTGGGATTTGGTGTGTATTGCTTGCTTTACTGTGGATTTGTACGTGTAAATCTGTAAGTACGCTTTGTTTCTCTTATTTTCTCCAAAATGAGCACAGATAACCTCTTTGCACCGGACAAAACGCAAAGTTCCAATACGAAAAATGGCGACTTATTGCGTGATTTGCGAAAAAAGCGAGGTGTAATTCGAGGGAGGTTAACGCTTTTTACGAAATATATAAATAACATATGCGCCAAAGACATTGCGTCTGATTCTAACAAAGCTAACGAATTGCAATTACGAATTGACGGGGCTTTGGCTTTTTTCAAAGAATTTAACATTATTCAAAGCGAAATAGAGGTTTTAGATGAAGATGACGAGCTTCTTCAGCAGCTGGAATTGCGGGAAAATTTCGAAAGTGCATTTTACGCTATCATGGCACAAGCTAAAAGTTTTCTTTCCGCCATTGTTTCGGGTGACGTTGCTACAAGTTCTAGCGGTAATAATTTTCACAACATGAAACTGCCTACATTAAATATGCCTCAATTCGATGGCTCGTGTGAAACCTGGATTCAATTTCGTGACGTGTTTTCGTCATTAGTACATAACAATAAGGATATAGCGCCAATACAAAAATTTCATTATCTTAAATCTTCTTTAAAGGGTGTGGCTTCACTAGTAATCGATTCATTGGAATTTTCTTCAAATAATTACGCTGTTGCATGGGATTTACTTTGCAATAGATACAACAATACTCGGCTTTTAGTCCATAGCCATGTGAAAGCTTTATTTTCTATTCAAAGTATTTCTAAAGAGTCTCCAAGCCAAATACGCAAACTAATAGACACGCTTATGAAAAACCTGCGTGCTTTAAAACTACTTAATGAACCTGTTGATTCATGGGATACACTAATCATTTACATGGTTGTTTCAAAATTGGACAGCACTACTGAACGCGAATGGGAGCAGTTTCGTGGCTCCATCCCTGTGGGGGACAGTGGTGGCAACGGCGCCAAAGGTATAACGCCAGTGGTCAAACTTGACCATCTGATTAAATTCCTGAACGACAGGGCTGACATGTTGGAGACATTAATGCTGACACACAGTAGCGCTCACAAGGTAACAAACAAAACTATTCATACACCCAATAAAGTTCATTGCCATGTTTCACCGGCCACACATGCAAAGGCAAACAAATCAGATTGGCAACAAATACCTAAGAAAAGATATGTTTGTTTGGTCTGCAGTGAAAATCACCCAATCTATGCGTGCCAGAAATTTAATACTTATTCATTAGCTGATAAATTAAAATTCATAAGGCATAACAATTTATGTTAGAATTGTTTGCGAGCTGGCCATCCACTGTCCAACTGCAGGTTTGGGTCATGTCGAATTTGCAATGCTCGGCATCACACTACTATACATGACGACCAACAGGTGAATACTATTTCCGCCTCTGTGTCTACTTCTCACGAAAATCACAATTCGGTTTCAACTACAAATGTCAATTCGCTTGAAACGAGTTTTGTACCTACGCCCGATAATTGTACCTACGCGCATAACGCACACTTAGAGAATCAACATTTACTACGAGGCGATGTATCTAGTGTGCAATCAGTTCTTTTATCAACGGCTCTCGTCGAAATAGCTAGTCACAGTGTTGAAAATAACAAACATTACCACGTCGCTCGCGTTTTACTCGACTGTGGTAGTGAAAAATGTTTCATAACGAAGCGATTATGCGATTTGCTTAATATACCTACGATACAGTCCACAATACAAATAAAAGGCGTTGGAAATTCAGTAACAAATAGCACGCATTCGTGCAATGTTGATATTAAAGCGCTGAACAGCGCTTTCGTAAAGCGCTTGCAATGTTTAGTGCTTCCCGAAATTACGTCATCTTTGCCTCCTGTTACTATACGAAGCGATATCAATCAGTTTCAATTACCTGATAATGTTCGATTAGCGGATCCTACATTTTTTGAAAGTCGACGTATAGACATTTTAATAGGCGCGGATATTTTTTGGGACCTTTTATGCGATGGTAGAATGCGTTTGAAAAACGGCCCATTCTTACAAAACACTAGATTAGGGTGGATAATCTCGGGTCCTATCCATACTAATATAGCGAGGCGCGAAGAGTTGGTTCATTGCAATTTCTCTCAATCTATTGATGATCAACTACGTATGTTTTGGGAACTAGAGGAGCTCCCAAAAACGAATAATTTACTTAGCGACGATGATGCGGCATGCGAAAAACATTTTATTGAAAATACTAAGCGTATGGCTGACGGCCGATTTTGTGTTAAAATACCTTTTAAGCAATCTCTGAATTTATTAGGTGACACTTATTACATAGCGAAGCAGCGCTTTCTATCGTTAGAGAGGCGGTTGCAGAAAACTCCGCAATACAAAAGGCTTTACGTTGATTTTATGCGAGAATACATAAGGTTAGGTCATATGAGCCGAGTGCACACATACGGGCAACCATATTTTATTCTTACGCACCATGGAGTTTTCACTTCGAATAAAATGCGCGTTGTATTTAATGCTAGTCAAAAATCTAGTACCAACGTTTCTCTCAATGATTTACAATTCGTAGGCTCACCTATACAAGGTGATTTGATTTCAATTTTATTACGTTTTCGACAGTACAAGTTTGTAGTATGTGCCGACATTGAAAAGGCCTATAGGCAATGTTTAGTAGATCAAACTCAACGCGAACTACAAATGATATTATGGCGGGAAAAACCTGAGGATCCTGTAGGCATTTATCAATTAAATACAGTAACATACGGGTTTGCGTCTTCCGCATTTCTAATGGTTAGATGTCTAAAGCAGCTGGCTTCAGAGTGCAATGACCCCGAAGTACAGCGAGTAATCAATGAGGATTTTTACGTGGATGACCTCATCACTGGATCGGATTCCATTCAAGATGTTTTGCGTGTTAGCAAGGAAACTGAACGTGTCTTAGCGACTGGATGTTTTCCCTTGCGTAAGTGGACATACAACTTTAATCCTAGCAAAGATCAACCGGGTTCTGCTTCTGTGGCAAAGGATCTCTCCTTAGGCGAAAACGTTCACTCCCGCACTCTAGGTCTTGGTTGGTGTAACAATGCGGATTTTCTTTTCTACCGTACCGAATTAAAAAATGATCAGACTGATATAACGAAACGATTCATTTTATCTAGTGTCTCTCAGATTTTTGACCCTCTTGGTTTACTCAGTCCTACTATAATGATAGGTAAAATACTATTGCAAAAATTATGGTTGCTAAAACTTGACTGGGATGAACCCGTGCCTAGCGACGTAGCTAGAGCATGGAAAGAATTTGAAATGTCCCTTACTACTCTTAATAATTTACGTATACCGCGACATGCAGTAGGTGACAACCCTAGCTACATAGAACTGCATTTATTTAACGATGCGTCTCAAGTCGGATACGGAACGTGTGCATATATTCGTACTGTCAATGCAGATGACTCGATTGATGTTCGATTGCTATGTTCTAAAGGTAAAGTTGCGCCGATAAAAGCGATCAGTATTCCGAGAGCAGAGCTTTGCAGCGCTTTACTAAGCGCAAGACTTTATAAAAAAATTACGGAGTCATTGCGTTGCCATTTTCGTAATGTTGTTTTTTGGACAGATTCAACCATAGTGCTCGGTTGGCTACGAATGGTGCCAAATTTATTAAAAACTTTTGTGCAAGCGCGAACTGTCGAGATACTCGAGCTCACGGTAGAACATCCATGGCGACACGTACACGGCAAGGATAACCCGGCCGACTTAGTGTCGCGGGGAATGTCCTTGAATTCGCTGGCCGAGTCTAATCTTTGGTGGAACGGGCCTGCTTTTCTGTATGAACTTAATGTAGATTTAAGTAATGCCGGCTGTGGAATTTGTCTACCCGAGCATGAATTGCCTGAATTAAAAAATACGCACGGCAGTTATTCTCATTCTTTTTCGTCAAGTGTTAGCGTTAAACAATTTAAATTCCCTTTCGATAGATTTTCACATTTCGATCGAATGATTCGTTGTGTCGCGCGCCTCAAGCGAGTAGCTTATAATAAAGCGCATCCCGCAGACCCGCGGCTTGGGTCACTTAGCGTTCATGAGTTGAGGAATTCACTCGATCAACTAGTGCGTTTCGCACAATCAGATTCTTTTTCGGAGGTGCATAAATTGTTAGTTGATAAGAAATCAATACCAACTAAGCATAGTTTATCGAACCTCAATATATTTCTAGATTCCAATTTCATTATACGTGTAGGCGGACGTCTAGGTAATTCCGCCGATTTTAATTTTAACAGAATGCATCCGATTTTGCTTTCATCAAAACATCACTTTACGATTTTACTGTTTCGAAGAGAGCATAAGGTTTTATTGCATGCTTCGCCGTTATTGCTGCTTTACAAAATCAGAGAAAATTGGTGGCCTATTGGTGGGCGTAACTTAGCTAGGAAAATAGTTCATGCTTGTGTTCTATGTACTCGTTTGCGAGGTAGGGCCCCCGAACCTATCATGGGCAACTTGCCGAAGGAGAGATTGAATCCAGGTTATCCGTATATGTTCTGCGGAGTTGACTATGCTGGACCTGTATTTGTTTTAAACAAAAAAGGACGCGGAGCTAAAACTTCAAAAGCCTACATTTGTTTGTTCGTTTGCTTTGCGACTCGCGCTATTCATTTAGAACTTGTAAGCGACCTCACCACTGAAGCTTATCTATTAGCTTTAAAGCGTTTCATTTCTCGTCGTGGCAAGCCTTCCGAGATTTTCTCTGATAATGGGAAATGTTTTGTGGGTCTTATGAATGAATTTTCCAAATTTTTAGAAACTTGCTCTAAAGAAATCTTAGATTATGCGACTAGTCAAGACATAAAATTTAAATTCAATCCTCCATATGCTGCTCATTTTGGGGGAATATGGGAAAGTGGCGTCAAGAGTTGCAAGTATCATCTCCGCAGGGTGGTAGGTAATGCGCACCTAACCTTCGAAGAGTTTACCACCGTGCTAGCGCAGATTGAAGCAGTATTGAACTCTCGACCATTAACTCCGATGTCGTCCGATCCTCATGACCTGCAGCCTCTCAGCCCAGCTCACTTTCTCATCGGACGGCCGCTGACTTCTCCAGTGTTTGCTGATGTAGAAGACAAACCTGCTCACACGCTGACACGATACCGACGAGTAGAACAAATGCGCCAGCACTTCTGGAGGCGCTGGTCGAAGGAATACGTCTCCGAACTTCAAACCAGAGTAAAATGGAAGAGCAACAAATCAGAGTTGAAGCAAGACACTCTAGTTGTCATCAAGGACGACAAATCGCCACCACTTAAATGGCAGCTTGGAAGAATAGTTTCCGTTTTTCCTGGACGCGATGGCGTGGCAAGAGTTGCTGACATTCGCACTGCATCTGGTGTCGTGCGAAGGGTGTTTTCGAAGATATGTCCGCTTCCCGTTCAACATGAAGAGAAGAACTTCGCTTCAGAAAGCTAATGCTTCCAGGGCCGGGGGCATGTTGACGCCGGCAACTTCCCGCCGCCGTGTACGGCGCTAGTGGGACGAGACGTGACACCGTAGCGAGCGAAGTTCACGCGTTCGTTCGTTCCGCCCACTCACTCATTCTTTAAATATACTTTTGTCAATTACGAACTATAACGACGCGCTGTCTGTACTCTGTGTAATTACGTTTCATTTGAAAATAAAAGAAGAGAAACCTACAAGAAGTTTTCAGTTACTCAAAACCGCCACTAGTCTCATCGTTACCACCTACCTAGTTAAATCGCTTATAATTTTCCCTTTTTAACCCCCGACGCAAAAAGAGGGGTGTTATAAGTTTCACGTGTCTGTCTGTCGGTCTGTCTGTCTGTCTGTCTGTCTGTGGCACCGTAGCTCGCGAACGGATGAAGCGATTTCAATAAAGTTTTTTTTGTATGAAAGGTGAGTTACGCGCGAGTGTTCTTAGACACGATGAAAATCGGGTGAGCCGTTTAAAAGTTATGAGGGGTGAAAGTGGGGAAGAATAACCGAATGTCTGCAAATAGTTATAATCGAGTGGGGTCTCAAATGAAAGCGCATCACGTGCAATTTAACAAAATCTGCATTATAATAAGTATGTACCTATAAAAACTATAAAATAAGAATTAAATAAAAAATTTAAATAAACCCCCGACACAATAACCTTTAAAAAGTAAAAAATAAAAATAAATACTTCGCGTTGGGGGACCAGGGGTCAGGTAATAAATAAGTGGGAGTGGTCCCCCAACGCGAAGTATTTATTTTTACTTTATACATGGTATTGTGTCGGGGGTTTATTTAAATTTTTGATTTAATTTTTATTGCATCTTTTATTACTACGTTTTGTATAAAAAATACAGAAATGGTTTCCATCGCTGTGTTGATTTTTATTATGATAATCAAATTATTATTCTTATCAAAGCTCTTACCTCACGGAACACCTCTTAAACAATATACGGATTTTCTTCAATAATTTGTAGCCCTATCCAATGTTAATCCATTGGAAGAAAAATCTAACAAACCCAAAATACTTGATTACATACTATTACTAAAAGTAATAAGTAAAATTATTTGGTTCAGTAGAATGTTCAATAGTAATATTAATCTAACTCTACAATGTTAAGTAATCTATAGCTTATCAATGTATTCATTAAGAGACATATGTCATCTCAGCTGATTCAAGAAAAATGTTTAAGTAGTAATTCTCATTTTCCTTAAATATTTGTATTCAATCAGCTTCCATGAAATCTATAAAATGATAGCGGAGTAAATATTATGTTCACGAATGTAAAAATTAGCATTGATATGAAGGGGCATTAACAAATGTCTTACTGTCTTTGTCAGCTGGTCTAGATCTCGTTCTAGAAAGCAATGAAGACTTCATCACCGCACAACTGGACAAGCAGAAACAGAAACTACGCAACATGGCACAACTTTTGGAACAACAGCACACCCTGATTCGTCTTATTGTGCAGGTAATCAAATACCCGGTTTAAAAAGAGTTTAAGATAACCCTTTACCGATAGGAAGAGTTCACTGAATGAGTCGCTCTTTTTATTTTGAATCATGAGATAGAAGCCACCCCTTTTTTCAATTATGATATAACACTATTATGTTTCTTTTATAGGAAACTAGCTGCTATGCCACTTACTAAATATAAAATTTGAAGGAAAGACAAAACACTTTTCTTATTTACAACGTTCCTGGGCTCATGATCTTCAAATTTGATTAAAATCATCACATGATCAAATGCATAGTTTACGACTCTTTAAAGAACATACAAACATACATTTATTTTTATGTTTAAGAAGAAGGTGAACCGTCTAGCTATTGTGTACTACTATCCTAGAAACTCAAACTCAAAATAAATTTATAGGTTTTATCGCAAATCCTTTCTTATATCGTCTTATTATTTTATAACTGCCATCATAGTCCTTCTGCCTTTGTCCCACGCTAAGTGGCCATCTCCATACACTCGTCACATCTGCATTCACACCTTTCTTGCCCATTTTGTCATCCATACCATCCATCTATTTATTTTTGGGTCTCCCACAACTTGCGTCCACCTACATACTAAAACTACCACAGGTTCGTACTGTGGCTCTAAAGTTTGTACAGATCAACAGGATTTGTAATCAGTATTGCACAATGTTTCTTTAGCTCTTTGTGCTTATTAACAAACTAGATTTTACCACCAGTTGGTGTAAAAAGTAGGAGAAAAGGAATATGTCTTTATTTTCCTGACATTTTATACATATCGATTCCTTTAATATAGATAGAAAGTTTTGTTACAACCCGTATATCTCACATTAAGCTTTACCTAGTTATTAGGGCGTAGAGGCATTCACTTACTGTACGTAGATTAAAAATTAAAGCTATGATTGTAGCTGTATCGCTGTAGGCAATTGAAATGTGGGAACGCGCAGAAGGCTTAGTTTACCCCAAAGGACGCTAAAATATTTCTGTTAAATAAATAAGTTATCTTATTTTCCTTTTAAATTAAGACAATTACACCTAAAAATCCGTACTGAATCTTGAAATAAATTGAACTATTTATAAACCAAGCAGTTCTTTTAACTGTTTGCTTGTACTTTTAACTTCTTCTTCTTCTGCCTGGCGTTAGTCCCGGCTATTGCCAGGGTCCGCCTTCCGACTGAGCTTCCTCCACTTTGCCCGATCTTCAACGTCCTTTTCAGTTAGGCCATTGGCTCTCATGTCGGATTTGACGACGTCCAGCCAGCGCTTGCGAGGGCGACCGCGGGACCTAGCCCCAAGGACAGCCATATTCATGCATCTCCGACCAACGTACTCCATAGGGCGGCGCATGATGTGGCCATACCATCGCAGACGACATTCTTGCAGTTTTTCCCCCACGTCACGGACACCAAGACTACCTCGGATGAATGAGTTGCGTATGCGATCGGAACGCGTTACGCCGCTCATCCACCTCAGCATCTTCATCTCCGTGACGCGAAGCTCCTGGGTGTGTCTGCTTAGTGCCGGCCAACATTCGCCGCCGTATAGGAGGACAGGCCGTATGATGCATTTATATATCTGCCCCTTGAGCTTTGGAGGCATTTTGCGGTCGCATACAACGCCTGTTACCTCGCGCCACTTCGCCCAAGCCGCGCCTATACGGGCTTGGACATCGTCATCTACGTTGCCAGACTCGTGCAGCACGGATCCAAGGTACCTAAACGTATCGGACTTCGTTATCAGGTCCGAACCTATTCGGATGGTGCTTGAATCCGTGCTGCCACAGGACATGTACTCAGTCTTCGCCACATTTAGTCGCTTGCTTGTACTTTTAACTGTTTGCTCTAAACACCTGTCTTTTAGTCGCTGCAAACTAAAGTGAAACCAAAAATATATATTTTTTATATTTTTTGGTGAAATTTGAAATTAAACTCTTTATTTTATTTATCACTAGTGGCCCGCCCCGGCTTCGCCCGTGCAAAGCGGGGGTGGGTTATACATATAAACCTTCCCCTTGAATCACTCTATCTATTAAAAAAAACCGCTTCAAAATCCGTTGCGTTATTTTAAAGATTTATGCATACATAGGGACGGACAGAAGAATGCGACTTTGTTTTATACGATGTAGTGACGTGCATTTTTCACAGGGAAGGTCATCATTAAAACAAAAATATAAGCAGTATTACCACTGCTTATAATGTTAATGGTTTGTTAACACATTTGAAGACAACTGATATCCCTGAACTACAAATGCTGCGAAGCATTCGAAACCTTGAAAAGCATTAAATAACGTTATTGTTTTTGTAATTCAATGTGTAGTAATCGTGAAAACTCAAGACACCGTTAATGTTAAAATAATGTGAAAAATACGCATCTCTACAAAAACCTGTAATAAACTGTTTAATTTCAATGTATGGTGAAAGCCTAACATGTTATAATTCTGATGCTTAATGATTAAATTTTAGAAAATGGAAATCAAAACTGAAGCTGACGATGTGGATGAGGGCGTATCACCTAGCGAGACCAGAGTTGTGCCCCGTTGGAGCTCACCCAGGATCCGCAAGAAGCTCCGAACTGCCTCATCTTTTAATAAAGGAGGCTGAGTTTGCAACCCAAAATCCACTGTCCGAGTACTTATTGAACAGGAGAAACTCGGATCAGAGCAGTGAATTTTCACATCTCCAAATTATTAACACGTCTGAAATTAATGCAATTCAATAATTAAGGAATCAGTACTGATTTATATGTTTGCATAATTTGGGTATTATTAATAATCTGATTTTTCTTATAGAAAAAACACGCCGCGCCGTTTTGTTTCTAGTCAACATCAGTTTCATGCCAAAGTAAAATGATGTGTATTATTTTAAGTATTTTTAATTATGTTATTTCTAATTTTTGCAACTATTTATTAAACAATATTGCTTAATTGTAGTAATAAGGATTTTAATAGTAACCTATTTTATAATTAATTGCTTCTTAACCGAAATGTATCAAACTAAATTCTGCCGAGGCTCCAGTTATTTTTGTACATTATATGTTTTCATATACTTTATGAAGAAAGTAGGACCCTTTATTCTGTTCCATGTTTGACTTTGCAATTCATGTTTTTCATATATTCACTTTCAAAAATCTAAGCCGTTAAAAAGGCTTCCCAAAAAGCAACCTTGCAACAAATATAGTAAATCAGGAACCAGTACTTTCAGTGATACCCACGTCATCGCTATATGACCAAATCGAAATTAAAATACTATATTCATAACGTTCTTTCTGAAACTACATATAAGTATTTAAGTATTTTCTATAGATTTTATATGTTTATTCCATTATTTAAGATAAAACTTAAACAGGGTTAAATGTACCCTATTAGGTATTATTTTGTAGTTTAAGATACCGAAATCAATTTTTACAACAATTATATTATACGTATTTAAGTAAGCATATAAATAGGTATTGTTCTACTAAGGTGCGTGTTTTAATACATAATTTGTATACCTATTTGTTAGGATTACAATTTGTAAGGTTTTTTTTCGGTCAGAGACTTCAAAACATGTAAATCCATAAATAAGTATATAAAAAAGGTATTCTGTCTACCGAAAAGTGTATCGAAAAGCAAATTGATTTGTAAATCAGTTGTATCGTTACTCAGAGCTAGACAAATAATCCTAACAACGTGTTTTTTATATCATAATTATACAGGCGGGTTACTAAAATATTAAGTAACGACACATGTATTCATTTATTACTATGGTTCTAAGCTTTATACTAGAGCGTGGCTCTGTGAATTAATCGAACACATGCTCCATCATGTACGTACATCTTAAGATTTATCATCGTATTCGGTAGTCAAAAACTTCAACAATGACCATTTACCTATCTAGTCGAAGACCAGTTTTACCTATTTAAATTAATGTTAGCACGTAATTTTTATATCAGTGTTTGAAGAATGGTAATACCATCCTAGATCTTTTGTGAGAATCGTACCTAAGATTCCCACCATAAACATAATTTATGCAAATATTGGTATAATTAATTATATTAATTAAGAGAAAATAAAACTAAGTGCAAACATTATAGTTATTTTCTTGTAATTATTGAAAAAGTTATATGCTTCACATGCCTTCAAACAAACTGACAGAGAATCGACTTCAACTTAAAAGCCATATTTATATGGATCAATGTAAATTTATTTATTCAATAATATCTCAATAATAAAGTTTTTGTTAAGACTAGGTTGGTAATACCATCAAATAAAGGCATATGTATTTTTGGAGTGCAGTGTTTATTAACGAAGTCTTGTTAAATTTGATATACTTTAATATGGTAGTTTTACATTAGATAATCATTCTAAATAAGGTATATACAAGCGTATATTATGTAAAAAGTATACTGAATTGCTTTTCCAAGAGTCACGTAATTTTTAAACGTTAGTGCTACTCTATACAGCCTGTACTCCAAACGCAACTCAATAAAAAGATCGCGAAGCGGAAATACGCCGGTCTGCTTATTAGAGAACTCATTCCAAACTTCATTTTCAATTTTTTTTGGACCCAACATACATGTACATACAATAAATATAGTACAATACTGAATTTTCACCTAACATCCGGTAAAACGATTATGTAACATTAATACATCACATTTGTATGTGAATCAGTGTTTTAAATGTTTAGAAGAAGAATATATTTAGATACTATGCTTTAAGTCAAGAGTGGAAGTTTTAGGTAATATTACAAAAAATGCAATCACTTATTAAAGATTATTAATAAATATTCTATATCTCTATATATAAAAATGAATCGCTGTTCGTTAGTCTCGCTAAAACTCGAGAACGGCTGGAGCGATTTGGCTAATTTTGGTCTTGAAATATTCGTGTGAGTCCAGGGAAGGTTTAAGAGTTGAGAAAACATAGAAATATTGTAAGTAAAATAATAAATACAACAATTTTATTTTCCCATACAAACTGTTACCTGTCAAACATTTGACGTTCGTCCCGACGGTTCGCTATTTTTGGCATAATTACTTTTTTTCGTTTTTAATTACATTAATTAAGGGATTGGAATCGATAAGAAAAGGCGGTATATTAATTTATTATTAATTATTCCAATTCGAATTCAATATTCATAGTTCAGACAGGACAACGTCTGTCGGGTCAGCTAGTTTATTTATATATAGCTGGATGCGTCAAGCAGAAGACAGTGCGCTACAGCGCTCTTTACGGGAGGCCTATGTCGAGCAGTGTACTAATATGGGCTGATGATGATGATAAATATACATATACAACTTGCACTTTATCTTATAGACATATACGATAAAGTGCATCAAAATTCAAAGTCAAGTCAGGACAGAGAGCTAATCCAGAGAAGCGTTTGTTAGTTATTTTTGTAAAGCAGATTGTTACTATTATACAACATGGGTTTCACTGAAAATTTTCCAAGATGCCATCGTTATTCAGCCACCGAGTTTAATACTATTTCTAGATTCTCTGAGCTCATTTCTCGAGTAATGACACGTTTGTCATTAGCTGGCTACTAACATTTCAAGAAATTTATTGATTACCCTGAACACAGTAGCACAACTACAATAGTATTGATCAACTATTACCTATATATCACTACATATTATAAAACAAAGTCGCTGTCATCTGTCCGTCCCTATGTATGCTTAAATCTTTAAAACTACGCAATGGATTTTGATGCGTTTTTTTTTAATAGATAGAGTGACTCAAGAGGAAGGTTTATATGTGTAAACATGCATAATTGCACCCGTGCGAAGCCGGGGCAGGTCGCTAGTAAACAATAAATCGCATTGTAAAAGGATTCAGAACTAATATGATTGCATAGAAATATTCTATAATTCTGATGTAGTATTGAGATTTATTTTCTTATCTACGTGTGGCTGCATGTTTGCGTACGTAATAGGAATATAATCATCAATACGAGTACCTTGCTTAGAATAATAAGTGGTGTCGTTGACTGTAAGCGTTTTAGTAAGCCCTGTTGTTTTAGTTGGTATTCGTACTTGAAATCTAATAACATAAACTCGTATTGAAACAGCTAAATGAAGACGTAGATTGTAAGTTGGTTAGTGGATCCACACCTTCCAGTAGACCGCAGCCAATAGACAAGACCCTTGGGCAGTGTTGTCTTCCAGTTTAAGCCTTCATCCAAAATCCAGATTTTCTCTGCTTCTGGCGCTCTGGGCTTCAAACTTTCTCTTGTTCCATAGTGCGCCCATCCGAAACGCTGCCATTGCTAGCCTATTATTCATCTCGTAAATTCAAAAATTCCCGCCAAGTTCTTGTATCAAACGGCACACGTTCCTAAATGATACGTCCCAACGAAAGACGTCTACTGTTGCACATAGGCCTTACCCAAAGATTTCCAGAAAGGCCGGTTCTGAGCCATTCATCGTTTTCCAGCGACCCTAACCAAGTCGCTCAGACACTAATCCAAAATGCGGTCGCCACTCGAGGACTTTTCTGCCCCATCGGGTGTCAGTCCAGTTTGGGGTATGTCGGGAACTCGATCTCGCAGAGGTACTTCATTGCCCTATGGGTAACTTTGAACCTATTGATAGAGTCCATAGAGAGCGACCACGTCGCTGTACCTTAAGTCATCACTGGCAACACACATTGATCGAAGACTTTTGTCCTCAAACGCTGCGGTGTTGTGGACGAGTCGCTTCGGTGTACCTATGTTAACTAAAATAGGTGGCGCGCGCTTACGGAATAATAGATTTCGTCTTTAATTTAAAAAATAAAACTATCACACTATTTGTTATTATTATGCAAACTACATTTTAACTGCACCCATCGCTATAGCCACATATTTTATAAAGCAATACTAATAATATTGCTCTGGTTAATATATTTTCGAAAAATATTGATAAGTAATCTGAAATATTGTAGCCACATGTTTCAGTAAGTTGTGCCTTTAAAGTGCGTGCACTAAGAATATTGTGCGATAAAAAAAACGATTATGAGAAAAAATTAAAATATTATTTGTTTTTTGCTACTTAAGTCTCGATTATTATATTTAACCACGTACATATTTCGTTCGAATTGAAGTGGCGAATGACCGCATTTTATTGTGAATCGATGTTAATTTCATGAATAAATAAAATTTCCCAGTAGTATATTTCTTTTTATTTGTGTAGTTACTTCCCAATCGAACCCCAAACCATACCAAGAACAAATATTATGGAACTTTCAAACATAAGGATTGATTTGTGCCTTCAGGTTGTATGCAAATGCAATAAATAACTTTTATATAAATCTGCTTTAAGGCTTGACTACAAATCCAGTGGAAATGAAATGGCGTATTTAACTTCTAGAGATTATTTTGTCCATAGAATCTCAATTACGTATATTCTCATCCTAAACTCACATATTAATTCAATCGTTGTGTGTTTATTACGTTGTCCCTAAACGTGAATTGTTATTCATTGACGTAAGTGAAACCAGACCCTCTGATCTGGGTCAAATATCTCTTATTTGCACAAAGACTTCGGAGTTGACCCTAGGGCGCGTGATCCAAAGACAGCACCTGAAACTTCCAGACTAATAAGCCGTCAAAGTGAAATTGAAAAGAGATAGCAACACCCTACTGGATAGCCAAGGCCATTATAATTTGCCTCTTAATATGGTTTTGCCGCAAGTTAGTATAGTAACTTAATGCTTTACAGTATAGTAATGTTATACAGTATAGTAATGTTATACATGACAAAGGTGTGCGTTCCGAGTAGTTAGTTGGGAGATTAACACCAGCTACTGACGCCAGGTAATCGGTGAAACTTGCCATTGTTCTATTTCCTGTCCACTATTTGCACTTCGAGAAGCCTCGTACGTCCGATTTGTTACGAAAGTAATAAAAAAATAATTGCCAAAAACAGCTGTACGAAAATTGAATACTTTTAAACAGATTTATCGCGTGGTATCGGGTCATAAAAGGCCCACTACAGAGTCGATCTTCCTCCTAATTCATTGTGAGAAATTAACTTGCAACTTTGCATTTTCTGAGAATATGTAATGTTTATATTTTTTACATTATCATAAATAAGATATTTCACGGACCAAAAAACCCGCCGACTTTTTTAAGAAAGCTGATATTTAGACGTGAGAATTTTCGAGTGAAAAATAGGGTGCTTTTTCGGAATTAAGTCAAAATAAGGTGAACAAAATAAGTATTAAAATAAAAAATACAGTGTTGCGGTATTGTGGAAAAAGTGTAATTATACAAAAGTTGTAGCTCTTTTTACTACCTACAACTTTATTATTATTTTCCTTAAGACTTGTAGTTTTGCTGGAAATCGAGATAAATCGTTTATTCCCCTTAACTATTCCCCAAATCCATTTCCCGACCTCAGATCGCCCGTAAATTATTTTTCCTGTCATCTTTGTTATATTATCTTCCTTTTTCAACGATGGCAAGACGAGTTTGACTCAGGGTTTATAGCAAGGTTTCCCTCTTTTGCGCCTAGGTTATCTCTTTCTTGAGTTGCTTAAGTCTGGTAATGACATTGACACAATGCTAGTGACATTGTGAATTTAAAATCCGTCACCATATCCCGATAACGATGAATGCTTTGCAACCACTGGTGCGAGGTTACGGTTTAATTTCAATGGGTAATAATCGCGAAAATCTAAGAAATAAAGATTAAGACCTGTATCGGGGATGGACCAGTAAATAACACAATTTTCCGCTAGAACCACGTGCCGTGACTTCGAAAAGTGCAATTTTTATAATTTTACTTTATATTAAAACGTTTAGGCGAAAACATGTTATAAAGTTACCTTCGCTTAAACTGATACATCGTATAAAAAATGAAAGCTAACATTATACCCATAATTTTGGCAACCCTGCACTATTGGTCAGCAAGTGGGGAGGGAGGGAAGGGCCTTTTACTAAGGGACAGTCATCCTAAATGGAACAAAGATACAAAAAGTGTTCAGCGTCATACTTTAAAGACTGAACGAAAGTTTTGGCCGCCACCGCAGAGAGAAAGTCGCTGTAAGTAATCATTCATTTCATCATCATTTCAGCCAAAAGACGTCCACTGCTGGACATAGGCCTCCCCCAAGGATCTCCACAAAGGCCGGTCCTGGGCCGCCCGCATCCACTGCTTTCCGGCGACCTTAACCAGGTCGTCGGTCCACCGTGTGGGAGGCCTACCAGCACTGCGCCTTCCGGAACGCGGTCGCCACTCGAGGACTTTTCTGCCCCATCGGGCGTCGGTCCTGCGAGCTATGTGCCCTGCCCACTGCCACTTAAGTTTGGCAATCCGGTGGGCTATGTCGGTGACCCTGGTTTTCCTGCGTATCTCCTCATTTGTGATTCGATCTCGCAGGGAAACTCCGAGCATAGCCCTCTCCATTGCCCTTTGGGTGACTTTGAGCCTTCTGATGGAGCCCATAGTGAGCGAATAAGTAATAATGATGATGAATTGTGATAGTTGTAATAAGACCACGCAATTTATTTCTCGGGTAATTTTTCAAGTTCCGACAGCCTCTACCATTTTATTAATAAGCTACTGCCCAATAACAGAAAAAAAGTACCGTGTGTGTGACCAGGTTCTTCTGATCTTGAGTCTAATTGATCGAAGGTTTAAATTATGATGTATAGATTGCTCAAAGAGAAAAAAAGCCTACTGCACTTCAGTCTATACGAACCGTCTGTGGTTGGTTGAGGGCGCTAAGATGTCGCTAACTCAATTCTGCAGTGCTGCAGATTTTAAATATTCGGACTAAAATTCATTTTAAATGATGAATGATGAAAAAATGTAAAAGAAACAAGTGAAATTCACACTGCATTTTAATAAAATATACTCAACCATTTATTTCAATAAATTATCGAAAGTTCCAGTTGAAGGGAAATCAAAAAAAAATTGTATAACGTACTGTGTATGCTGTTTTTTATAATGTGCTAATTGCAGTTCTTTCGCTATTTACCGTGGTGACATTCCCCAACGGAGCCTGCGCTGGTGCATCAGGAGATAATGGTACTTGCATGGCGGCGCGCGAGTGCTCTGCCAGGGGAGGATCAGCCAACGGATACTGTGCCAATGGCTTTGGCCTATGCTGCATTTGTAAGTGTATAATTGTGTATTGTTTGTGTATAATTGTGTATAGCAGTGTATAATTTTCAATCGAAAATTGACGCGTCAAAACTTCAGCGTTTTTAAAAAAGTCGGTTAGTTTGTTGTTCCTCGATAACTCTTATTTCTGATAATGTAAAAAATATTATTAAAAATAGTATTATTACTAAGGTAAATGTTCTCAGAAAATGCAAAGAAAAGTTTTTGATTATCTTGGGACCTTAAAAGCGTCTCTAAAGCAAAAAGTCCGACGGAAAGTGTTTGGGAGTATTGACGGATTGTTTACAGTATTGTCTAAAACATACGTGAAACTCAGCCAGGAGAATGTACGTGAAGTAAGTAATGTTTTTATGTACCTTGATCACCTGGTACCTGGACATTGGCCGTTTGACCAAGCTAGCCAGGTAGGCATGCGATCGTAGCACATACTAGTTAACACTACTCAATCGTCCACATTTCGTCCGTCAGAAACTACTGATGTATAGCGGCCTTAGGTTCTTGGACTATCAGTAAAACTATCAATCCTTTCTGTAGGGCTTTTGTTACACCCTGTTTATAAATAAATATTTAAGTCTGAGTCTATTTATAATATAAAAATAATAGTGATTGCAACAGTGGTTAATTTAATAGTGGGAAAGTATTCCAAATGAATTACGACAAATTAAAAATATTATTACTTATTTTACTACAATTTTGAATCCAACACAATGAGCGTATCCAATTCCGTCCAAGAGCCATCTTGTGGATTGACCAGAAATCATTTGCTTGGGGCAGCCATAAGCTTTCAAAAAACTCCATCCAACTGGAACAAACACACGTTGCTAATCCTGCAGATTTACTACGCATAGTGCGTTCAAGGCCTCCTGTTCAGATAATGTACCTAGTATTCATAAAAGTAATTATCTGGTACTATTAATACCTAAGTATACTAACTACTAGTATACTAAGTAAACTAGCAATGACCTCTTTGACTCTTTCAGCAACAGCAGACAGGAAGCGCCAGGACGAAAATGTCATGTTTTAAGGTTAACTTCATTGATCAAAATTGAATCAAAGTAGAAGGCTGGTTTCGGGCAAAGACATTGGTTAATAAATTTATTTAGAGAAATTTCGTACCGCGCTCATCTAGTTTATTGGTTGCGGAAATTGATTATTAGTTTAGTAATTAGTTCTTAATAGTATCCTAAAAATTGCTTTTAGCGGTTATTTTAATATGACAGTGTGGTTATTTTCCGTTTGGTGACGGATTCAGAATAATAAGTGTCACCACCATCTTTTTTAAGATAACTTGATACAAAACCCTTGTGTAAACGACAGATTCAGTTGTGGGGTTTTTATAAAGCGAGATTGTGATGATAAGGTTACTTACTTGTCTAGTCATGGCTACCTGTGGAAGCAGCACGTCAGAGAATGGCACATACTTCGTGAACTCTGGATACCCATCATCACACGACGGTGCTGGCTCATGCGAATTAACCATCATGAAAAATCACCCCGATGTCTGTCAAATCAGGTACATTCAAAATCAAAAATCAAAATCAAAACTCATATAATCAAGTTGGCTCATTAGAGATCTTTTGACAGGTCAAACAAAAAATAAAATTTAAAATTTACCATTTAAAATTAATTATTTACCACCGGTTCGGAATGCACCTCTACAGAGAAGAGCCGGCAAGAAACTCTGTAGTTGCTCTTTTTAGATCGCCATTTTTGTACCCAACAAGACTGGTTATAAAACAGATTTGTGAGAGCAAACTCGCGCAATAGTTCCAAAGGGTCAAACATCAGCCAGATCTAGTCGACCTTGTAATGTATGTAACCTTGTAATGCCCAAGCCAACCGACCCCCAGCAACGGCACCTGCTCACAAGCATGACGCATTCGGCAGCCATCGCCCTCCTCAACCATATTGCAGAGTCACATAAGTGTCCATTTTGTACGTTTACCTTGCTCGTCTGTGAACATTCTCCGTGGGTTTTGTTTTATCTGTGACTTGAATGCCTTTGACCCTAGCGTTATGGAAAGCAACGCCAGGGTCTAAGATGGAGCAGATAGTTCAAGGAAATGCCCTGTCAGTCAGTCAGTCACATACACACGACGAAACACAGTAAAACTGCTTGGCGCCGGAATTAGATGCGAGGGTGGAGCTAGCCGGGCGGACCATTCAGATCAGATTCAGATCCTACCACCAAGCAAAACAAAAGATACCTTAAAATTATATAAGTAGGTACTAGATGACCCGGCGAACTTTGTTTCGCCTTAGAGGCAATAAATGAGCAGATTTTGGATTTTATTATGTTCAATATTTTATCAGGATAAATATAAAAAAAAACCTATGATTTTAATTATACTGCTGCTTTACTGACATATATTAACACCCTGTGCCAAAAATAATATTTTACAAACACAAAGACAGCTTAGCACATTTATTAATTCAAATCTAATATGGAATACTTAATGGGCGAGAAGAAGCAAACTGTATCAATGAAGGTATTTTTTCATATGTAGCTGATTTAGAAGAACCTCTTTATACAGGTTAGATTTCGACCGATTCAACATAGCTGGACCCGAAAAAATGCATCACGTTTGCAACCAGGACCAGTTCATTGTGTCTGGGGGGAATCCAATACCAACCATTTGTGGCACTAACCAGGGGAGTCATAGTTGAGTATACAAACATGTTCCTTCCATATTTGTCCAATAATTCTCACTATACGCCTCACTTCTAAAATATTTCTCCATTAGTGTACATTGATGCTGGCATCGGAATGACCAGCCCACTAAAACTGACCTTCGTGACCAGCGGAACTGCTATAGAGAGACAATGGAAAGTCAAGGTGACGCAGATTCCTTGCAGTACAACTTATAAAGGTATTGTACATTTGAAAAAAGAAGCATTTATTTAAACAACATCGTTTTTAGAGTAATTATTCAATTACTTATTTTAAATATAAAATACTAGCTGTGCCCAGTGCGAGTAGCTACGCCACTAACTAACATAAATTTGAAGGAACGACATTGCACACATTTACATAACTTTTTGTTCAGATACCTTCGTGGGCTCATGCACAACTCGTAACCAAATGCATAGTTTACGATTCTATAAAGGACATACAGACAAAAATTCATTTTTATATAAAACTAGCGACCCGCCCCGGCTTTGCACGGGTTCCATGATGAACATCTAAATTTATCAATGTTTCTCTACCATATTATGCATTACAAACCTTCCTCTTGAATCACTCTTGAATCAAAAAACACTGCTTCAAAATCCGTTGCGTAGATTTAAAGATTTAAGCATACATAGGGACGGACAGACGACAGCGACTTTGTTTTATACTATGTAGTGAAGATGACAAATTCAAAAAAATTTGGTTCGAAAATATACACGTCACAAAATCTTTTTTAACGTTGGCAATGGGGTAATCGGATTATGTGGGACTCGGGGGCGAAGAAAGATGGTAATTTGCCGTGATTTCCCGACCTCCCCACATCCCAAACTAATGGCGATCCTCAACTGTCCAAACCAGTCTGGATGCGCCCCGACCCCACAAAGAGGCAAGAGGCTTGCACGTGCCTCTTTTAGGCGCCAGATGAAATGGCGCACCGCTTAGGTACCTACTGATACCGCGGGCAGCGCAGTTGAGCTGATGTGACAAAAGCTTTATTAACAAACTACCTTTAGCTAGTAACTTGCAGCTGGCCGCGATTTTGCTCCTATGGAACACACAATTGTCCCCACAAAGCTGTTCAATATTTTCTCACCATTTAAATCTTGCTGGACAAAAATTTCACCACCAAAACTAGCCAAACTGATCCTGCCACTAACAGCGATTTTAGCTAGACTAACGAAAACAATTTATATTTAGTTTAAATGTGTATTTCATATTTAGTTTAAATGCTCAATACGTGTGAGTATTTTATCGCCATACACCCAAACTGTTGTATGTAGAGTACCTACTAATTATACCTCGATGAGAACACAATTTCGATTCATTAAGAAAAACATGAATCCTTAGCGACTGTGAAGTAATCAAATTTCCTTGACATAAAATATTTTTAGTAAATATAAAACCCGACTTCAAACCGCCGTAGTCAATTTAAGTTGGCACCGACTTGAAATACAGGCTATTGTTCGCTTCAAAGATGGTACTACAGACTGACTTAATACTAAACCGGTACTATCCACTGATTTCTATAAAATTGTATAGGATCAATATGGAACCGACAGCATCTTTTTCTAAACACATATTTATTTATTTTTAATTTATAAACGAAACCCCTGCAATAAGTATAACCTTTATCGCTGGGGCAGTTTACCAACATGTCATTCACGAACACAAATGACACCCAGACTCCGAGCAAGTTCCTCTGGTTTAGACAAAAACACTTGCCCGACCCCGGAATCGAACCCGGGACCCGTTAATCCAAAGGCGGCACATCTAACACCTAGACCAACGAGGCAGTCTCTCTTTCTAAACACTTTACTAAAAACGCTATACATAAAAAAACTTTAAAAATAATAGAATTAACTTACTACCGGATTGAGAAACTCCCCTTTTTTGAAGTCAATTGGAAATGGAGTAGTGAACTAAGAAAAACTTAAGTACGTATGATTATGGTTTAATGATGTGTTGTTTTTCATTAGCCGATGAAGGTTGCTTGCAATACTACGCGGGGGTGTCAGGGCAGTTGCGGTCCTTCAACTTTGACCTGATGTCAGGTCGGCAGCTGAGCAACCAGGATTATGGCATCTGCGTTAGAATGGAAAGAAACTTTTGCGGCATTCAGTTCACTGCATGTCCTGACATGAGTAAGTCTACAAAATGTGCTTGTACAAAGTTGATACTATCATGAACTAAACGAAACACGTTTAAAGACGTACAGACGTTTAGTCGGACTACCTCCAGTTCCTCCTCCTTAGTCGTTCACTCCTGACGGAGTGGTCGTGGTTGATGATGCTGCATTTTCATTGGCCACAGCAGCCCTCGCGATGCGTCTCCACTTGTTACGGTCTTCAGCGTCTCGGGAACTTTGGACTATAGTCGTTTGAGTCGCAGCCTTAATGAGGTCTGTCCAACGCGTAGGTGATCGACCACGTGATCGCCTGCCCTCCACATGCCCCCGGACAACGAGCCGCTCCATGGAGTTTTCGTTTCGAACAACGTGTCCGAAATACTTGAGGATAACATTGCACGGTAGGCTAATTATTCTATCCATGTAACCTCCAGTTACATGGATAGAATAATTAGCCTACCGTGCAATGCTGGCCAGACGGGTTCGCATCGCCTTGGAGCTTGGGACTCCACTAAACGAGGCGGACCGAGGTCCCCAGGGTCCCGGAGCATGCTCTCCTATCGGGGAGTGAATCCCGTGGCCCTGGTTCGGACATACGAGGCTCGCCGGCGGTTTTAGTGGGTAGGTCGCAATTTACCACATACCCAGGCCAGTCCCAACGGCCGGGAATCCATGAGGATCACCGACGTAAAAAAAAGGGTTACGTATCAAGTTTTTCTTCTCTTGCGGCTAGGTTATCGGCTTTGACATTTATTTTTATCAGCTCTTACGACACCCTTATGGCGGAATAGGGTGAACACGGATTGAACACAAGGGCTTCCTTAATTATATAAAAACATTTAGATAGAACTCAGTTGTTGCGCGACTCAGTTTTGGGTCATTCATGGACTGAAATTAATGAAATATTGTAAAGTTTAAAACCTAAAGGATATGTGTATAATAATAAAATGTTTAATACAAACAACTGTGTATTTCTTTCAGTGAACAATCGCTCTAAATCCTTCACACTAAGTGGGAACAGCAACAACCCTGTTAACTCAATGATTGGATCTGGCGCTGGCCCCAACAGCTGCGCCAACGATTGGTTATTGGTGCCGTGTGCTACAAACGTTGGGCGCATACAGCCCGCCCAGGCGTTGTGCACAGACAGAATTTGCGGAGGCACGTTTTCAGCGGATCTTTCTATGCAGTCTGCTACAGTTATGAGTAAGTTCACAAACTTTTTTAAATTAAGTCGACATCTGGCTTTCAAAATGATTTAATTAGGTAATCCTGAAGTTTGTCAACTCATAAATGATTCACTTATGTATGCGCCTGATCAACATCACATTGAATGGAAATTCAAACTGTTCTGCCACGTAAACTCTACTACTCAGCCCATACATGACCCACTGCTGGTCGAGCCTCCTCCAATTACATGAAGGGTAAATAGCGAACTGCGCCACGCTGGCCAGACGGGTTGGCACAGGGTTTCGTTTCATCTTTTCCTTCTCATGCTGCTAGGTTTCCGTCTTGTCACTCAGGATGGAATGGAATGGTGACGCAATTTATTCTAAGTTCGTCACCACACGGAAGTAAATAATCTCAATCTAAATAAAATCTTCAGTTAAAACTTAACCATCAAAATAGTAGCAGCAGGTGTCGCATAATAGGATTATTAAGCTATTGTATAGCTTTTACCACTGGCTCTGAGTGCGGCGGCCGAATCAAGAGATTCCGTAACGAATATACCATACCGGCAGGCAACTTGACGCTAGCGCCATCTAGTTACAATAAATACAACTCGACATTAAACATACCGCCCACCAAGGACATTGTTATAAAATGAATGTCCTTCAGTATTTTTGATTTAAAGCCAAATTACTGTATAAATTAAAATAATAAAATTAGAATTGCTTAGGTTGATAAAAAATGCTATGCAATAGATTTACCACGGCAGTCCCCGAGTGCCACAATTTGTATCGTATCCTAAAGCGCTCGATTTTCACGGGTAAATTGCACAAACCTGTCATAGTCATTTAAATATTGTTGTCACTGGTTACAACACGTGATTACAACACGGAAAAGTGTCACTAACAGCCTGAATTGAACCCCCGAGTAGATGTAGGTCACCAGTGGGGAACAAATTGATGGAAATTACATATTCAATGCGCTGAATTATATTGGAACAAGTACATTACGCTTCAAAGTTTTTATTACATTTAATTGATATAACTAGGTACTTGCCTTCATGGTTAAAATATAATATAACTAGCTGACCCGGCGAACTTTGTTCCGCATTATAAATATTTAAAACAAAAAGAAAGTTGGACATAGGATACCTGAGATTTTTTTATCCCGTCCGTATAAAACCTACTTTAACAAAACGCAACTGACAGCAAAACGTTATGTTGTCTATAGTTTAATATGGCCGAAAATTTGACAATTAGAAATTTTGAATTCGACTTGTTTATATTGTTGTAATTCACATAATATCTTTAAAACTTGTAGCCTAGGTGTTATTCTGATGTATAAGCTATATTATTGTAAAGTTTCATTAAAATCCATTCAGTAGTTTTTACGCGAAAGAGTAACAAACATCCATCCATCCATCCATCCATCCATACTTACAAACTTTCACGTTTATAATATTAGTAAGAAGTAAGATAGTTGGTGTCAAGAAAAGGAGCACTGTATTTTATTTTAATCCCATGTAACTGGAGGAAGGTCAACACAGCAGTATGTAATTTGTCGGCAGAGAAGTAATAGTAGTAGTAGTGGAATAAAAACTCGTTTTAAGTAACCAATAAGTTGAGATGAACAGGGGCCAATTATCTTTCGAAACGTACTGTTTGCTAGAATAGAAACAAATGACACGAGCAAGGAGCACCCCGGGGATGTTTAGTGAGTATGCCTCTACGGAGGAGAGTCTCACACGCCCCCCGTCGGCCATCCCCAGGCCGACAGGGATAGTCCATAAAGGAATTTACCCCGGGCACCAAAAACAAAAGGGTTCGTATCAAGTTTTCCTTCTCTTTTATTTATTTATTTTGTAGTAATGTTGATGTACTTACGTGCGCCTATTACAAAAGTGTAAACTCATGCCTCTGGATAAATTTTATACTGGATTGTTTCAGGCATTGTAAAGCCATTTCGATTATGGTTTCACACAGACAATGTGGAAGGACCCATAGACGTTGACAATCGAGGATTTTGTCTCAACTACATACAGCAACCATGTACCAACAGTGTTGCATGAATAACTTAAGTCTACACCATCGCACTGCCACGCAAATAAAAAATATAAACTAAGAATAAAATATAATGGTTTACATTTATTTTGTACTGTTAGACAATTACAAAGTAACATCATAATATAATTAAATGTGTTATAATTTCATATTCATAGTTCTAAATATTTAAAATAAACAAAACGATTATATTGTTTCTTTGATCTTTTCATAATAGCGGTCAATCTAAAGGAGTCTTGTACTTTATCACCATCATTATATAGGTACAAGGTTTCCGATGCTTAAATACGTTATACGGATTTCCGCAATGATAGGTCCTAACTCCACCACTGGTCTCCTCTTTTGAATGCTACATACCATAAAGAGAAGAATGAGATGAATGTGAAAGAGGCCTAACGTCATGATAGAAGACAGAAATCAAAAGCGAATGAACGATATATTATCGTTCATTCCCTTTTGATTTCTATCTGCCTGTCTTACGGTCCTTGTGGTGGCTGATTAAGAATGTTACTTATTTTCACCCCCCTTCCATTCATAGGGTGTCGGAAGAGTCGACATGACGATCATCATCATGTAGTCATGACAACTGCAAGAGAAGACTTGTACTTACCTCATACCAAGTTAAGTTAAGAGATACTGGCACTTGGTAAGAAATCTTGTGCTAACCTGTCTGGGCCACATGGCACAGTAGGCTAATAATCCGTGTAATAGGAGAATGCCCTACTCAGCAGTTGGTCATGTACGAGCTGAGAGTAGTAGTAGTTTAAAGACTGTCCAAAGAGAATGAAAGGGAAGGAGAGAAGGATCCCTAGTTTTTTTGGGACCAAAGTTGAATGTGGTTCATCATCATCTTCTAACCCCATAATTTACCCCTTCCTCAAATCGCAATAAGTGAAATTTGGCCAAACGGATAAGTACAGGGATTCGTATCAACCTGTCCTAGTGTTTCGGCGTATTTTTTTTTTTTTTTTTATTTATTTATTTATGTACACACATAGAAAAAAAGTAAAATTGCAATTAGGATAAATAAGTAGTACAAAGGTACTACTTATTTCTGTAGAAATCTCTTCCAGTAGACCAGAAAAAGGAGATGGTGAAAAAGTTTAATAGGCTTAGTGCGTAAAAATAATGTTAAACTTAATAATAGGAATATTACAAATTTAAACAATAAATATAATGCAAGTAATAATAAGATACAATAGATACATATATACGAAATATTAATACATACATACTTAATACATAAATACAACAACTATGACTAACAGCAAGAGATTATACTCTTTTTTTGTGTCCTGAATTTTCATTTTCTCTTACGACAGCTTTAACGTATATGTCTATGTATTCTTAACCTGTCGCCACTCGGTTGATACACACAAAACGGGGGGCTGACTAAAAGCCTGTTACATTTTTTAACTTGATGTGCCTTCTTAACGTGAAATGAAGGATGAAGGATTTTTGAAAATTCATGCGGGTGGAAGATATCTAAATCCGGATATTTTCCCGGGCTAAACTTATTAATAAAAAATTAGATTCTTGAGAGTCAAGCTTTTGCTTTTATCGGTTTGTTTTTTAAATGACGCATACTTAAGGTATCCGTCTGTTTTAGAATTATTTATCAAGGAAGATTGCTTTACCGGATCCATACAATTGTGATTTGACGGAATGGATAATTCAATTAAATTGTGTTTTGTTTTGAAAATGAACGTTTATTGTCAACATCATTATTATTACGCTTTATTTGCTTCAGACGTATGTATGTAATGGAATCTTTGAACATGATTTTGACCCACTTCAAAACGTCGGATTAACTCGAAATTGGCATACTTATTAAACACCGATGACAATTCAATGTTTAATATTACATTTTGACCCGTTATCCTTACTAGGATAATAATAATAACGGTGATCAAGGTGAAACACCGGTCTTCGATGCAATAGCTAATAGAGATGTAAATATCATAAAGCTATTGCTATATTTTTTAGTGATTATTTAGCAATAGCTTGCTAAATAGTCACTAAAAAATATAGCAAGCTATTGCTAAATAATCACTAAAAAATATAGCAATAGCTTTTAACTAAAAAATAAATAATAGTTTAAAAAAAAACTAGAAAATAAATTTTAATAAGTTTGAATTAAAAATGGTGTCAGAAAAAATGATTTTATTGTAAAAAAGCGTGGGGTGCTTTTCAGGATATTATCAAAATAAGTCCCTCATAGTCATATCTATTCTTTCCTTTCCTTTCCTTTCCTACGCTTTTTTTTACAATATCTAATCCAATATTTTATAAATCCTTTTTCCGACACTAATTTTAATTCAAATTTATTAAAATTTATTTTCTATTTTTTAGTTCGATTCTCTATGACAGCGTAGTTTTTTAGGAGGAGTGAAACCCGTGGCCCTGTCTCGGGCAGTTAAGGGACACCGTTGGTTTTAGTGGGTAGGTTGGGGCGCAACTACCTGATTTCCGCGCCCCGGAGTACGTAGCAGAGCTGGAGGCGGGGCTGTGTGAGGTGTTCTAGATTAAATCATGTATTATGAAGTTTATTCGTACGATAAGTATATTTTTTCTTGTAAATAAGGCGCAAAAATTAATGTGAATTTTGTTAGCCATCATTTTTTATTTATTCGTTCCTTAGCATAAGTAAAAGATTAGAAAAGTAGCATCATGTGACTGTGGTGCTTGGGTTTAGAATTCTCAAGAAACTACGAAAAGATATGACAAGGTTGAAACCTAGCCACAATAGAGGGATAATATCTTCTTGAAAAACCAGTGTCAAGCAGCCAGCGTATCCCAGTAGGCTAATTTCCCTCCATGTAATTTATTGGCTGAGTAGTAAGTAGTAGTATATGTAGTAACAATACTGTTTTTTCTTTATAAATATCCTTGGAAATTTCACAGAACGCCATCTCGTCCCAAGCTAAGCAACTTAATGCTTGTGTTATGGTAACGAGATTAATGATAGACTACTTATATACATTTTTTTTGTATGTATATTATAGATAGAAAACACCCAGACCCGGAACAAATACTTGTAGGTCGTACAAATATGTCTGCGGGATTCGAACCCGCGACATGCTGCGCAGCAGTCGATCGCTCAACCACTGTACACAATGCAATATATCATAAGTACTGTATGTACTTATAATATATTGCATTGTGGCCAACGGATGATGACTCAAAGAATTGTCTGTTATTTATGTGTAAACTGAAAGCTAATAAAAATGAAAGCGGAAACACGCAGATCAATTGCTTCCTAGGCGTAATAGCATCTTCGATGAGAAGAACCTGTCGTATTTAAAATAATACACTGAAACGACACAAATAGCTTCTTCCCAAGAAACAGCAGTCTTGAATACAAATGAAACCCAGCAAGGTCATAATGTCCCTTCCATTTCTGGTCCGTCGATTCAAGAGGAAGGTTTATAGGTATAATACATCCATAATACCATAGAGAAACACTAATAAATTTAGATTTGATCATTGCACCCGCGCGTAGCCGGGGCGGGTCGCTATATGTTATATTGCATTAAGGTCATCTAGGAACGGTCGATGACTAAAATAATTGTCCGTCATTTATTTGTAAACTGAAAGCAAAATGATTATTTTATATATACATTGCTTGTGAACTTATTAAACATTAACTTCGTCCTATCAACTGTTCAAGCCACTTAAATTGACATCGGAGGTTCTATCCTCGAAGTTGTTGACCATTATAATTACCTGGGACACATTGTCCAGTTAGGTAAGTCCAACTTTGAGAAAGAGGTCAATCGTCGGATCTAACTCAGCTGGGCAGCGTTCGGGAAGCATCTTTTCATCCACAATACTGCAATGTTTGAACACAAAAAAGGGTTTGTATCAAGTTTCCCTTCTCTTATGGCTAGGTGATCTGGTTATTGCGTTACGCTAGTCGTTACGACACCCTCGGGATGGGATGGCTTGGTGACCTTTTTGTATTCTAAATCCGTCACCATAACAACTATTAAACAGTGCCCCGAGTATCATGCTCATCTGACAGCGCAAACCCTTAACTTCTTCACGTTTTAATAATCTATAATTCTATTAAAAGTATAATAAGATATAACGAGAACAAACACTGCGAGACATATTTTCTGTGAGTTGCTAGGGCAAAATTACCCTGTGGTGCGTGAAATATATAAAAATTCTTGTTTAAAACATGGTTAAGGAAGGTCAGCATAGATAATATTATGATTACCCATTCATATACCAACTGAGCCCGACATTGTTTATCCATTGCTTGTTGCTGTTAGTGGTTGTGCCCTTAGATAAAACACCTTGCACTTGCAAAAAGAAAATGTTTCAAAAAGTCAAATGGCATTGAAATATTGAATTTCGTTATATAACTACTTATTGATAGACTCTACTGTATACAATAATACTTACAGTAATAGCATAATCATTCACGAACACGGTACCTAAATTGACCGCACAAACGGGAAAATTTTGGCCGATGAAGCTGGCAACTCGTGGAATACTATAAAACGGGGGCGAAACTTCGTAGGACCGCAATCCACCCTACAGCCTCCTTTAGTCCGTTACTGACTGTAGTACACACCACCCGTATAAACAAACAACGTTCAAACTGGCGCGCTATTCGGATTCCACAACCATGGCGATCGACGGGCCAAGTGAGTACCACACTATATTTTATTGTAGGATTATTTTTTCAGTATAATATCGCCTATGGCTACCTACCTTCACCTATTAGTTGCCACCTTTCAGTTCACACGTGAATATTTAACGACATTGATGTAGCATTGATGTACGGTAGTATGAACGTAGACTACGTAGGGTTACGTGGTGCGTTGGACTCTTTGCGACATATAAATTAATGTTTAGGTCGCTTTTAGTCCGATGATAGAAATGTCCAGCCGCCAGCATTTGTATCCAACGATTGCTTCTTGTGAGTGTTATATTTGAAATTAGAGTGTTATATTCTTAATCCATCATGATAAAAGTAATATTTTTCTTTAATTTGACACACGAGTTTGACTGCGTACAGTATCATAGCTCGCGAACCAATAAATCTAATTTGAATTAGTTTTTTGTATGACTATTGTGCATTTTGCGAGTGTTCTTAGATTTAAGAAAACTTTCTAAGTCATTTGATTCACGCAAAAGGTTTTATTTATGTTTACTTTTGGTTATTTGTATAGTGGGCCCTTTCCAAAGTGCATTTCGGTTCTTGTGCGATGTTTTGCCGGGATAAACGTGTTTATTTATTTCAGCTAACGAAGACGGTGACTCCGAATCCAAGACGTGTGGAAAGATCCTGGTTGTTCTGTCCTGGATTCTGGTGGTGGTGACCATGCCTTTTTCTCTCTTCATCTGTTTCAAGGTAAGCAGACGACATGTTTTAGAATTGTTCATATCATTCTATATTTTATAACAAGCAGTTGAGGCCCTCAGTGTGGGTGGAGGAATCTTTCCAGATCTTTCGTACTGACGTCAGACTTATTAAAGGCGCATTTTTATTTTTTTATATCCTTTAAAATCACTAAACGATGTACGATTTCAAAATTTAAAGGTATGTCATGTTTGCGGCTTCTTTAAATTAGTTTTTCGTTTCGACCCATAAATGAGCCACTACTGGGTCACTTAAAATATTTGATAATCTTAAATATTAAAGAAAATTAAAATAAACTACCATTTGTTACCAATTGTATTATAAACTAGCGGACACGACAGACTTCGTCCTATCAAAAAGATAGCGGTATTAAAGTGCAAATTGACTCTTTGACGTTAGGAACACACAGGTACATTGCTTAGAAAACAGTGAGTGGTTATAATTTAATATGAACTTTATACATTAGCAATAAAGCTCAAATTGTCTCTACGTTTTAGTTAGAAAACGGTTGTTTGGGAAAAAGAAAAAGGCTGTTTTTAGGGCTTTTCCGACAATTATTCGATTTTTTCGCGCAGTAAAAACCATCCTTGAACTTCAACGAACATTTAAAAAAGAATTTGCCAAATTGGTCCAGGTGTTCTTGAGTTATGCGCTTACCAACTTACCATTTTGCTATTCATTTTTATTTTATATAGCTTACGCAGTATTGATACGGGCCTCTCCCAAACTCGTGGAGGAAATTCGTGAATGACCAGACCAATAACCTACCCACAAGCGAAGGATAACTTGAAATGAAACCCTGTGCCAATCCGTCTGGCCAGCATGGCACAATAGGCTAATCAAAAAATGCATACACAACATTGAAAATACAGATAGCGCATACAAACTTCGCTTACCAATACCGTTAGACTAATAATATGATAAAGACGAAATATTTGTATTTAAGTATGTTTGTAACGAATAAACTCAAAAAATACTGGACCAATTTAACATATTTTTTCAACATTAGAATACATACTGCTCGACTGAGATAAGCATGGGCTTGCGGCCTATGCGTAGCCGCACATAAGCTAGATTAACGCTAATTTCATAGGTAAGGACCTAATACAATATTTTAACCGTAAAAACCGGACACGGACCAGTGCTCCACTTTTAACGAGGATTTTTACTTATTTACCTTATAATAAAAGTTTCCCTTTATTTTTCTAATATAATTGTGGTTGGTTGGTTGTGGTCTAACCTGATTTGGCTAAATGCCAGTCATTACACTGAGTGATTACCGGAGTGGTGCCACCGGTAATTATATGGTTAGACCGTATATCAACCGTTAACTTAACCGTGCCCAGAGCACGAAGGACGTGAGATGATGCAAATGATGACGACAGGGAAAGGCTTAATCTGCACATAGAGTACCTACGTTTTACATTATCCGCTGGGATACGGCCTCCTCTAATAATAATTAAATTACTATTCTAAAATGTGTGTGACTATAAGAAGACGTTTTCAGAATCGCACCTTATTTCAATGTTCTATATAATGGTTAATTTTTTTTATTTTTTTTAAATCACATAACAGGGTATGTTCATGAGACAGAACTTACAAAGTAATCAATTAACACATCGTACATCTACTATGTGTGTAATTATCCACTTATGTGTGTTTCAATTTTAGTGACTATAATTGTACATGGACTTTTGAAACAAAGTAAAAGCTTCAAACGAAATATATTCAGGTACCAGCAATTAATTCAAATTAACTAAGTAGTTTATGTTATTGATTATTTATATGAAACAGTTGCTGCCCTAATATAAGCCTTATCACATTACTCTTAATTTTTAATTTAGCGAACCAACCCGTTTACATGTAGGTAAATGAAAAGCTATGTTCCAATTTTTTACAATCACCCTGAGGGTGTAAATTGACATAATAAACTTGTATCTAGATCTCAAACCAATCTAAGAGTTGTATTCACTTCCTTTGGATCACGAGGCCCTGGTTTGATTCCAGATTATGTAAAGTGCCGCAGGATACGAGATAACGACAGGTAATCGCCTGGTAGTCGTCGTTATAAAGAAAATATAAAATAGAAAAATATCCCGATTAGATATCTTAGTTCGATAATATTTTTAAAATGTTCATTTATGTAAGAATGATTTATAATATTTCAAAACGGTCCGGCAAATTTAATTTACAGATAATAGTATTTGAAAATCAGTCATTTTCAAATACTATTATCTGTGTCATTTTAAATGACCGCTACAAACTTAAAAATAATATAATTATCACTTGCAACCTCAATATTCAATTATCTGAAAGAAAACGGCAACTTGAAAAGTAAGTTTGCTATGGGTGCAAACTTAAACTTCATCTATGCGATGATCAAATTGAGCGGTATGAACCAATTATTAAAGTGTACGAGCGGTAAAACAGATCGATCGCTAGCGGCATTAAACTATTTGCCAAGCGCGATGTCCCAGCTGCGATCTACATTGTTATACAACGTGCGACACAACAGTAAAATACATATTGGTACGTTTGGTATTGGTAAATATACTTTAGCGGAGCATGTTCCTCCCATTGGTAGCGCAACCCCAAGGCCCCAGAGTGAGCAGTCGAGAAATACCGTTGGTTCAAGTGTGTTGGTTGGTTGAGGTACTAATTTTCATCTTTCTGAACCTCGGAGTACTACATACCCTGGCTAATCCCCCAGCGACTCGTCATCAATCAATCATTATCCATGATTCCGTATTCGATAAACAAGCGAGGCATAACACAACAGTCTTAAGTGTGCGCGGCAAACCTTCCGAGGCACCTTTGAGCATGGACAAAAACCGACAACGCTCGGCTCGGGCCGAGGCACGCTCGGGCGAGGCAGCACGTGCGTTAGCCTCGGGCGAGGCACGTCCTGACAGACCGAGGATTTGCCTCGCGAGGCTGCTCGCTCAGTCAGTACGCGGCTATTCGTGTGGGGACGGGGCAGAATATAAAACTTTCCCACCGCCCGCGGGAAAATGACGCGAGTTGTAAAATTCAACAAAACCCAGCACGCTTGATGGGAGGATCTAATGGTCCGGGTAGCTTGGTAGCTAGCGTATAAGTCCCTCACACACAAGTCCAGTGCCAAGCAGTTTTACTGTGTTTCGTCGTGAGCCGGTGCCCGACAGGGCAATTCCTTGAATTGCCTTCTCCATCTTATATCCTGGCGTTGCTTTCAATTACAAAAGCATGGTTTCAAAGGCATACAAGTCACTGAAAAAAAAATTACTACGATTAAAAAGGTATTATCAACCCGCAGGAAGCTGGTATTTATACTACGGAATTTTCTACTTGGGCACAACCCTTGATTTGGTACGCTCCAGTGTTACAACGGGCGAAAGATATTGTGCTACAGTGGCCTAGTAGGTTAATTCTCTTGCGGCTAGATTTTATGTTTATCTAGTTTCGTCAGGCGCCTCGTAGACCACCGCCAAAACAGGGTACGTAAGAGACAGTATTCTAAATTTAAAATTGCTTAGATTTTAAAACCAGAGTTAAATATTTTTCACTCGTGTAAGTAATTAGACAACTTATAGAATTTTAGAATAAAATTATTTTACATATAAGCTTTAAATGGCCGAACCAAACCTGGTGTTTTGAATTAATGAAAGTCGAAAATTATGTAGGATAAAACAACGTGGATTTATTCCATAAACACTAACTTAAGTAATATGTACTTACATAAACACTAACTTAAGTAATAAAACAAGACTAAAAATACCAATTAACCTAAAACTTAAATACTAAAATATATTATTTAAAGGAGTCCATTTAGGCAAGGTTCCGAAGATACTGGCAGCGTTCCCCCTTTGAATCGCTAGACTGATTCTTTGTCCGAGGTAGCTACCAGCTCTCCGCTCTCCTGTGATGTCGACTAACCTTTTTGCTATTTCCTTAAAAAGGCTTATAGCGCTAGGACCCCACGGACCAAGGGTCTCGACACCGAATGGGACAAATTCATATTCGGAGCCTAGACCCCTGTATTTGTGTGCTTTAGCTTTTTCAGCCGCTTCACAAGCCGCACCAGCTCTGTTGTTGGTTCCATGTAGATGGGAAGGGGCCAGTGTGTCTGAACAGGTTGCATGCCACACCAACACCCGACCCATCTTCCATGGAATCAAACTCATACCGTCCGGTCTCTTACCATCGTCTCTTGCAATGCCAGTCGGCTCAAGTAGACTGGGCACGTTGACGGAGGTAAGGGACCGGCGTATGATATCGTTAAGTGCGGCATGTCTCGAGAAGCGGCGTGCACTTTTTTGGCATGACAGTCCGTGACCGTCGGGGTCCTAGCTTGTCGACATCTCTGCCACAGGGACATTTATGAGGAGCGCAGACCGGAACCCCAAGCCGTAGACAGGTTGCGATTCGAAGCGTGTCAGGCTCAAGAAATGTTCCTGTTTTTGACGAAGGGTACGCGTGAAGCCAGTAGCCGGCCTCGTGCGCACCCACGGCCAAAAGCCTAGCATGCGCCGAACCCGTACTACAGCTTAAAAGGTTGTCATATGACAATTTGCAGTTTATGTCATCCCAGCTCCTCTGCGAATTTGGGGAAGATGGAAAATTTTGACCTGGACATGCAATTAAGAAAGCGTTTCTAGCTTCTTCCAAGCCAGCAATCTCAAAGTTTGAAGGGGATGCCCTTAAAATTGTACTTATGAGACTTGCTGAACTATGGACAGAAGATAGGAAGGCTGGTAAAGCGACACTGGAAATTTTGCGAATCCCTAGACCACCATAGCGGATGGGTACGGATGCTTGGGTCCAAGAATGCTCGTTCAGCTGCATATTAAGAACCGTAAAAACATAAAACATATTATGTAGGTCAATTATGCAGAATTAGATATTTGTAAGACATATATTCATAAACATTTGAATGATCAAAGCTCACAAGTATATAAAAATGTTGAAATACATGATTAGCCAAACAAATCGTTAGCTGTATCGTTTTGAGTGTAACCATATTATGTTTGTTGCACCTGTACAATTCGTAAAATAAAGGTAAGGAGATGTAGAAGCTTTTCATTACAACTGCGTCATGAAGGTGGGCCGTAAAATGTACAGTGTTGCTGGACTGAGGCGTTTTACCATTCGTACAACTTGTCGGTTTACTGGTTTATGCAACATATTACTGAATAGATTTTATTTAACTGCCACCATTGGAATAGTGTAATACTAATAAGGTTGTCAATAGGCATTTTTTACGTAAATCATTTTAATTGATGGGATTAATTTGTAAAGTCAAATCATTTATTTTGCATAGGACACAACGGACACTTACAAATTGTCAAAATATTAATAAAATGTATACAAAGTAAAGTCTATGCTCTGTGTTAAAGTTATATAATCTTAGTTTGGTAAACTAGTAAACCAGTTCGGAACGCGACCACTGCTGAGAAGAACTGGCAAGAAACTCAGAGGGCTTGTTATTCTTATTTTTATTACTTTGCGGTCCTATTTATGTAATATATTTACCCAGCAAATTCCTTATATCAAACTATTCTATTGGATCTGTAAGCCGTCAACTGAAACGTGAATATTAAAACAATACAAAATAAACTTTAATAAAATACTTTCTTGGTCTAGTGAGCCGACCACCGCAAACAGCAGCACCTGATCACAAGTTTATCGCGTTTGACAGCCATCGGTCTCCTCAACCATATTAAAGGAAAGTGAACGACCCGTCACAGGTCGCTACCGCTGTATGTCGTTGTAATATAAAATATCAATCTTCAATACTATATTTGTTCAAATGTAATAATATGCCCTTTTTGTTACACGGTATATACTCAAATTGAGCATTATGACGCTAAGAATACGCTTGATATGTTCGAGTATTCCGATCTCATTAAACACTAATGGGTAAGAAACGATTCAATGGTTATTGTGAGGGTACCTTAATACATACCCCAATACATCTACATTCCTTTGTTTATTACTTCGTTGTTTACTGGGGTTGTAGTACATGTTTACGCAGATTAAAAATATTTCTACGTCTACGGGTACCAATTTTAAACTCGCTATTATTATGCGGTATTTAAGACGTTTTTTGACAAATTATCCATTCACTCATAGCCCATCACTATCACTACATATTATAAAACAAAGTCGCTGTCGTCTGTGCGTCCTTAGGTATGCTTAAATCTTTAAAACTACGCAACGGATTTTGAAGCGGTTTTTTTAATAGATAGAGTGATTCAAGAGGAAGGTTTATATGTTTAATACATCCATAATACAGTAGAGAAACAGTGATAAATTTAGAGGTTCATCATTGCACCCGTGCAAAGCCGGGGTGGTTCGCTAGCAATGTCATATATTATGATATGACAGACACACGTGTATAAAAAGCGTAACACCAACTATTCGTGGTAGCATAGAGGCAAATGCTGTAAGTGTGGGTGAAATATTCGGGATGCAAACAAATAAATGTAAACGGGCTACAAAAACATCCAGTGCAGTTGACACTGACTTTAATTAGGATACATGTAATATGTAGGATACTTCCTACATATTACATGTATCCTAATTAAAGTCAGTGTCAATTTAAGATGGCTATGGCTTCAAATACCATCATCAGTTTAACCCAGTCTGCAACGCGGGTCAGCTAGAGCATCCTCCCTGACCCGCTGTGCCGCCTCTTTATGCGGCATAACGTCCTCGCAGAAGGAGGCCACAGCTTCCCGCGCCTCCTCGCTGTCGAGCATCCGTCTGATCAAGCTCGACAGTGAGAGGTCTCCTCCATCCCGTGCCACCAGGGCCCGCCTCTCGGTAGCCCAGATTGCACATTCCTCCACCGTGGCAGACGTCGGCTGCCAGCCTGCGATTTGATACAGGTACTTACCGAAGCAGCCACGCCCGGTAAACACCTTTTTTTTTTTTTTTTTTTGTTTTTTTTTTTCAACCTCAACCGTCCCAGCCGGGGACCTTAAGTCCTCCTCCCATCGGCAGATCAGGGCCTCTCGCGCTCTGACCCTGATCCGCCTTACAACACTATCTATCACACGATATTGGAATAAAATCTGGAATTATGTAATCTAAAATCAAAACTCATTTAATCAAGTTGGCTCATTAGAGCACTTTTGACAGGTCAAACACAAATAAAATTTAAAATTTACCATTTAAAATTAATTATTTACCATCGACCACCGGGTCGGAATGCACCTCTACAGAGAAGAGCCGGCAAGAATAATCAATATCAAAAATACATTAACAAGATATCTACTTAAGCAAAGACATGCAACTCCCATACATCCTTAAACAGTAATAGGAAAAAAAAACATCCACCAAATACCAAGGAAATCTCGGAGACGAAAATTGCCGGCGCGTAAAATTACTTCAGCGTAACGCGTATTCAAAATGTATGTGCTGGCCAGATACTGTTTCGTTAGGGTGGTCGAAGTACATATCGACAATACTGCTCTATTATAATGACTGCCTCGTTGGTCTAGTGGTTAGATGTGCCGCCTTTGGATCAACGGGTCCCGGGTTCGATTCCGGGGTCGGGCAAGTGTCTTTGTCTAAACCAGAGGCACTGGCTCGGAGTCTGGGTGTCATTTCTATCTATTATAAGTATGTATTTAGAAAAAAAAATGTATCTAAGTAGTTTATCATCCATCTCGTTACCATAACAGAAGCATTAGTTGCTTAACTTGGGACGAGATGGCGTTGTGTGAAATGTCCAAGGATATTTATTATTATTATTATTATTTATTATGGACTGCCTCTTTGGTCTATACGCAAGTTCGTACCGACGGCTACATTCAGAGCGGCCACAAAGATTGGCGAGGACTGAAGATCGTTTGGAATGCAATAGATCAGCAAGTAAGCATATTTGGCTCTACCAGCTGCCAGCTTGCCCTGTAGAGCCTGTCCCTATCATTCCAAACCCAAATGCAGTCGTTGCACAAACTCCACTACTCAGCCCATAAATGTCCCACTGTTGAGCCGGACCTCCCCCGGAGGTTAATTGGCCTACAGTACCAAGCTGGTCAGACGGGTTGGCACAGGGTTTCATATCAAGTTTTCCTTCTCTTACAGCTAGGTTTTCGGCCTTGTCATTTCCTTCTGTCGGCTCTTACGACACCCTCATGGTGGAATGGCGTGGTGACACTATGTATTCTAAATCCGTCACAAATTCGGTAGGCTGGAAACTGACAGCGGGGGCAGTCTAACGATTAGTGTATTAGTAGAATAGTCCAATGTGGTGATTGTCCAAATCTGGTAATACTGATATCAAGGTATGTACGTAGTGTCACATACAGTGTCAAATACTTTCAATGCCATATTTGATCCTCTTAGAAAGAAAGAAACACGTTTATTACAGCCACTACGGCTCACAAACTATAAAAAAATAGTTCATAATACTTACTTAAAAAATTTATATATTTTTACTAATAGAATTTTGGTGAGGTAAGGCTGACGACGGTCGACGATATACGACATCCTCAAGACGGTATATGTCTTTGTCTTTGCGACTAAAAGAACGCAACAGGCAGATCACCTAGCCGAAAGAGAAGGAAAACTTGATACACACCCTGTGCCAACCCGTCTTGCCAGCGAGACACAGCAGGCTTATTTCCCTCCATGAATTTGGAGGAGGCCCGACTCAGTAGTGGGTCATTTATGGGCTGAAATGACGAAGGCAAATTTTTGGTTTGCAAAGACTAATCGTTGGCATCTCGACTCTATGGTCTGTTAGTGTGTATTTATACGTGCTAGCTTGCAAGTGTACTTCCAGCTATGTGTGTGTGGTTTGTGTTTATTTGCACAAATACACCCATAGAAGTTGCCAGACGGTCAAGACGTTGTAGTATCGATTTCTAAAGTCCTGTTTCTGAAATGACAAAATACTAGTAGGATCATTACATAGAAATTCAACTTTTATGTACTTCTCACATACGCTTAAACTTATATAGTGCGTAATATTTTCTAGGTATACATTATAAGAATGTACCTTAGAGACTGTAAGACTTAACTCAAATAAGCTGTGAAAGAAAATGTATACTCATAACTGTCTTCATTGGGGATCTGATGTGACTGGCTCGTTGGTCTAGGGGTTGGCCGCCTTTCCATCAACGGGTCCCGGGTTCGATTCCGGGGTCGGGCAAGTGTATTTGTCTAAACCAGAGCTGTAAGTGCGTACAGACATAAGCGGTTGCATATTAAATTAGAAAAGCGGCAGGCCGCGCGGGCTTCGGTGTATGTATTAAAAACAGTTTTTCTCAAAAAAAAATCTAATGGAACTTTATTCATGTAGATTTTGTCTCAAAACTCCTATAAATTGACATTTCAAACTACCTTCATCAAAATATCTTCATCCTTTGTCCCATGCGAGGTAGTAGCTTCCATACACTCCTCTCGGCGTCATATTCATGTCTTTCATAATCGTATGCATGTTCTCATTTAACCAATCCATCCATCTCTTTACTCATAGCCCTTACTCGTGAGTATGGGCATTCATACTGAAACTACCACCCGTTCGGAATGCCACTCCACATAGAAGAGCCGGCAAGAAACTCTTTAGTGATTTTATTTAAATTAATTATTTTGTGTAGGTGGTGCAGGAGTACGAGAGAGCCGTCATCTTCCGTTTAGGAAGACTGCTTTCGGGAGGGGCTAAAGGTCCAGGTAAAAAATATAAACGATACCTATATTCCTACAAAGTTAGTTTTCTAATATTAACTTTAATTTGTATTTTTTTGTCTATCACGTACGTTTGCTATTAGACAGTTCTTCCAACACGTGTGGTGACCAATTTAGGATACATAGTGTCACCATCCCATTCTATCCTGAGGGTGTTGTAAGAGACAATAGGAAATGACGGCTGATAACCTAGCCGCAAGAGTTGTACATTAGTTTTTGTTCCAATGTAACACTTAAGATTCCATCTAAAATAACAATTGACCAAACTGTTCGCTTTAAATAACTTATAGTACTTTACTGTAAGACTTTCAAAGCGATATTAATATGTTCAGAATTAGGGCCTCCGCGTATTAGGCGGCCAGGCCGCGCGACCAAGTCGTTGCGGCTAACTAATTCTTCTACGATGTATGTAGATGCGCGCATTAGGCGGCCAAGCCGCGCGGCCAACGAAAAACATCGCGACGCACACGTGGCCTATTGGCCGCCTAATGCGCGGAGGTTCTTATTGCTTTTTAATTTTCAGTTTTAAAATGAATACGTGGTGTAGAATTTGTAATTATATAAATGTTTCAGGGATTTTCTTCATCTTGCCGTGCATTGATACTTACGCGCGAGTGGATCTGCGGACACGGACTTATGATGTTCCTCCACAAGAGGTGAGTCCGATAGACCTTTAGCCCCCGTACGCACTAGCGTTTGAACCGCGGAGGCGGCTAACCGCGCGGCCTGCATATTGAACTGGAAAAGCGGCAGACCACGCGGTTAGCCGCCTCCGTATTTTAACCGCTAGTGCGTACGGGGGCTTAGAGATTACTAGGCACTAAGACTTTCAGACACCGAACATGAGTCAAGACCCAAACGAAACGATTCAAAGAATAATTAATTTTAATTAAAATTAATTTTATTTAAAATTAATTTCTTTTAACAATAAATATTAACGTTTCTATTCGGCGCCAGATTATCCATAAGACAGTGTAGACTAATCCCTAAGGGCCCTCTTTGGACAATGGCTCAGTTAACCAACAAATGAAATTGAAATGCCTCGTCGACTTTCGTTATTTATAACATAGTAGCTGTGCGCATTGCTACGCAACTAACTAAAATAAACTTAAAGGAATGACTTTACACACAAATTCATTTTTTTGTTCAGAAACCTCGTCGGCTCATGCACAAAACTTTCCTGAAGATCATCACATGATCAAATGCATAATGTACGATTCTCTATAGGACATACAGACAAACATGCAATTTATATACGTAGAAGATATTATTAACATTTAATATTATTATAGCAGAAAGAGGTTTTATTGTGTACCATCTACGAGTAAATAATAAATATTCGTAGTGTACCCTAAATTAGCGGATAGTGTGCAAACTATCTGCAGGTTTTAAAATGTCTGGTTGTGCTGAGTGTTAGATGGATGTGTCATTTATAACATCTGAGCTTCGAAACAAACCAAAGATAGTAAACTAAAACAGGTACAGGCTAAACCTGAGAAAGACTACATGTCATATCATGTAAGTGCCATTACTTTAATGGACACAGACTCATCCAAGGTATTATTGATGTTTATATTTTTCGTTTCTTTAGTAATGCAATGACCTCACACCAACAAGTATTAAGTTAATTGGTTGACACATTTACCTGTCACTTGAATTCACGCCCATATGGGCCATTGGGCTACTTACGTCACGGCACTCCTAATAGAAGTTCTCGTCAATTTTAGAATTCAATGGAATATTTGTAACGACCTTCGTGTAATTGGAGACAAGTTACACAAATATTCCAGTGCGCCATGACATGTCTATGAATATTTTAAACTACGTCGAGCTTTCGCAAAACTTAGATGTCTTCACAACGATGTTTAAAACAAGATACCGCGTTCTGTGTTCTTTAACGTCCCTAAAATTGTTCGGGACTGCGATGATTTTAGACGAAAAGTAGTTAATTACAGTTGATCGCATATTTTAAACTGCCAAAAAAGCGGTTGTATTAATTGTATGTTACTAACCGCGCACGAGCACCGAGGAAGCGAGAGCTGGGGAAGGGGGTGGTTATACGCCGCCCCCGACTGTCATATAGAGTACATAATCGAAGCCTGACTTTTATTGAATTATTTAATTGCATATTTTGATACAGTAATTACATACTTCTTTTTATATTTACATTATTCCTGCATACTGTTAGCCTTTAACAGACATACAGAAAAAAAACTAAATCCTAACAAAAAAAGGAAATGACAAGGCCAAGACGCAAGAGAAGGAAAACTTAATATGAAACCCTGTGCCATCCCGTCTGGCCAACGTGGCGCAGTATTCTTATTACGCTCCCTGTGATGGGAGGAGGCCCGACCTAGGAGTGTGTCATTTACGGGATGAATACAATAGTATTTCTTAAGTTACGATTCTTTTGTGACGATCTGGTAAGCAACATTTAAATATTGCTTCGTTTTGCCTGTCATTTCGCTCAAACTTCCATATCTCACTCATACTTCATCCCATTTTCTTATTCACTGTGTAACACGAGAAATTGAAATAAACATACATTAGCCTCATAACAGGAAGAACTTGAAATGAATTCCTCTAACGACCCATCAATCAATTTTGAAGAAGGCTCCAATCTACCAACGGACAAATTATGGACTTGTAGCGACAAACATGGTACATACTTCACACAATTTACCCGAAAAATCTGAACTAATTACATCAAGAAATATCGCCTACAAATGCGAGAATTACGAAAAGTCCTACACCGCGAAAGCGAAATTTCAAGAGCAATTCGCACAGTTCAGATTTTCCGACTACAACTATGGGGGTATAGGCAATGCGACACCTAGCCAGACAAACCACCTCGTCCATTTGCGCCTAAAGACTGAAGAAGAGTGATGACATAAGTCACAGTTTTCCCACGAGTATAGATTTTATAATTGCTCCTAAGCCCTGGGTTTTAAAGGGTCGAGAATATTATGCGATATTTGCAAAAGTCAATAGGATTTAGAACGGGTTTAACGCTGAGAACGTATCGTTAGTCTTACAAAGTAAACTCAATTTACATCTTGCATTTAGCCTATCAAATTAGGAGCCTTATTATGCATGAAGCTTTTTATAATCTTGCATTTGATGCCTTGAAGTGCCCTTTCAATTTTCTTTCATCAGTGTTTTTTTATAAATATTAGTTAATTAACAAAACAGGTTCGTACTTATATGTATAGGGTGAAATTATACGTTTCACAATTTACAAATAATATAAAATTAATTAAAATAAAATTTAAACGTTCTTCAAAAACAAAAATGTATAACAACCAATTTACAATAATTTTGAGTCGGTACCAAGTTAAACCAACGTTAATTAGTACACTCAAGGCACCGACTTCAAATAGTATACATTACTGTTATTGTTCGCTTTTTGACTATAAACACGAAATGGGTTTTTCTGTAACATAATTTAATATTAAGTACCTTCTAGGTGCTGACCAAAGACTCCGTGACAGTTTCTGTGGATGCTGTTGTGTACTACCGTGTGCATAACGCCACCATCTCCATAGCCAACGTTGAAAATGCTCACCACTCCACTCGGCTCTTGGCGCAAACTACTCTTCGGAACACCATGGGCACTAGACCTCTGCATGAGATCTTGAGTGAGAGAGAAACCTTATCAGGCAACATGCAACTGGCATTGGATGAAGCAACCGAAGCTTGGGGCATTAAGGTGGAGAGAGTGGAAATGTTAGTATGCTAATGATATAATTCTAGTAAACAAACGTAGTCAGTACACAGTATAAAACTATGTTTGTCGTGGAAAGAAATATAATGACCGCAACACCATCATCATACGCATATGTTCTATAGTATTTTATAACTATGCTATATTGCCAGCTATACAGCGTGTATACAAAACCATAAAGCAATATCAAAAGGATAATACTACTGATTGATATAAATACTGCCTGCAACATTTAAGGAAAAATAAACAAAACATATTTTCTTGAAATTTTAATCACCAGCTGGTGACGAAAGCTTCGTAGCTCTAGAAATAACCACAGAGAACCCAGAAAATATTGTTGGGCTGAGATTTCTAAGCTTGTAGAACAAAATTATCAATAGATAGTCGGATTGTATAGCTCATTTTAAAAATAAGTATTTGGTTCGAAAAGAATCAGCGGGACATGCACGGATTGGTTTTGCATGGAAAAAGGTGTTAGACAGGGATGTGTAGCGTCAGCGTGGCTGTTCAACCTAGTTTAAGATTTGCCTTAAGAGCTTGAAAGAGTGTAAAAATGGTTTGAGAATGAATGAGTCACAAGACCAATGTCTCCTTTACGCGGATGACCAAGTTCAGCTGAAGATGATGACTGTGCTGCATGAGTCTTTAAAAGGAATTAAGGTTAAAGTAAGTAAGACGAAAGTTATGGTGTTAGAGAGGGATGATGATTTGACAGTATGCAATATTATAATCAGAAGTGAAAAAGTAGAACAAGTAAAAAAGTATTGTATATTTTGCGACAGCGATATTGAAAGGAGTGTGAATGCTGGTAATATGGTGAATGGTGCACTGCACACCTTTGTGAGTAGTCAGAAGGTGTCCAAAAAGGAAAGTCTGGCGGTTCACAGGGGAGTGCTGGTCCGATACTAATGTATGGAAGTGAAAGTTGGGTGTGGCAGAAGAAGCATGAAAGTAGGATAAACGCAGTGGAGATGCTAGCACTCAGAAGTATCTAGGAGTGAAGTTTTGAGATAGGGTTAGGAACGAACGAACTAAAAGAGAGCTTTGTGGCCAGGTATGCTTAGATGACTTGGTCATAACGAGAGGATGAGTGAAAGTAGACTTACAAAATAAATATATAGCGGGAGTGAGAATGGAAACCTTGGAAGGGGCAGGCCTAGAAGGATATTTCATGACCAAATAGGTGATGTAATAAAGAAAGGTCAGGTCATGCATGAAGAGGTCGATGAAAGTGGAAGAAGCGAAAGTTTTGAGCCATGATCGTAGCAAGTGGAAGGATGTGATTTCTGAATACCCCTGCGGGAAAAAGGCGTGACTGTATGTATGTACGTCAATATCCCACTCAGGCTACAGGATAGTAAAACGTTATAAACACAGAACAGCTTCATTTGATTACTTCTATGGGCTCATTTCGGATGGCTACAGGATTTCTGCTACACCCTGAAAAGTCTTTATATATAAATAATGAACTATTGTTTAATAGTGTAATCGACACTAAATTATATGTTTATATTATAATATTTAAATTAGATAACGGGTTGGCCGATTTAATAAAATTATTTTTTTAATATTTGTCCATATCCCGGGTTGGTTCATAAAAGAATGTATAAAAAAATGCGACGGTGTGTAGTAAGAATTCCTGCCAGTACCTGGTAGAATATGATAATACCTCATGCCATCATTCGATTTAATCGCCGAGTCCTTTTTTTATTTATTTTTATCTTTAGGCAGCCCTTAAATTACGCACTTTGCAGTGCGATATAAATAGTAAACTGCATAAGTAAATAGCCTCCTGCAAATGGAGGGATTAGCCTCAAGGATGGCACAGAGTTTTACTACTTGGAATTATAGCTGCTAATGTAACTATTGCCAATGTTGCATTTAGAAAGTGAAATGCAAAATTACCCGCATAGTAACATGTACCCACATGCAACTGTGCTCCATGCATATTATATGTCCCTATTGAAAACGAACAAACATGCAATCTACTAATGGTATAGATTTCAATCAACTGATTGATATTACTCGCTGATAATCTGAATGTACTTTTGGTGCTCGCATATATCGATTACCTTAACATCCTACTTAGGAGTAAAGCTAAATCGCGTTAATTAGGTATAATGAGTAACTTTTTTTTGTCGAAAATCCTCATGGGTTCCCGTCCGTTCGGGGACTGGCTGGGTTATGTGGGACTCCGGGGCGCGTGGAGATGGTAAGTTGCGCCCTAACCTACCCACTGAAACCCATGGCGATCCTCGACTACCCGAACCGCGGGGGTGGGGTCTGCGGTAATGTGGATTATTACCCTACTAATATATTTTATAAGTAGCATTCTGGTCCCTAAAATCATTTCGAAGCTGACCTCCATTTTGATATATAGGTATAATATTCCAGAGAACTAAGATACTGATTTAATGCCTGCAATCTTGCCTCCTTTGCCGATTAACATAATTAATTTAAGCATTGATATTCAGCCACAAATAGAGACTAAGACGTACTGGAGATTGTTAGGAGTTGAAATTTCACCTAAGTGTTATCCGCTTTACGGTTCATAACACCGTAATTGAATATAAATTAGTGTACTCATTCGCAGAAGTAGGTAAAATTGGTGAAAGGTGAGTCACGTGTACAATTACGTCCCAATTTTACCAACGAGGAAGAAAGTGCTGTCAATCTTCCAAGAGAAAAGATATTATGCGCTGCCTTTTGTTTATTTATCTTCTTTACGTAATAAAACTGTACCAATGCCCAACCAAAAGTTGAACTATGCATGAGCAACTTTATGCAAGTAAAATAATTTAAATGTTTCCATAGCACACATTTCACATACAAGTGATATTTTCATTATATATATAAAATATTTCACAAAGCTGTACCAAGCAACAAATGTTACCCTCATCACCAAAGCCCATAGAATTTTGGCTATATTTACTAATATTTTCATGTCAATATTCCCTAAAATAGAATATCTAGAAAAAGCCACCTTATCACATAAATATCAAAACAGAAACTTCATTGTACAGCTATCACGATATTATCGCGGGAAAGCTGCCAGATGTGGGATGGGCTCAAAGCCACAAACAAACAAGATGTATAAAATCACTTAATTTATCAATGTTAGCAGATTATATTATAATTAGGGGATAAACAGACAAAAATATGACAACCGTTGTACGTCACACTACTACTACTTATACCACTACTCATTCCATAAATTACCCACTGCTGATTTCTGCTATTACAGTCCGCGCCACTCTTTATGGCCGGTCTGAATGTAGCCGCATTACCCTGTGCACAACACAAGAACCGGTATCAGCGGGACATACACGGGGCGGAGAGGCAGGGCACGCCAGCGCCCTCGCAACCGCATGTTAGTGTGAGTGAGCTACGTTCGTATTGATTATGAAATGTACGATGCGCAAGTTCGTAGCCACGGCTACATTCAGACCGGCCATAAAGATTGGCGCGGACTGTACATGGAGGGTAATTAGCCTACTGTGCCACACTGGCCAGACGTGTTGGCACAGGGTTTCGTTTCAAGTTTTCCTTCAAGTTATGTCGACTAACCTAACTTAAGAGTAAGTGAAGAAAATCTTCATATAAACCCTGGGTAACGTGGACCAACAATCATCGAAGCGCTGACAAATGAACTTACAGCAAAGACGTGCGTCTCCCGGTACAACTGCAACGCGCAATGGCTGCTGAGGCCGAAGCTGCTAGGGAAGCCCGTGCTAAGGTTATTGCTGCTGAAGGTGAACAGAAGGCATCCCGAGCCCTACGCGAAGCTTCCGAAGTTATTGGTGATAGCCCTGCAGCCTTGCAATTGCGTTATTTGCAGGTAAGTCTTTTGTACATCTATCAATTTAAAACCCGATAGCCCCGATAGGAGAATTCACAAATGGTTCATCATCATTATTTCAGCCAAAAGACGACCACTGCTGGACATATGCCTCCCCCAAGGATTTCCACAGGGTCCTGGGCCGCCCGCATCCATCGTTTTCCAGCGACCTTAACCAGGTCATGGGTCCACCGTGTGGGAGGCTGTAATATACCACTCGAGGAAATGGCTATTTCAATCAAATTTTGAAGTTCAATTCAACTCCAAATTATGACTTTTCAATAATCCAAGACGTGTTTTCAGTTTTCATTCTGAGACTCCCTTTGTTGTTACTGCGTTCTCAGTAGTTTCGGTATTTAAGTTCACGTAGAAAAACCGATCTTCTTATCTCAGACCAAAAAAACCCACTGCTGCGTCGGGCCACCTCTAACTACTTGGACGGAACTTAGCCGACTGTGCCATGATGGCAAGATGGGTTTCGCATCAAGGTTTTATTATCTTGCGGCTAGGTTTTCTGCCTTACCATATCCTTTAGATAAATAGATAAACTCTTTATTGTACACGAGAGAAATAGACAGAACACAATCAGTGGCGGATTTACAGATTTGCCACCCGTAGGCTTTTTATGCCGCCTCTACAGTTCTTGAGACGACCTTTTTTCAGACGTCCACTCTTTTGACGCCCTTTTCTTATACGTTCTCTGTCGCCCTAGGCTCCAGCCTACTCAGCCTACTAGTAAATCCGCCACTGAGAGGAGTCCTCTGAACGCTGCCGCCCCTAGGCCGCGGCCTATACGGCCTATTTATAAATCCAGTACTGAACCTAATATGCAACAATTTGTACAAGTGGCGGTCTTAACGCTGAATGCGATTTCTTACAGACTTTAGTCAGGTCTTAGGGCACCTTGAAGATGGAATGGGGTGTCACCAAGTATACAAAATGCAAATTAAATTCACAATACAACTGAACCTATCCAAGCTGGAAAAGAAATATTATAACTATCCTATTTTGATAATAAGTTGCTTTGCTAATTACAGACGCTGAACACCATATCTGCAGAAAAGAACTCTACAATAGTATTTCCTCTACCTATTGATCTGATCACTTACTTCTTGAAAGCTAAAGAAGAGTCTGTTTAAATCCAATCACAACTTGGAAAGCGTGCTCCGACTACAACTAAAGAATTGTAGCTAAATACAATTAATAAAATTAGTGTCGTTACATAATGTATGTGACTTAAATGTTATTATTAATTATAATTACCTTGGATATGATAGGAGAACCGCGTCGTGAGTGCGGGCTTGAAATATGTTTTCTAATTTATAACTTCATTATGATACTCTTCGTATCAATTTGAATAGAGAATTGTATTTTTCACTTCAGTAGCTCAAACATGTAGGTTTTGCTCACTGAAAACAGTGGATAAAATGCGATTTTGCCCACTGAGTGAGACAAAGTAACTTTTTAATTTTAATTCGAAACATTGACACTATCTCTTTCCCGCCAATAGAAAAGAGAGAGAGACAAGGACCAAGTGGCCAGTACCAACAGCTCCGATTTTTCTTCTTCTTCTTCATTTAGGTTTTGGCTTCCATCGTTATACCGATGATTTTGCCAATGACAAGTGTGTTGTGTTAGAAATTTCGTGTGATTATGAAAGTTAAATTAATTGGTTATAAGTTGCGTTAGAGTTATGAAGTTAACTGTTAGCAGGTAGCGCTATAGAAAACAATACAAGGCATTAAAGTACAGATTATAAATATTAAATTGATAGAGCAATATTATGGGAACTATATTTGATTAAATACAAACTAGACGTACTTTTAACAGTTCGATTGGATGAAAGGAGTTCGTTATGGGGTTACTCCGATATTTAATTCGACCTCAAAGACAAACACGTTCGGAATTTCGTACTAACTAAAGAAATTTAGCAAAAATGATAATTATATCTTTTATTGTAATTCATTGAATTTTTAACTTATTGTTGTATTTAAACTAAAATAAGTATTTACTGCTTAAAAAACTGATATTTAACTTAAAAATATTTAATACTAGTTTCAAAATTGTTATGTAATATATTTCATTTCCTATAGTGTTCTAGTATAGTGTATGGGATTCAAAGGCACGAGATGCGAAAAATTTTGCTCTCGTGTAACACACATAACTTTTCACTTCAGCAGCGAGAACACTATAGGAAATGAAATATATTACGTAACATTTTTGAAACTATAATTAAATATTTTTAAGTTAAATATCAGTTTTTTAAGCAGTAAATACTTATTTTAGTTTAAATACAACAATAAGTTAAAAATTCAATGAATTGCAATAAAAGATATAATTATCATTTTGCTTGTATTGCTTAATTTCTTTAGTTAATTCCAAATATCCGAACGTGTTTGTCTTTGAGGTCGAATTAAAAATCGGAGTAACCCCTTAACGAACTCCTTTCATCCAATCGAACTGTTAAAAGTACGTCTAGTTTGTATTTAATCAAATATAGTTCCCATAATATTGCTCTATCAATTTAATATTTATAATCTGTACTTTAATGCTTTGTATTGTTTTCTATAGCGCTACCTGCTAACATTTAACTTCATAACTCTAACGCAACTTATAACCAATTAATTTAACTTTCATAATCTTTCATAAACGAAATTTCTAACACAACACATTTGTCATTGGCAAAATCATCGGTATAACGATGGAAGCCAAAACCTAAATGAAGAAGAAGAAGAAAAATCGGAGCTGTTGGTACTGGCCACTTGGTCTTTGTCTCTCTCTCTTTTCTATTGGCGGGAAAGAGATAGTGTCAATGTTTCGAATTAAAATTAAAAAGTTACTTTGTCTCACTCAGTGGGCAAAATCGCATTTTATCCACTGTTTTCAGTGAGCAAAACCTACATGTTTGAGCTACTGAAGTGAAAATAACTATTTTTTTTAAATTTAATCTTACTCAATTGCCAAGTTACTGCTACTGCTACTCATCTCAGCCTACTCATAAATGACCTACTGTTGTATAGGAAATCCTCTAGTTACATGGAGGGTAAAAGAAGATAAAAGCCTGTGCCACGCTGGCTAGACGGGTTGACACAGGATTTCGTATCAAGGTTTTCCTCTCTTGCGGCTAGGTTAGGATGTCATGGGGTACACTATGTATTCTAAATCCGTCACCACACGGATAAATTGAAACAGTAGGTAATGCAGGTAACGCACGAAATGATTGATTTGACGTAATTTTCACAAGCTAATAATACCCCTTAGAAATATTGTCACACATTACGATGGGTGACAATACAAACCAAACTAACAGTAAAGAATTTTCTAGAATGGTATTCTGTAAAGTCGACATTATTTTATTAATGTTGCCAACTTTTAAAACTTAATAGCACCTTTCAAATGCCTGGTAGTAGACACAGCTTGAGACCGATATAAATTATATGCATATCAGAATAGTGTGTGAATTCCCTACATAATTTATGTGTTGCAAAAACGATATTACGCGCCGAGCAGCACTTGAAGAATGTTTATGACATCCTCCTAACAGTATGAAGCTTTTGCCTTGCACATACTCCGATTTACGACCATTTATTTTGCTACCCTATATAAATTTCAATTTATGTTTAACGGTCTTCTTTTAGTTGGTATTACTTGTCTGGTACTCATGTCGTCTATACATGATACCGATGCCCCTAGTAAGTTTCGTAGATTAGCTCTATAGATAAAAAGTCATGGGATCAAGGCTTGACCACAGCCAGAGATCGGCCAGTGTGGCAACAGAAGCTTTTTGATTTTACTGCCAATGGAATACAATCCCATTTTATAGGGTCGGCAACTAGTAAATGATATATGTATTAGGTAGTAATCTGCTAGTTCAATCGAGTCAAATCGTTGATCAATCCCGTGACCGTTTCAGTAGTAACTACAGTACCTACCTACTAACACAATCCGACCAGATCAGCACGATTGCCACGGGATTGGTTCCTTGTCATGATTGGTAACTATGACGTAGGAATGCCGACTTTGTCTGAAAAAAGATAGATTATAATACATAGAACCGATATTTTTGACTCAATCGATTTATGTAAAATAGCAGACACATTAACTTCGGCTGGAAGTAACTTACCATTAGGCGGGCTAGCTTAGTAGTAAATCAAAATACCATGCTAGATGTATTACGGTTATTCAATTTACCACCTACTGAAATGTAGCTACGTTCGTTAATAAGCTAGCTACTGCATCTACAAAGTCTCAACATAACATCGTGCACGCTCTTCATCACCAGGTTTAATGGATTTGTGTCAGTCAGTAGCAATATTCTACTCCGTAATAAAAAAATCTATTCTGGTAGAAATAACTGAGCTGCGACATTGACTTTCTACATTGGTAAAGTGCTTTGTACGCGGTACTTCTAAATTACACAGCTAACCTATTGCTGATTTTATTAAATCGAGTACGTCTCGATCGAATTCGTATAAGGGGTGATCATGATTTAATAATTATTTATTTAATCATAATAATAAAAAATATTATGATACATTTAAATTTATTCTAGTCTTTTCTTAATGTCAATCTAAGTCATTCGGTTTATTAATATTGATGTAACGTGTGTAGACTGTAGTATTCGAAACAATTCTTAATTCATAGTAATTTAAGTGTCAATTTAAAGTACACAAGATAAGTTAGTCTAGTAAACGAGGTACTCATCAAACTTGGCTGTAAACTTAGAAGTAGTAACTATTTGTTTCAACGTGTTGCAACGAACACTTGAAAATTTTGTGACTATAATTTATCACTTAGATAATATTTACATCATGGACGTATAAAAAAAGTCGGACAGAGTCTCGCTAACTAAAAACTGTGACATCATAGTCGGCCAGATCAGCTATATGTACAGGCCAGCACGCACACTTTCACACATTAGTCGGCCATTACACGCGTGAACATCGATGCTTAAAGACGCAATATGCGGCGAAAAAATAAAAACTATAAATCATGTCTTGCGTGGTAAAATGGTGTAAAAACCGTAGTGACCGAAAGAAAAACAATCCAGGAATCACGTTTCATACGTAAATGAATAATTCAATCACTTAATTCCAGATTATATACATTAAAATCAATTTGTATTTGCTAGAACAAAACAATTAATTTTAAGTTCAGTGTTGCCAATATTCACGTGTGCAAATTAACCGAAATGTGTGCAATTTTCGTTTATTATAAAAATCAATATACTCGTATTATTATGGTTAATTATTTAATAGTTACTACTGGGTATTTTATTTTATATTCCTTTTGCTAGATTTTCTAAGGAAAATTAAGTATGGAGAAATGATTGAATTAAAATTACTTAGTAGAAATTGTAATGGTGAAAACTATTGGATTCCAAACAAATACAGTGTCATTTGCAGTCTATATTTTGATGCGGATGACTTATAAACAACTAAAGGAGGACTCCGGCGTGTTGTTACTTATGCAGTACCTTAAAAGATAAATTAGCAATCTACCAAGACATGGATAATACAAAAAAAAAATTAAACTATGCCGCTTATTTTTTCAAAATTTAAATGTACATTGTAGCTATTGTGTCGGTATATGTATAATAATAATAAATATCCTTGGACATTTCACACAACGCCATCTCGTCCCAAGCTAAGCAACTTAATGCTTGTTTTATGGTAACGAGATGGATGATAAACTACTTAAATACATTTTTTTTTGTAAATACATACATATTATAGATAGAAAGACACCCAGACCCGGGACAAATACTTGTAGGTCGTACAAATATTTCTTCCGTGCGGGGATCGAACCCGCGACATGCTGCGCAGCAGTCGATCGGTCAACCACTGCGCAACCCGTGTCGTCGAATCGTAAACTTAATCATACATTATTTTAATCCCCAGTGCTTTATTTTGTTTTAATATTTGTTTGAGTCAAGACACGTGGCAGAGGAATAAACTGTTACTGTACCATTTAATACCAGTGCTTCTCAAGAGGTGCGCAAAAAATTATAGTTAGGCAACATAAATATATTATCACAAAAAATTTTTGGTACTTAATGAAAGCATTTCTTTAAATTTAGAATTGTTTTCAACACATCTCGAAATTAGAGGAAATTTCAAAAACCTCTCAAAGTAAAAGACGTTATTATAAAAAAAAATACTCAGCATTTAGGATGTTATAGTTAAACATAACAATTTCGAACAATTTTTTTTTTATATTTTAACCATGTTTTTATTGCAAAATTTTGTGTATCTTGGCAGCCCCAAAATTAACTCACACATACAGAGCTGCCGCCATTTTGGCGTCTCACTTTTGTCTTAGCCAGAGTTCCGTCCGCCTTTTTTTATAGGTCCATGATTTACATTACATATTTATCCAAATGCTATAAAGTAATTTTGTTTGATCCTTTTCCAGTGTGATATTTCAAATATCACATGTGGTAGAAATATTTTTTCTGTGTTTAATTAGTGCTTATTCCCTTATTGCTAATGAAGTTTGCGATCCCTCCACTTTGTATTGATGAGATTTGACGGGTTTTAGACCGTATTATTTTTTTCAAGCTCACGGTTTCAGACACAGAACGTGATTGCGAGACGGTCTCACACCCGTCAAAACTCACCGCTTGATACATACTATTTTAATACCACATAAGCAATGTAAGACCGAGTGTAACAAAAACCCTATTGCCATCTGAAGTGAGGACAAAAAGCTAATATAAAAAACAGATCAGAGTTTTTTTTTATATCTTGAAGTTTATGTGCAATTTCGACGTACTGCTATACCGGTTTTTAATTAGTTATCATGGGTTCCAAAGAAGCATCGAAATGGCAGTTCTATTATTGTTTCCCTACAAATTTAGATACTTGAAATACATAATGTTTATTACGTTTCCTGTGTTTTTCTCGAGTTACGACACTCGTCATCAATATTTTTTTAAAAGATGAAATCGGTTTTTCTTCATATTTTGTACACCTGTAGGTATCTGTATTCCTATCGATCCTTTCGTCAGGGATAGAGGGTTATTTTTACAACTTGTAGATTTCAAAGAAGAATCCATGTTGTTTTCACTTATTTAATAGATGTAGTTATTACTTATTTATTAGGTCACGTTAAACATTTTCAGAGTTAAGACTACCTGTTTGTTTATCCATATCGAATGTAATATTATATTTATCTATAGATTTTTATGAAGTAGTGTATAATTAGGTAATATTAATATAAAATATCTGCTGTTTGAAGTAAACACAACTGGTGCCAAGACCAAGTGATTAAATAAATAAAACAAAACTTAAGACTATTTATTTAAAGAATGAAAAATATATAAACAGAATGATATATTATAAAATTATATAATAATGTAATCTATATTATCAATTCCAGAGTATTACAATATATTTTATATAATATAGTTGAATTACGCTTTTAAGAAGCAAATCTAACTACAGGGAAGACTCATTAATACCTGCTATAAAAAGAAGGCAAAATTACGAGTATATACGAAATATTTCACAAACATAGAATATATAACATATTATAGGTATAGTATCGTCTTTAATTGTTATTGTAGCTGAAATGTATAAAATCTTAACGGTTGAGTCAGTAATTAAATTACTTATTTAAATTATAATATGATGTTGTTCGTCAATAAATGTTAGAAGCGCAGTGGATTTCTGTTTATATTTTCCCATAGGTATTACTCGATAACCCTTACTCATCCGGTTTCTGTTTCTAAGCTTTTTCAGATGTACAGAATATTAAGCATTTTCGAAGTCCACTAATACCAGTTTAAAGTAAAGGAACTCCTACTTAAAGAATACTACTACTACTTATATACTCAACCCATAGGTAAATGTTCCACTGTTGAGTCGGGCGACCTCCCATTACATGGAAGATAATTAGCCTACTATGCCACGCTGGCCTGACGGGTCGGCACAGGGGTTCGTATCAGTGGTTCTGCACCAGATCCCACAATACCGCAACAGGACGCGAGTTGGAGCACTCCGGGGATGTTTAGTGGGTAGGCCCCCCACTCTGGGGGAGAGTCCCACACGCCCCCCCTCGGCCATCCCCGTGGCCGACGGGGATAGTCCATAAAGGATTGAACCACGGGCGACCAAAAAAAAAAGTGGGTTCGTATCAACTTGTCCTTCTCTTGCGGCTAGACTATCGGCCTTGTCATTTCCTTTTATCGGCAGTCTCAGGTTAGAATGGGGTGGTGACACTATGTATTCTAAGCCACACGGATACCGTATTTAAATAACGTCATTATTGTGTGGTGAGCAAGAGTCAGGTCCCAAGTGCTCTATAAGCGTGATGTTGGCACCTGAAGAAATTCACGCTGCTGGCAATGCCATTGCTTTTTGTTACTGGCTTGGTGGCCATGTTCGTGGCACATCTTGTACAATTACAAAACAAACGACATGTGATCGCTTCCGCTAACCATAGGCGGGGGGTAAAGCTGGCGTCAGCGCCACCCTCGTGGCTTAAATTAATGTTTACCTACTGTATCTGGCCATTTATGACACATATTTATTATTCAGACATTTAAAAATGTTAATACTAATTTGAACTTGATTACTACTATTCAGCCCATGAAGGACCTACTCCAATTGTATGAACCCTCCATGCATAGGAGATCCAACTCAGAAAATTAGTCCACTGTACCATGATGACCAGACGGGTTGGCACAGGGTTTCAAATCAAGTTTTCCTTCTCTTGTGGCTTGTCAGCCTTGTCATTTCCTACTGTCGGCTCCTACGACACCCTTAGGATGAAATGGGGTGGTGCTACACTACACTACTACTCAGCCCATAGATGTCCCACTGTTGGGTCGGGCCTCCTCCAGTAACATGGAGGGTAATTAGCCTACTGTGCCACGCTGGCCAGACGGGTTGGCACAAGGTTTCGTATCAAGACTGTCTTCTCTTGCAGCAAGTTATTCGGCCTTGTTATTTCCTTCTATCGGCTCTAAATCCCCACACGGGCTAACTTGATTACAGCGACATCTATTTGGTGAATCAAATCAAATCTCATTTAATCAAGTTCGCTCATTATAGCTCTTTTGACATCTCAAACAATAAAAAAAAAATTAGAAAAAATGGTATTCCCATCAAGATCTAAATCTTAGTGAGCGAAGCCACGGGCAGCATCTGATATAAAAACACTAATTCGGGTATTTTGCATTTAAAACTTTATTTAAAAACACTAAATTAGGTTTATTTAATAAGACGCAGTTGTTTATGCTGTTTTAAATCGGTGTATATTTCCAATTTAGATAGACATGTATAAATGAATGGTAAAGGTAAAGTTTAGATTTAATTGGTACATCAGATACGACGGAGCACTCGTTTTACGATGAAAGTAGATTTCTCATCTTAAATTCAAGATGGAAAAGGGGTTTCTATCTCATCTATTCAAAAACAGCTGGTTGTTCTTCGTAATCAGGGACTACGATAGGTATTTTCGTCCGGAAGGACCAGTGCCGGATTAAGCAAGCGCGGGAACCGTTGCAAATTCTTTCAAAGAGCTCTTGATCTGCCATGGGTTCGTATGTATAAAGTGGTAAAAATACAATTCAATACTCATACGTTTATTTGCTATAAAAGTTAAAATTTTGTGGGTAATTAATACATACCACATCTTATTAAGTTTCAGTCGAAAAATTGCGCTCAGGCATGAGTGGGTTTCAATATGCAAGGCCCCCTTTCGCGCGGGGCCCGTAGCAATTGCTACTCTTGCTACCTGCTTAATACGACACTGCGAAGGACTAAAAGTGATTTCTATTTGGAATGTGGCAATTATTTCAATCACTGCGATCGAGAGAATCGATTACGAAGTGCTCATGCACGAACGATAAATATGGAAAGAAAACCGCGTGAGAGTCAATTAAAAAACATTGTAAGAAACAAAAAACTAGCGATATGCTAATTCCATTCCGCCTTCGTAATTGTTTAATCGAATCGGATTGATACCAGCCTCACCTTAAAAACATTACTCTGCTCTCTCTTGATACTATCTACTAATATGCACAGAACTGCAGAACAGCATTTCGGCCTACCGAAAGACTCTCTGAGCCCTCATTTCGGATGTCAGTAGGTATAGTTACATGTTCCTAAAATATATAACCAAACGATATAATGAATTGTGCTTTGTTTCAACATAAAAGACAGGATAGTGTTTATTCCATAATCAATTGCTTAAGGGAAATATTATAAACTTAGTTGCAGCAAAGCGTATTGGCTATACTTTTACAAGAAACTATTATGTAGCCACTTTAAAATGACCTATTTTACGCAGTATAATGTGTCTGAAGTATAATGGACATAATATCATAACAACATTGTAGGTATAGGAAACATTATAAATAGCAGTGGCGACCTATAAACGAATACTTACCTGTAATCGATTCAATCGATCTCTATGAATATTTCTTGGAAGTCATCATAGAGCGCGACATTCAGTTGTTTATCGAATTGAATATTCGTGTAGTTTGTATATCTCCACAAAGGTAGGCTTGATAAACAAATAATACGGCTAAGCCAATATTTGCTTTAACCTTTCGGTATGGATACTCGTCTCCAAACCACCAAACAAATACCAACTAGTAAACCGTACTATCGGTCTATTGTTAATGACTGTTCTTAACTCTGTCTGTGTCGCTTTCTCACGGAAACCGCTGCGTCCTAGTCCAATTTTGATGACATAAAGATCTGCGGCAGGTTGTGCAAAACCTTTTTAAAAGGAAAACTATCTATAAACATAATATGTATATGTTCCGTATTTCCGTAGAATAAACAAGACAAGGATTCAATCAAATATGTTTTATTCCTGGCAATGTTGCCATTAAAGACTTAAAATTAATTGCTTTTCTTAGACAAACGCATAAAATATGCATAGGCAAAATAAATAGTGCAGTAATATTAAAAAATAACGTTCAATCCTTGTTCAACGTTTCAACGTTCAATCTATGGAGATAACGTTTATAAGAATAGAGGCCATTCGTCTGAAATTTACTACTTACGCTCTGATGAAATGTACTACATGCCGTAGCTACATAAAGACCGACTAAAACGTTAATATTTTTTTCTTAAATAAATGGAGAAACCAATGTTTTTTATTTTACTCTATAACTACTTTATTATATTCTAAAACATGGCCTTATAAATTTATACGCAAATATTAGGTCCTTACATATGAACTTGGCGTTTTGTACGGTAGGAATTTTCTTGTAGGAATTCAGAGTTGTCCAAATTCCAGAAAAAATTGTAATCTGTCGGAGCAAGGTCCGGGGAGTACGGTGGATGTCGCAGACATTGTAGCCTATCTAACTTAGTGGTTTTTTGTTGTGCAGTGTGTGGTCTTGCGTTGTCGTGAAGCAGTGGCAGTGGCAGTGGCCTAGAGCGATTGACCAATGTCGGTTGTTTAGCAGCTAGTTCTTCCTTCATAGTTTGCAGTTGCTGACAATAGATAACTGCTGTAATCGCTTGCCCAGATTTTAGAAAACTGTAGTGAACGACACCCGCTCGATTCGATTTTAAATGCCTCCATTATTGGGTCGGTTGAGCAAAGTAACACAGCAGTTGACGCGTGTTTGTAAGTTCGACTCACTTAATTCATGGAGGTATTGATAAAATTTATTAGATGGTAATACTTAATTTAACAGTTATATTTTAATTATTTAAAAGTATTATGCAATTGGATATTTTAATTTGATCATAAATCTGTTAATTTGATCATAAATGTATTTATTTGCGATGTTTATGGAAATTTGTGATACTCTCACAGACACTGCACTAGGTAGTGCAGTGTCTGTGAGAGTATCACAAATTTGGTGCCATTTTGCCAAACCGAACCATCTTTGAAGAAGCTGATAACTGGTGATGTAAAGTGGATCACGTAGTTACGACAAGAACGTGCAAAAAAGGTCTTGGTCAAAGGTCGGTCGGTCTTCACAGACTGTAGCGAAACCCGGGTTAACTCGCAACAAGGTGATGCTGTGTGTGTGGTGGGATTGGAAGGGCATTATTCATTATGAGCTGTTACCACCAGGCAGGACCATCAATTCTAAACTCTACTGCGAACAAGTGATGAGATTAAAGCAAGAATTTGAGAGAAAGCGGCCGGAATTAATCAACAGAAGGGGTGTGGTTTTTCATCATGATAAAGCTAGACCTCACTCATATTTAGCCACTGAGCAAAAATTAAGAGAGTTTCTTTGGGAGGTGTTAATGCATAGTCCCGACTTTGCGCCTTCAGATTTCCACCTGTTTCGGTCTCTTCAGAATTCTTTAGGCAGTGTCAGGTTAACATCAGGAGGACTGCCAAAACTGATCAAAACAAAATGGGATCATGTCCCTACCTACAAGATGACAAAAAGTTATCGAACAAAATGGTATGTAGGTACCATTTCCATACTTTCGTTAAATGTAAATACTATATTAAAAAATGTTTTGAAATTTCTTAAAAAATGCGAAGAAACTTTTTCCCGAACCTATTATGTAAGGACCTAATAATACTTATATTTATCTAGTTTCATTCTCCAAAGAAAGTATCGCAACTCTAAAGTAAATAAACTTAATATTTAAGTAGCACTCTTGAAAATAAAAAAATAACATACTTAGAAACTAAATAACTCTGCCTATCGGCTATAACGTTTGCTTATTTTCTTAGCTCGTTCCACTGTATGTTGAATATCGGCCAAACTCTTAGATCTGGCCGGTTTTCTATCATATGGAGTTCCTACATCTGTCAATTCCTCCGACACGATGTCAGTTATTTCATCACTTTTAAGTAACGTACCAATATTTAAATGCAAACAGGTTGATCCATTTCTAAATAATAAGCGTATATTGGTTTGGTCAATAATCCTCAATGCAAAGTAATCATTAATTTTGAGAGACTTGGATCTTATTTCCAAAAATTTGAAGACCTTTAAATCGTTGCATAATTTCTCTCTAGCATAATTTTCCAACTCTGCAACGAGCATGGATGTGTGTTCGGAAGTCTTCTGACAATTTGAAGGCTGCTCAGCTTGCATAATCGATTTCATAGAAAGATCGATTTCGCTGACATATTTTTCAATGTACGCGTGGTAAAAATGTGGCTGCTCGTGTAATGTGTGCCACATCCACCGTCCAGGAGGTCCTATCTTTTTATCTTTCACGATGCCTTCGCTTTGGTTGTATTTCAACCTGTCACAAAATATAGAGTACTTAAAATAATAACACTACTTCTCGGTGAATTCATTCTATTCGAAAAAATATGTCATCATCGGGTACACTGAATCTGTTTTCATGTTTTCTTCTCTCACGGAAAGTTGTCTGCTTCTCGCTTCTGCATTTGTTTAGTCGTCTTTTACGACACCTTTAAGATGAAATGGGTCAGTGGCGAATTCTAAATTCAATTCGGACTCACTACCATAGTCATATTGCGACTACATTATCATATAGGTAATATCTACTGGTAGATAGTAGATACAATAGCAAAATCACACCTAATATTCCCTTCATGATCATAGACGACGCCATTTCCTTGATCATCGAACACAGCAAGTATAGTGCGAGGACTTTGTCTCCAGGGCACGGCTCCTTCATTGCAACTATAAACGACGTACCTACGTGTAGACGTCGGCGCTGGTAAAAAGTGGTTTTATTAGTATTATCGGTTAATAATTTAATATAGTTTAAGAAAAATATAGTATACGTCATAATCATAATTTTACCTCGCAAATAAACCACTACTAATACGATCCACCTTCAATAGCAAGAGCTTTTTAAAAAATGTTCCTTCTTAGAAGAGTATCGAACATGTTGCTTAGTCTTAGTCCTATGTTCAAATTATAATTGCATCGGGTTGCACGATCTTTCATACTGTAAAACTATTACTATTCACTTGATTAAGCAAAGGTAAAAACAGATTACTAAAGTTAAGGAACCTTCAGAACGATAATAATCCAGAGCAACAATGCCATTCTTATAGAACCACTGGCCAAAACCATGTTCATCGGCGACTGCGACTATTTCACCCGTTTTGTAAAATTTTGTCGAACATTTATTACGTTGAAACCAGCTTTCGTATGCCATCTCCATCTTGTAAATATTTGTCTGTAAAACATTATAAACACAGTTGAGGTTTAACCAATGTATTTGTAAAAAGCACTAATTTCGAAAGAAATCAATTACCCTCCGCATTGTTTTTATATTCGGCAACATGGTTATTCCGTTTTCTATGAACCGTCTATTTGATAGTTGGTAGCACATGATGCCATTAGTGATTGTAAACTTATCCTAAAAAGAAAATTTGTAGATTTCTCAGATTTGTAAACTGATGCTATGCTATGCTATGTAGGTAAGATCAACTTACAATATGTTTTTCTTCCTCAGTACTTTTCGTATCTGTAAGGCTTGAAACAGGCCTCTTGTAGATACAATCCAAGCTATCCTTCACATGAAATAACAAAGGACTCGCCTTTGCAGATTTTTTAAGTTTCTGGACTCGGTTGTAAGGTATTAGTGAATTGTTATATATCATTTTCTTGGGAACTTGGCTGACAGACACATTACATTCCATCGTGTTATTTGAGGATATGGTTAAATCTGGGTGTTTACTAGTTACAATAGCCGGAAGTGATGCTACCTCTGGTTTTGGCACAGACATATTTTTAGGTTTAGATTCTTTTCTAAATTGTTCCGGAAGCTTTTTTACCATAGGCGGTTTCTTAGGTTCGAGAGTTGGTTTTGGGGTCAGTATTGGTTTTGGGGTCAGTATTGGTTTTGGGGTCAGTACTGGTTTTGGGGGCAGTTTTGGTTTTGGGGTCAGCATTGGTTTTGGGGTCTGTATTGGTTTTGGGGTCTGTATTGGTTTTGGGGTCTGTACTCTTTTTGGTTTTTCCACTGGTATTTCCAGTATCTTTATGGGAGAAAGACAACGAAGTGGTTCTTTATTGAAGTATTTGCATATGCACATGGCTGATTTAGGAGGAGACATATAAAGGCTATCATTTGAACAGCGGGGTACATGAGATTTGAGTTTTATCATTACTTCATCAATCATATTTTTACTGTCTTTAAAATATTCAATTGCCTTTTTATCGCAGCAATCAGGAAACAGTTCAGCACTTATTTCGCTCACAAAAAGCGGTTCTTTTATTTGGTGCAAAAGATCCTCTAGCTCAATTTTAGAAATTTTCTCCTGTGCTGTTTTGTGTTCGCAAAAATTTCCTTCTAATAGAGCCTGTAATAAGTTTCTTACATTACACAACCATATTTTAAGTCGTTTCTGTCTCGCCTCCTTCTGCATATCTTTATCAGACAGGTACTTGTTAACGATATACTCGCATCTCTGACATTTATTGTAAGAGTTACTCTTACAATGTTCACATACACCTACAACCTGGTTGCCCTTAATGGATTCAAATTCCTGCAGCAGTTCACGCACCCTTTGCACTACTTTTTTGCACTGAAAGCATTTTGTTCTATACTGGCCTAAGGAAACAGAAAAGTTATAAATGGCATTCTTAAAGTGATTTCTAAAAAAAATTATATAAATGTAACAGTTTTCTTACACAATTCACCAACATATCTCGGTCTTTCTATATCCTGAGAACTTTTATTATGAATTATGTACGTCTCTCTCTGCTTGACGGAGCCTGCAAGCTGTGTTATTAAAACGTATAATAAGTACATGAAATGATCAAATAAACACCAATATATGGCAACATTTTTATGTAAGAAATGTAGCTTTTGGTTGTTGTCTCCTCTCAAGCATTGTGAACTGTGTCAACACCTTTACGAAATGGTTTACCATCGGCTATGTGACACTATTCATTTTTAATTTCTGTTCTACTACTTGTTTACTTAAAGTTGAGGAAAGAACAAATAATAATATTATAGACCTAAACAATGATGTTAGAAGTAAAAAGGTGTAGATGGGTTATAAGCGGTCAGCAAGTGGCACGTTAAAAGTAGGCTAATTAGCAAACCTGACCTCAGTGTTGTGTCGCTGGCGTAAACTAATGCACGTCAAGAGCCGTGTGTAAAAAGTGCTATAAAACAATGGAAAATGCCGTCGTGTGTTATGAGATATTGCACAAACTACACTAACAAAACTTCTAAAAGTCAAGGAATCACTTATCTTTCGTAACTATCACTATTTCCGTAATATACCTATACTATTTGCGTTGTAGCATGGTGCGGGTGACAGTTGCCATTATGTCAGTACTAGGGATGTGACGATATGCAATTCATTTTTATCGCTAACGATACTCGCAGCATAAATCTGGTCCTCTTTAATATTGTTGTAGAAATGAGTGTGTTATTTAGTTGTCTAGTGTAACTACGTGTATAAACTTGTCAATATAAATGTTTTATGGCTAAATAATTATGTTTGTATTTATATAAAACTAGCTGACCCGACATACGTTGTCCTGTCCTAACTATAAACTACAAAGGTTCAAGTTTTCACTTCTGCCGGCACTCCCGGAGTGCAACCCGTTGTTGTTTTTTGTTAGTTCGGAAACTGTAACTGGAGTTCTCATCTTCATTTAAAAATGATGTCCATCTTCACCTTTCCAAAATAAGATATTGTAAAGCATCATATAATCGATCCTAATTGAGTGCTGGTAGGCGTCCCACACGGTGGAGCGACGACCTGGTTAAGGTCGCCGGAAAGCAATGGATGCGGACGGCCCAGGACCAGCCTTTGTGGAGATCCTTGGGGGAGGCCTATGTCCAGCAGTGGACGTCTTTTGGCTGAAATGATGATATACCTAATCGATGTGTTCCGGACACACGCTGCAGTCGATTGCTACGCCAATGCAAAACACCCTATATCTCGGGTTTCTAAATTTTCACCCACAACGACTATAGCGATTTCGTCATTAGCTGGCCCGCGGCGTCAGGAGCGCGATCCAAATGTGCAGGCCGTGTGGTCGTGCCGCGCGCGATCCATGCGCATTATTGGAGCGCGCGCTCCGCTCTAACACGATCCACGCTCCGTGATCCTGGATCCGACCGATCCAAAACGGATCGTCCGGTGTGGACCCAGCTAATTGTTAGCGCATTAAAACGTATTGTCCTGAAGGCGTCTTATCAATTTTGATGTCAATTTTGTGACTATTTCGAGAGAAAATATGTAGAAAATTTAAATGTAAAGTAATGAAAAACCAAATATCAACGTTTACGTTAGGCCGTTTATGACGTTTATGTTATGTTTATGTTGGGCCCCTAGACCTACAATACCTAACATTGTACAATAAGATTGAAAGGCGCTTTGAATCCAAACGATCAATTATATTGCACAATAATACGAATTGCGCAATGTTTTGGTGTTCAGTCGGAGAATAGTATTGACCCTTCACGATGCCATGGAAAAATATTGTGCAATAAAAATTAAACTCGCTCAAACTTACGTTCAATCATTGCGCAAACTTCAATATTAACCTTAGACAGTCAATAATATTGCACAATGCGTAATATTGCCGCCTTAGTCTATCCAAACGTACCAAAACTCCATATTACATTGAACTTTTAATATTAGGCATGATGGATCTGACCTAACCATGATGTGCACTGAGTAATTCGGTTTTCTTACATACTTTTTGTTAGGAATAATAAATTAATTGATAAACATGTATTTTATCTTTAAAATAACTCCGACCGAAGCATCTGTTTTAAACGATGTTTCGTTTTTTTACATCCTCTCTAACGATATTTGCAGCTTGCATTCAGACAATTCTATGACAAACGTCATGAGGTTACATTATTTTTAAGGTTAAATAAGAAATACTTTTTATAGCGGTTTGATATTCTTAAATGTTTGTACAAACTTTGCCGTGGCAATAACAAACACAAAAAAATATAATCATTAATTCATTTTTTAATTAATATATTAAACCTCTTTTACTTTTAACAAAGCGCCATCTATTCAATACTTACTCCAATATTTACAAACCTGTCAACAGATATCGCCATTGTTAGAGCTAACATATGATTATGAATGTCAAATAAAAACCAAATAATTTGCATTAAATTAATATATAAATTTTTTTTTTTTTGATCGGGATAAAAAGTATCCTATGTCCTTCTCCTGGCTCTAAACTACCTCCCTGCCAATTTTCAGCTAAATCGGTTCAGCCGTTCTTGAGTTATAAGTGGAGTAACTAACACGACTTTCTTTTATATATATAGACTAGAACATTCTGGTTGGTTTCATTTAATGTTCTACAATTATTAATGATTAAATATATCACGCATACGAATGTGGTACAGCTGAAATACGAATGTCATAATATGAAAGTCTTAATTTGTAAATCGCGGCAACTTTCAATGCTCATGTTACCGAAACTGTCACCCGCACCATGATAAAACGCACAAACTATAATTAATATGTTTTACAAATTAAAAATGTTATTCGTAAAATATGGCGGTAAAAATCAATGAGTGGAACAAAAGTATCCTCATTACCAAGTGCAAAAGAGATAGATGTCATTACGCATCACAGACTATAGAGAAACAGACATGTGAGCTGGCTAACGGAGTAGGTACAAAGGTAAGGTTATTAGGTGATGTTATTTTTTGTAATGCAGTCGTTATTTAAATTAAATTGTTTTATTTTTTTGAGCTGTGTTACTCGAGTAATAAATAAACTATTAATACAGGGCAATTTTTAATTAGCATACATCTCAGAAGGTGGAGTTCTCATGATTATAAACCACTTTTACTAAATAGCTGTTTCTAACATATATGTTTACTTATCGAGACAAAATGTTTTTACAAAATATTTATAGGCATTAAACTTTGTAGGGCAAAATGTTATGTCTGATTTAATTAATCTATATTGATTCTAGTGCATGTGACGACGCATCACGACAAATTATATTTGTCTCTATTTAGCACGTGATTATTAAATCATACCATCCTACTTTCACGACTCATCTAATGCAGTGTGCATATTGCATATTAAGTTAACTATGTGTGCGTTGGCTTGCCATTTTTATAGATCGAATGTTGTACAGGTAACGTATCTACACCTTTTAATTGTAACATCATTGGACCTAAATCTATATATATAAAAGAAAGTCGTGTTAGTTACTCCACTTATAACTCAAGAACGGCTGAACCGATTTAGCTGAAAATTGGCAGGGAGGTAGTTTAGAGCCAGGAGAAGGACATAGGATACTTTTTATCCCGATCAAAAAAAAAAAAATTTTATATATTAATTTAATGCAAATTATTTGGTTTTTATTTGACATTCATAATCATATGTTAGCTCTAACAATGGCGATATCTGTTGACAGGTTTGTAAATATTGGAGTAAGTATTGAATAGATGGCGCTTTGTTAAAAGTAAAAGAGGTTTAATATATTAATTAAAAAATGAATTAATGATTATATTTTTTTGTGTTTGTTATTGCCACGGCAAAGTTTGTACAAACATTTAAGAATATCAAACCGCTATAAAAAGTATTTCTTATTTAACCTTAAAAATAATGTAACCTCATGACGTTTGTCATAGAATTGTCTGAATGCAAGCTGCAAATATCGTTAGAGAGGATGTAAAAAAACGAAACATCGTTTAAAACAGATGCTTCGGTCGGAGTTATTTTAAAGATAAAATACATGTTTATCAATTAATTTATTATTCCTAACAAAAAGTATGTAAGAAAACCGAATTACTCAGTGCACATCATGGTTAGGTCAGATCCATCATGCCTAATATTAAAAGTTCAATGTAATATGGAGTTTTGGTACGTTTGGATAGACTAAGGCGGCAATATTACGCATTGTGCAATATTATTGACTGTCTAAGGTTAATATTGAAGTTTGCGCAATGATTGAACGTAAGTTTGAGCGAGTTTAATTTTTATTGCACAATATTTTTCCATGGCATCGTGAAGGGTCAATACTATTCTCCGACTGAACACCAAAACATTGCGCAATTCGTATTATTGTGCAATATAATTGATCGTTTGGATTCAAAGCGCCTTTCAATCTTATTGTACAATGTTAGGTATTGTAGGTCTAGGGGCCCAACATAAACATAACATAAACGTCATAAACGGCCTAACGTAAACGTTGATATTTGGTTTTTCATTACTTTACATTTAAATTTTCTACATATTTTCTCTCGAAATAGTCACAAAATTGACATCAAAATTGATAAGACGCCTTCAGGACAATACGTTTTAATGCGCTAACAATTAGCTGGGTCCACACCGGACGATCCGTTTTGGATCGGTCGGATCCAGGATCACGGAGCGTGGATCGTGTTAGAGCGGAGCGCGCGCTCCAATAATGCGCATGGATCGCGCGCGGCACGACCACACGGCCTGCACATTTGGATCGCGCTCCTGACGCCGCGGGCCAGCTAATGACGAAATCGCTATAGTCGTTGTGGGTGAAAATTTAGAAACCCGAGATATAGGGTGTTTTGCATTGGCGTAGCAATCGACTGCAGCGTGTGTCCGGAACACATCGATTAGGTATATCATCATTTCAGCCAAAAGACGTCCACTGCTGGACATAGGCCTCCCCCAAGGATCTCCACAAAGGCTGGTCCTGGGCCGTCCGCATCCATTGCTTTCCGGCGACCTTAACCAGGTCGTCGCTCCACCGTGTGGGACGCCTACCAGCACTCAATTAGGATCGATTATATGATGCTTTACAATATCTTATTTTGGAAAGGTGAAGATGGACATCATTTTTAAATGAAGATGAGAACTCCAGTTACAGTTTCCGAACTAACAAAAAACAACAACGGGTTGCACTCCGGGAGTGCCGGCAGAAGTGAAAACTTGAACCTTTGTAGTTTATAGTTAGGACAGGACAACGTATGTCGGGTCAGCTAGTTAAAAATAAAATAAACATAGGCAGAACAAATATTTAAGTTGCCGACGCTTCCAGTTATATTTCCCACTTCTGTTCTTCCGATATTTGCATACAGCATAATATTGAGAAGATGCTTGCTTTTCTAACATAAATTACAAAAATATACAATCGAAATAAGCAATACCTGTTGTTCATTTTTTGCGTGGACATAAATTTCCAGAGAAGAGTCTTGAAGATCCAGCACCTTCTTGAAATTACTAGCACATGGAGCTTTGCACATGTGACAATTTCTGTGAAAAATACTTTAAAGTTGAATGTTATGATCCAAAGTAACACCTTACTTTGGATCCTACTAACGCTAACTAACGATGGTTTAGATATTACATTAGTCCAAAACTACCTGGTGCCATGTGCCACTACCTAAAGGTACTATATAATTTGTGAAATAAAAATGCAAAACGTATACAGCAAGAATGAAAGAAACCGTAAGCAACTACAGAAATACGTTTTTATACGAAAAGAGTGGCGATCAAGCATAGTGCCCGTCTGGGTAGGCCAGGCCAAGCACTTGATCATTCTAGAGTTAGCTTTTCGTGGGATCGAAGTGGATGAACACACCTATAAACTACTACTTCTCACCCCTTAAATAATCCACTGCTGAGTCGGGCCTTCAACTACACGACCGTCCTACCTACCCAAAAACATGTATCATCTTCATTAGCTATCCGTGATAACAAAAGTTGCCAATTCGGGAAAATTATCTCCTGTTATTTATATTTTATCCCGCCAATTAGTGTGTTACAAAAAAATATAATTTTGCAGTACATACATTTTTTAAACCATCTCTATTTTATAATGTGTGTTTTATTAAGGTAACCTAAACAAATCAGTTTCATACCACAATGCGTAGGTATTTTGCCGTGGTCTGAAACTTTAGGTACGTCATCAGCCCATAAGACCCACTGTTCGGGCTTCCACTAATTACATGGAGAGAAATTAGACTACTGTTCCACGCTGGCCTTATTTTTTCCATAAGTCGGATTTCACGGTACCCACCGGGTAGAATGGGGTGGTGTGGTGAGACTAAGTACTCTATTTTCGTCACCGTGCGGACACCTCAAATCATAAATATTTTTTAAATATTATTACAATTTTACTTGATACATTTGACTGATTAGTTATTATTTCCTTACCGTGGGTTTCCATCCATTTTGTTATGGATAAGATACTGTCTGTAGGGTTCGCACCTTACACCAAAGGATTTGATGAATTAAAAGTCTTGCTTTGTGCTAATGATATATATATTGCTCTCTGATTGTTATATGCTAATTAATTCTACTGATGATGATAATAAATTGATTGATGACACGTCTATCGCGGACGCGGAGTTTACGTGAACTACCTTAATGAAATGATGGTAAAGCATTTTGTACGGTTAAACCGTACATGCTCCCGGCCTACGAGATGAGAGATGATATGATAATTTTATTCAAGATGATATATTATGATAAGATACAATTGATGGAAAAAAGATACAAAAACTATAACTAATGAACAAGAAACTTCACCTACGTTAAATCATTCTTCTGTATACCTAAATTTACAGTGATTGAATGTAGGTGATGTGGCCCTATTGACGTGTTGTTTCACTTCACTTTGCTCTGCTTTGATCACTGCACTTTCACTACGATGCTGAGCAGCTGTGCTACTCTGGAACTCGACGGTGGCCTCCCCCCGGGGAGGCGCGGCGGCTGCGAGCGCGCGGCGGCGGCGGCACTCGCGCAGCCCGGCCACGAGCACGGCGGCTGCGCCCGCGCACACCAGCGTGTACATGACCGTATACTGATGAATGTCATGATGCGACACCGGCTGGAACTCTTCCTCCATGTTCTCGGTTTCTTCTTTAAGTTGCTGGATTCGTTTGCTTTCATCCTGGAGAGAATTTTCCTGGTTTCTCATTTCTTCTGAAGTGTTGATAGGTATTGATAAGTTTATAATATGGTTTATGGGTGCTACGACTTCGGGTGCAAAAGCTCTAGGCTCCGTATGAATTACGTTTTCTCGCTCTTTGTGTGAATTGATTGTTAGATATTCGCCTTTGATAGTGCAAGTAGCTTCCATTGAAATGATATTCACGCCGGTCAGTTGCTCAGTGGAAACTTGATTCCCACATATAAACCTTAGCGCACACTGATTGCAGCAAGTAAGTAAAAATATGTTCGGCTGTAATAATTCTGTCCACTGTGTTTCGCATGGGCCAGTTATAACTGCACAGGTATCTTTGTTTTTTACACAAAACATTTCATCTGATAGCCTCTGATAAATTGGTTTTTGGAGTTGGCAAAGGTAGTTACTCGAATCGAACTCGTAACATTTCTGATAAAATTCCGTCTCTTCAATAGATAAAAATGTATCTGATTTGATATTCATCGCCACATACTGTGCGATAGGCTTGAGTTGCATCATACTATTAGCCACTTGATGGCGAATCGGAATTAATCTGTAAATATGGTATATGTCTCTATTGACCAAAGGTAGCTTGATTTCAAAAATAAAATATTGATTTGTCATTCATGCGTTGACCTTGAGTATTTTGTAAATTTTAGGGAGCTCGTCCTTCACGTTGTCGAGAGGCAAAGATAATTCCTTAGGCAATTGTGCTGATATGGAACTGAGCTCATCTTGAAGCTGAGCAGGCGTTAATAGATGGGTGTTTAGATGTTTTGCGCTCGTAATTGTATTCATTAACATATCCTGGATGTCCTTTAAGTTTGACAAAATATTGTTTGCGGTTATCGTTGATAAAATAAACTCATTGCTGTCCTCTATTTCTTCCATATTTTCCTTTACGATATTTGTTGCTTGGTCTAAACTCATTAAATGCTGATTATATATTTTGTGTTGTTTCATCATCGTGTCCTCAACTCTTTTGAGTAAACTATTTTCCGCTTCTAAAATGGAAGTTTGGTTTTTGAAGAGATGTACCAAGTGATTTTGATTTTGTCGCACTAGTGCTATGTCGCGTTCATACTGCTCGGCAAAGCGTTCGTCTAGTACACCGAATAGTGAGTTTGCGATGTAACCAACCCCGTTGATAAGGCCGCGCCGCGCGCGCCGGCGCGTGCTATCTGAGAAATGCTGATTCAGGAGCATGCGGTCGTAAAACTCAACTTCCGAGAACCCGTGATTTAATTGTAGGAGTATGATGTCACAGTGGGATCTTCTTTTAGACTTAGAACATAACTCTGTCAAGTGAACTATATGCATGTTTAGTAATTGAGTTGCTTGTCTGTAGGGATCCATATCATAGTATATTATGATTTTCCAGTCATTTTGAATTAATTTCATGCTTGTTAGTTCATCAAAATAAATACCCCTTTTTCCTTCTAATTTTGACATGTTATAAGATGCACATTGAACGGTTGATGTTAATAATACCATGAGGAACATGATTATTGATATAAGTGATAAGTGTATTCCTTTCTTTGTAATCTTCTTTTTGTTTGGCTTGTTTTCTTCTAATGATTCGGTCTTTCCCTGCGCTGATTCTTCGCTGTTAGTGGGTAGTAATGATAATTTTATGATAGGCCGCTTTAGAATGCCGTTTGAGGTTTTAACACTGACAACTCTTACACGACCGTCGGTTCCTGGGTGTAGATCCACTACTCGACCTAGAGCCCACTTCCCTGCTGGTAAGTTGACGTCATGGATGATTACGACATCGTTTGGCTTGATGTTAGGGTTAGGTTGTTGCCACTTGCTTCTCGCTGATAACTGCACGAGATATTCAGTGCGCCACCTTCTCCAAATATCACTAAATATTTTTTGTGTTAAATGCCACCTCGTCCTTTCGTCTTTCTCTGTTTCGTAGATGGTAAGGTTGGGTCCACTAGATAAGAAGTGTGAAGGCGTTAGGTAGTTTATGTCATCTGGATCTTCTGTTAGGGCGCACAACGGGCGGGAATTGAGGCATGCTTCTATTTGTGATAACAGCGTATAGAACTCCTCGTAAGTGAGTTTTTGAGCACCGATAACTCTACAAAGATGATACTTGAGGCTCTTCACCGCTGCCTCCCATAAACCTCCTGCGCTAGGCCACGAAGGTGCATTAAAATGCCAGGTGATTTGCATTTGACTGATCTCAGTGAAGAATTCTTTTGTAAATACTGATACCATATCGATGTACTCTTGAATTAAGATTCTATGTGCCTTGACGAAATTTGTCCCATTATCACTGTAAATGTGACGAGGGGTGCCTCTTTTCGCCGCCAGTCTACGTAATGCGGCTAAGAAGTTTGATGAGGTGAGATCTGACACTAATTCCAGATGTACCGCCTTTGTGACCATGCAGACGAACACCGCCACATATCCCTTTGATGATTTTACTCCTCTGCCCTTGCTTGACTTATAAATGATGCTTCCGGTATAATCAACCCCAGTATGTAAAAAAGGTCGCGATGGGATCGTCCTACAATGTGGAAGATCACCCATTAGCTGCTGATGCTTACTTGGATTGTGCCTTCTGCATACCACGCATTGTCGCAGTCGACTTTTGATAGTTCGGTTACCGGACAGTATCCAATAATTCTGACGTAACCATGAGTGTGTGAGCCTTGTCCCTCCGTGTAGAGTTTGTTGATGGGCGTGGTCTATCAATAGAGTCGTTACAGCATTCTTTGCCGGTATAATCCTCGGATGTTTCATATCGTAACTGATGTTTGATTGTTTTAACCTGCCACCGACTCTGAGTATACCGTCACTATCGAGAAATGGGTTTAAGCACAGTAGTTTGCTGTTCGAATGTAATTTTTGATGTTTTCGTAAATGATTGATGTCTTCCGCAAATTCACTATTTTGAATGTGAGCGATAATTTTTGTCCGTGCTAATTCCAATTCTCTTGTAGTTAAGTAAAATTCCTTTGGATGACGTTTCGATATGGCTCGCATTACCCAGGCCAGCACACGTGTAAGTCGTGTGAAACTGCTGTACTTGCTTATTAATAATGGCAGAATATTATCGTTGTCCTGCTGTTTGTTTGTTTGAATAGCATTTGACTGATATTTCTTTGTTTCTAAATCCGTGGTATGAATGATATTTGGTACACTATCTTGCGTCTCAAATGCTTCGAGCCATTTTGGCCCTGTCCACCATAGTGCGTGATGCTGTAATTGTTCAACTCTCATACCGCGGCTAGCACAATCAGCCGGGTTTTCTTGAGTCTTGATATAACGCCAGCATTTTGGCGGCATAATTGCTGTTGTCTGCTTTACCCTGTTCGCCACGAAAGGCTTCCAGCGGTTAGGGTCGCCGTTTAGCCACCCTAGTACAGCCGTGGAGTCACACCAACCGTATATTTCAATTTTATGCTCGTGTAAGCTATTGATCATTTTTTGCATTAATTTTGATAGTAATTGCGCTCCACATAGTTCTAATCTGGGCAATGATACTTCAGTCTTGGCGGATTTTCCTTGTTTGTTAGTAGGCACGAGCTTAGTCTTTGCTGCGACCAGAACCACAGAAGCTGACTGTTGGTTTTTGATACGTGCATAAATCACACAAGCATAGGCTTTGTTCGAGGCATCGCAAAAGCCGTGTAATTGTATGCAGTCCTCCTTATCACATTGTAACCACCTTGCTATTTTAATTTTGTCAATATTCTCTATGTCTGATCTTAGCTGACTCCATTCTAAATAAATATCTTTTGGTACCTGGTCTTCCCACCCAAGCTCTATCAACCAAACTTTCTGGAATAATAATTTTAACTGAACCACTACTGGGGATAACCATCCCAGCGGGTCGAAAATTTTTGATATTTCACCTAATAATGTTCGTTTTGTGATACTACTGGCTTGCTTGGACATTTTGCATTGAAATGTGAAAACGTCCTCCTTGGAATTCCACGCAAGTCCAAGAGTTTTCGTAGATTCCTTATGCTTAAAGTCAAACCCGTTACTTGGGACTGTGCTTACATCTTGTAATAATGCTGTACTGTTGGAAGACCATTTGCGCAGATTGAATCCCCCAAGTTTGAGAAGTGCTATGAGATCTGATTGCAATTGCTTTGCTCGCGATATGCTGTAGGCACCGGTCAGAAGATCATCACAGTAAAATTGCTCTTCCACAGCTTTAGCCGCTTCCGGGAAACGGTGACCTTCATCATTAGCCAGTTGCTTGAGCGTCCTCATAGCTAAAAAGGGTGCAGCTTTTGTGCCGTATGTGACCGTGACCAGCTGATATTCTCTTAAAGGTTGATCTTCTGATGCTCGCCATATGATCTTTTGATATTTTTGGTCATCCTCATTAATAAGTATCTGCCTAAAAAATTTCTCAATATCGCTAGTGATCGCATATTTGTACTGTCGCCATCTGGTCACGAGCAGCATAAGGTCCTGTTGTAAATTAGGACCACGGTACATAAGGTCGTTTAAGCTCAAGCCGTTCGAAGTCGGCTGTGATGCATTGAATACGACACGCAGTGACGTCGTTGTTGACTCGGCACGTTGTACACAATGATGTGGCATATAATAATCTGATGTTTCTCTACATACTGCCTGATGCATATGACCTAAATATGAATATTCGGCTATAAACGCCTTGTAATCGGCGGATAATTGTTCATTTTTTCGAAACTTCTTTTCCATCTGATAAAACTGTGCCAATGCTTTTGGTCTAGATAATCCAATGCTGTTATCTGTCTCAGGATGCATTGGCAGACGCACTACATAACGTCCATCTGGTCGACGCGTAGTGGTTGACTGATATAACTCCAAGCATTGATTGTCTTCTGGCGATAAGTCGTTATTGTCATTGATATCCTCTATCGCCCAAAAACTGCTGATGTCATCCATATTTAGCATAATAACGTTGCATTGATAGGATTTTACATTGCCACATAAAATCCAGCCTAGGCGGGATTGCTGTGCTATTGGCGTTGATTGCTCTGAATTGATAATACCGCTCATTATTATTGAAGGATAGACATCGGCACCCAGTAATAAATCAACTGAGCGACTACGATAAAATTCGGGGTCCGCTAATTGTATGTTCTCTATGTATGGCCAACACGGTTTGGCAAATGATTTGTTTGGCAGATTGTTTACGGCATGATTCATGATAAAAACGTCTACGTCAAGAGAAAACTCGTTATAAATCGACTTGATAATGACGTTCATAACCCCTTTGCAGCTGTTCTCCTTGGCTCCTACGCCTAAAATGACACCCTTACAGCGTTTTCTACGGAGTCCAAGAAGCTGCGCAGCGTTTTCAGTGATAAGCGAGGTTTGTGATCCCTGGTCAATGAGGGCTCGCATGATATGATCGGTACCATCAGCTGCTTGTACCTTGATAAGAGCTGTTGCCAGTAATACCTCCTGTGTATCCTTGTGTAAAACGCTCATGCTATTTTTAGATTCCACGGTACACTTACTGGAAGTACTAGGTATATTGTTACGCGCCGTAATGAAGGCATCATGCAATATGGTATTGTGCGGCTCTTTACAAAGCCGGCACCTCTTCGTAGAAAAACATTCTTTACCGCGATGATCGTAAAGGCAATTTTTGCATAATGATAAGTTTTCTACGGTTTGCTTCTTCACCTCAGGTCGAAATTCGAGGAACATTTTGCAATTGAATATACCGTGCTCTTTTTCACAAACTAAGCATTTTGGTACAGTCGGACTAAATATTTTATGGTTATTGTTGTAAGTTTTGTTAGAGTAATTTTGATAGCTTTTAAATGATTTAGGAAAGTTGGACCTTTTTGGAAATGATAACGTCATCATGGGTCGGTTGGGTTGATGCTGATACTGCTGAGAGCTAGTACCGAATTTCGAAGTTTCAGCCTTGCGCTTTGAGGACTCCAGCGCAGTGAATTTTGCTTCCAGAAAGTCCAAGAACTCTTGTAAACATGGCAACTCTCTAGGATTCTTCACAGATTCAATGTAGTCGTTGTGTGTTTCGGGATCTAATTTTTGAGAAATTAGATACACCACTAAAGGATCCCAGTTGGAGATATCCACTACGAGCCCTTTGATCGCATTGAGACACTCGTTGGTAGTGTCGTGTACCTTCTTGATATTCGCTGCTGACTGTACTTGCATAGTCGGCAAACTCATAATGATATTCATGTGTGAATTGAAGATTAATTTGATGTTATTATATCTTTGATTTAAGATGTCCCAAGCAACCTGGTAATTTTCGGTTGTTATGTGCAAATGTTGTATAAGTTTTTCCGGCTCATCTCGCACCCTACTTTTCAAATACTGCATCTTCTGAGCGCTAGAAAGAGACCTGTTGTTGTGAATAGTCTCTGTATATAAATCCTTAAAAGAAACCCAACTATGATAATTGCCTCTGAATACTGGAACGTCGACTTGCGGCGTTGCTCTTTCCCGGTGGCATTCTGACCACATTTTACTACTAATTTCTTTTTTGATATTGTTAAACTTCTGCTCATACCTGATGAATGCATCTTCGTACGACTTATTCTCTTCGTACATTTCGCTATCAATTTCCCAATGCAGGCTATCGATAACTGACCAACGTGCTTGTACTGATTTAAGTGCATCTTCGAATTCCCACTTTTCTGAGAGTGATTCGAGTTGGATACTGCTAATAGTGCGCGAAAAGGCTTTAAAGTTGCTACTTTGTCGTCTTAACATTTCCTCCATCTTACTGGTGGTACCTTGGGTACGCAGGGTTTTCTGGTCTGGAGGATCTTGATTAAAAGATTCGGACATAGGAGACGGTTGTGGTTGCCCTATGGTATGCTGCTGATTGCTCGTGCTAGGTTGTGTCAGGAACCCAGGAGTTGATAATGGAGTTGCTGGTCGAATAATTGATTTCTCTTGGGATTCGCTGGGTAAATAGTTGAGGAAGAAAGTGCGTGATTCATTATAGAAATCTGATGTTTTCTTATAATAATTATTGATAAAATATTCGTTATGCTTGTCATCGTACTCGCATATCTTTATATGATTACATTGGAACTCCTGCCAATAAGCTTCCAATGTACTTAGGCGCTTCTTGACATGGGGCGGAGTCTTGCGCTCCGCACCATCCTTCTTGAAGTTCCTGAGGAGCTGCTCCATCGCTCCCATGATTTGATTTTGACTGCTAATAAGATCTTCCATGATGATAAGTAAAATTCTGTGGACTCACCGAATCCGCTGATCACTTACGTACGGGGCAGGAACTACGTGACAGGTTAATTGCACTTTGCACACGCGTTAGGGTCCCGCCTGTACGAAGGCTTCGAAGGACCACTTTGATGTAGGGTTCGCACCTTACACCAAAGGATTTGATGAATTAAAAGTCTTGCTTTGTGCTAATGATATATATATTGCTCTCTGATTGTTATATGCTAATTAATTCTACTGATGATGATAATAAATTGATTGATGACACGTCTATCGCGGACGCGGAGTTTACGTGAACTACCTTAATGAAATGATGGTAAAGCATTTTGTACGGTTAAACCGTACAGCCAACAAAGAACATTATTTTAGTTATAATCATCAAATGTTTTTTGAGTTTCTTGAGAAACATCCAGAAAACAGCTAGGAATTAAAATGATGAGCAAACGTAATTTTGAAGACCATCCACTAAAATGTGTAAAAACAATAAGCTAAACCCATTAAATCTTTATTTTAAAAGTAGGTACCTACCTAATTTCGGTAATTAAACATCTATTATGATGATCAAGCAGTCATGGTTCATGACCAGGGGGGTGACAGTACATCCATACGGATTATTTACATAGACAGCTGCGACATATTTTTTATACAACAAGAAAAATAAGTCCTGTAGTTTGTATTTTATGTGCAATATACCTTATACCATGACGTTAGAATTTATTTTAGACTTATTTGTTGTTTTATGTCTTATTATATAAAATACATTAATATATAAGAACCAGGGGAATATTTTAAATTTTTCCAGCTTATACGTTTATTTCTGAAAAAATATTTATTTATTTTAACTCCTTGGAAGGATGACAATGTTGTCTGTAGTGTAAACTCTTTACACGAGCATAGATTATAGTTTTAGCCCCTGTACGCGGCTAGCCGCGCGGCCTGCCGCTTTTCTAGTTTATTAAACAACCGCGATGAAACCGCGTTAAGTAAGCGGTTGTTGGACCGCCGCTAGTGCGTACGGGGGCGAATTATTAAACTATTGTATAGCTTTTATCGCGGGCTCTAAGCATGGCGACCGTATCAAGAAATTCAGTAATTCACTCTCCGCCTACACTTTAAATCATATGAATCAAAACCATATCGGCGGGTAGGGTTGCCAGGTCGCCAAACCTAATAGCCGGACAGACCAGCCAGTTTGGCCGGACATTTGGGTAGAAAGGCCGGACACCCTACATTATTGAGTATTTTGTCTTAGTATTAATAGGTACGAGAAAAAAATTGTATGTTTAATCAAGCTTTTTTAATTATTATCATAAATCTTGTTAAATTCTAGTGAAATAATAAATAAAATCGAATGCCAAATCAGTCATATGTAGGTACTTCATTATTAATCAGTCAAATAGACATCAGTCAAAATTAAATTCTAGATACTTATACATTTATCAACATGCTTAAATTCTTCTTAAATACTAATGAAAGGCACAAATAAGACTTTTTTAACAAAAAAAAATAAAAAACTTCTTCTCTTCAAGTTAAACAAAAAATAACTTCTTCTCTTTGAGTTACGTAATAAAAATAATTATTCATATTTTTAGTTTGCCGAAACCTGCTTTAAGAGCTCAGTTTTTTTCAAAATGTATTTGTAAAAATCCTTACATGTCAAATGTTTTCAATTATATTCTACAACCAACATTTTGGCAACAGTGTCAATATGTAATCTGTTGCGTTCTTTCGTCCATTGCTGACCTAAAAAGCTCTTTCAACGTTTGCGTTATGTCCTGTGATAGCAAAGTAATACTGACAAATAGTTAGGAATTCTGAAAAGCAATCTTGACTTAGCATCGACTAGTGGCCCGCCCCAGCTTCGCACGGGTGCAATTATGACATATAAACCTTCCTCTTGAATCACTCTATCTATTAAAAAAACCGCTTCAAAATCCGTTGCATAGTTATAAAGATTTAAGCATACATAGGGACGGGCAGACGACAGCGACTTTGTTTTATACTATGTAGTGATTTAAAATAGGATATATATGTATACGATATTATGGGTTAAGAAACGTTGATTTCAAGAAGCTGTTAGCACATAAGTTATGTCCTAACAGTTTCTTAAAATCAACGTTCTCAGTTCAGAAAACTTTTAAGATTTTGCAGTTGATCAAAACATTTGCTATCATCAATTTTGACGTTGTTTTGTGATAGGATACTTATAGTATCGGAAACTTGATTCCATTCAGGAACATCTGCTAAAATCATCCACGTAAAATGTTTTGTGTCTTTGTATAAGTTTTCAGTCCAAGATCGTAAATATTGTACTGCAATAATGTACATGTTTGAACACTGGGGGCACTCTCGTTTGCGAAATAAAAAGCCTAACAAAAACCGGACGAGCCGGACACCGTTTATTTTGGCCGGACACGCAATCAAAAAGCCTACCTATGTCCGGCTTTATCCGGACGCCTGGCAACGCTATCGGCGGGCAACATAGTACCAGCCAGCGCCAACTAGTTACATTAAATACAACTCGACATTAAACATACCGCCCACCAAGGACATAATTATAAAATGAATGTCCTTCAGTTTAAAACAAAAATACTGCTTAAAAACTAAATATAATTGCAAATTTAATCCAAAATGGCCTTTGTACGCAAGGCTACGCAAATCTTCGATAGGTACTAATGTTGTTTAATAAATTAGTATCAAGTCGCGAGTATCGCGTAGCGCACGGTCCGTACACACTACATTGAATCGCAAGACGCGAATTGAATAATCAGTCATTAAATGCGTACCGGCTATTGACTTAATGTACACAACATAACGTTCATGATCTAAACACAACAAAACAAAAGCATAGTATTAAAAAAAATACTACCAAAATGTGTTTTCTGGTAAATTAACGGCTTTTTCTGTAATCTCTTTTTTAGAATATTATTATTATGTTAAACTTATTTAAACAAGGACATATTTCCACATAAGAAACAAATCTAATATAAAAAAATTGCTCCGCAATCTTGGTAAATGCCGACAATCTCGTCCGGTGGACACGACTCGTGTACGAACCTCAATGTATTTGTATGGCGGTAGTCGCTTGAAGACTAAAATCGTTGAATAACGAAGATTTGCGTAGCCTTGTGTACGAAGGGCCTACGAAGTTAATACGAGCAGACCAAGTAACGTTGGCCGCATTGACACTGGGCCGCGGGGCTTTCCCCGCGCATATACAAAAGGGCATCAGTCAGTCAGCTGACACGCGCTTGTTCTGTAATAGATCTAGATCTAATATTCATTAATATAATGTTATAGTAGTATTTTTCATTTAAATTAAATGTTTGATTATACATAATCTTTTTTAAAGCGAATGCAATTTAAACACGAAATTTAAAGCCCCTCGTTTATACAACCAACTGGCAGTTGACGTAATCAAATTAAAACCTATTCTACACGGTTGGGTCCAACCACCAACAGAGGTCACCTTGGTTGAGTTGGAGCAAAAAGCAACCGTGTAGAAGTTGGTTGATGTCAATATTTGGTTGACCAACCGAGTGGACTTCCAACCACCTTGATCGTGAGCGCATCCCTCACTACCAAGGACCAATAGAGGACATTGGGTTGAAGAGCGACCGTGTGGATGCTTGTAGGCCTGCGACCGTGCGTAGTTGCGGCCAGTGTTGCCTTATAAACAGATTTATCTGTATCTTTATAAATATAATTCAACTAATCATGAACGTAGAAAGAACAGCGGACGGAATCCCGTAGGTATACCATTATTAAAAGCATAATTGTAAATTAATATTATAATACTCCTGAAAATAAAATGAAGTAAAATTATATATTTAAGTGGCTTAGGAGTCGAATGATCGAATTTTTAGTAATTATTATTTATTTTATTTTATTGGACAACAAAACAGGTAACAGTTAATAACTAAACTTAATATCTAATACGTAAATAAAGTTCCTTTTGAGTTTGAGTTTGAGCATTTTAGTATGGCGAGAAAATTTCTAGATTTGGGTGAGTTTAACATAGATAATTATCATTCATTATAATTGAAACTGAATCTACTAAACCGCTAGAAAAATCCACCAGCCACTAAAAGCAATATTTCGCCACTAAAAGGGGAGTCGAAACCACGAGTTTTAGTGGAAAATACCACTAAGTTGTCAACACTGCTGACGAGTTGTCTCAACTACACATCGTGTAGATTGAAAACCAACTTTGGTTGGAACAACCAAGGTGACCTCTGTTGGTGGTTGGACCCAACCGTGTAGAATAGGTTTCAAATCTCCAGCTGCATTGTTAATTCCATTGCCTGACGTCTCAAAGAAACTAAAACCTATTCTACACGGTTGGGTCCAACCACCAACAGAGGTCACCTTGGTTGAGTTGGAGCAAAAAGCAACCGTGTAGAAGTTGGTTGATGTCAATATTTGGTTGACCATCCAACCACCTTGATCGTGAGCGCATCCCTCACTACCAAGGACAAATAGAGGACATTGGGTCGAAGAGCGACCGTGTGGATGCTTGTTGGCCTGTAGTGTAGCCAACTCTACAGTTTTAACTGTAGATCTACAGTGTTATTGAAATTCTCTCAGTTTTCAGTTTAGGCCTCGAAATCTACAGTTTTTTTTTATTAAGATGCAATCTGAACATATTTTTTTATTAGCTACGTAGTAGTCAGTGTACTAAATCAGCTTCAGTAAATCTACGACCACAAAAAGTCAGAAATTAAACGTTTGTATTGAATTTAATGTGTCAAAATGACCATTAAAAAAAAACAATCAAAATTATATAACGGAAAATTATGAAAAGAGAAAGAAGATTTACAAATTGAAAATGAGATAGTAGCTAGTGATATTAACTAACGTGTATCATCAGCAGCATAGGATCAGCTGCTGATCAGCTACTATTGGATTGTTGTGGATGAACCATTTTAAGCTGTTAAGCTTCCTTAAATAAAAATCGCTAGTCACATTTTCTGAAGTGTATAAATTTGGCATAACGATACACGTTATGACTTCTGAATCTTTTGCTATTTAACTTTATTTAAAACTTTGATAATCACATGACTTTTCGTTTTTAATTCCCGCTCTAAAATATATTATATTGCCTACCATCATAAAATAATAAAAAGATTAAGCTGTAGATTTACTGCTTTATAATTTGATATTTACAGTTTTCTACAGTTTTTTTCTGGCATATCTACAGTTTAGCTCTATGCTGGGGTTGGGAAACCTGCTGTTACCGTAGTCGGTAGTACCCGCAGTTGCGGCTCGAACGTCGTCGAATAGCGAGCACGAATGTTGTTTGGCGTGCATTTCTGAAAGAAGATGGCGGCGGCACGACAAGAAAGGGAAGTTTTAAGCGAGTTGTTGGAATTATATAGAAATTTGCCCACCCTCTGGGACATTGGCTCTGATCTATATAAGGATCGGAACCAAAAAAGTCAAGCCTGGGAATTGCTTGCGGAAAAACTACGGGAAATTGAGCCGGATGCAGATGTAGCAATAACAAAAAAAAAAATTGAACATATGCGAACAGCATATAAACGAGAAGAAAAAAAGGTAACTTTCATAATTATTTTTATTATCAAAGGGTTCGATTCCGGGGTCGGGCCAGTGTCTTTGTCTAAACCAGAGGCACTGGCTCGGAGTCGGGTGTCATTTCTATGTATAATATGTATGTATTTACAAAAAAAAAATGTATATAAGTAGTTTATCATCCATCTCGTTACCATAACACAAGCATTAAGTTGCTTAGCTTGGGACGAGATGGCTTTGTGTGAAATGTCCAAGGATATTTATTTATTTTATGCCATCAAAATAAAATAAAAACCATTTACTTCACACTTTCTAAGAATGTGAATGGGTTACAATAGTTATAACTATAATAGTACCAAACTGAATTTTAATTAATTTGTTGATGGTTTTTAGTAAATAAATAAGAATAAATTATATTTCATCAAAAAATATTTAACTATAAGACGTTGAAAACCTGCTCATTATTTTGTGCTTATGTGTATATTTTTTTATTTTTTACAGATAAAAGAATCCAAAAAGACTGGTTCAGGTGCAAATGATGTCCATGTTCCTAATTTATGGTATTTTGACCTTCTAAGTCCCTTGTTTAATAAAGATGTGGATTATAGAAATGGAGTAGAAACATTAACCAATGATGAAGAGGTAAGTAGAGTAACAGAGTAGATATTGCAGTCTTTTTTATTCCTATATTCAGCCATATCGTTACCATTAAGACGTCACTAGGTAGATTTTTGTGGCAAAGTTGTAAGCTAAGGAATGGTAAAAAGCAAAATAAAATAACGAGTACATTTAAAAACACTTTAATCAAATCAGCATTTCACAGCTCGCTTACAAACTCACAATTTAACCATATCAATCATTTTATCTTGAAATGTAACTTTACCAACATTATTAAAATATTCCATCAAAGTTGTCCTAACTCGCTGTCCCTCGTTCGTGTGCCTTTCTGGAGTTTGGTCAAGTGGCGTGAGTAGGTTTAATTTACGCCAGTCTCCCTTGCGGAATGTGTACTGTTGGATATCTTCGTAATCCACGCAATTAGGAGTCAAATAATTTGCTGATTTCTGTCTTAAAAAATTATGTAACGCACAACTTGCCATAATCACTGCATCGACGTTTTCAAGTTTAAGGGCTAAAGGATGTCTGAATACTCTAAAACGGGAAGCAAGAATGCCGAAAGCATTTTCTACAATCCTTCTAGCCCGACTCAAACGATAATTAAATATTCTTTTTTCCCTTGTTATATTTTTCACAGGAAACGGTTTCATTATATTCGTATCAAGTGCGAATGCACTATCACCCAGAAAAACATATGGTATAGATATATTATTTGCACCTGGCAACGAATAGGATTCAGGCAAATTCAGTTCGTTGTCAATAAGCTTTTTATAGAACTTTGTTCTCTTAAGAATTCCTCCATCAGACATACTTCCATTTGAACCCGCGTGAATATAAATAAATTCGTAGTTCGCGTTCACAATAGCAAATAAAACGACACTAAATGTGCCTTTGTAATTGTAAAATAAAGATCCACTTCCGGTTGGTTTTTCAATAATAATATGTTTGCCATCCATGCAACCCACGCAGTTATTGAATTGCCACTGATCTTGAAATAGTTTTGCTGATTGTTTCCATTCGTTCTCTGTTGACGGAAACTGAAAATATAAATAATTGTTATTTAATTACTAGTTGTGAATACCCGCTTCGCTGAGTCTAAACGTAGATTTTAGAACTTTCTAGATCATAACAGGAATTTCTAGAACAATCCAGACCATTTTAGACCAATGATAGTCTCACATAATTAAAGTTAACATGTTCAACCCCCATATCTTTTACGCCCTTATAATTATCGTCTTGCAACCACCATAGTGCCAGATGGGAGCCTTGTGCCACATACAATCACTATTCGTCTGCAATGCGTAGTTTTGGCTGCAAAGTGAAGTATCGAGACACACCTTCAATGAAAAATATAGATATGTATAAAATACTATATTACTTTCAGGACTCACAGTCTTCCGTGAACGAGCACAACACTACAACAAATAAAAAATATTATAAAAGTCGTGATTTGGAAGTCACTAAACGCCAACTAATTGAAACAGCGCAGGAACTACTGCAAAGAAACGAGAAGAAGGCAAACTCTTTTGGTGTATATATTGGTGAACAGTTAGAGCAATTAGATACATTTCAACGCCAAGTAGCTGAAAAACTTATATCAGACGTCATATTTATGGCCAGAACAGGAAACCTTAATTATAATTCTAAAATTGTATCGCCTCCTGGAGCTAATAATTTGATCCCTACAACTAATAATTTTATTCGTTCACCATCTACATCGCCTCAATACCCCGTTAAATCTCCATCTCCATCTCCATCACTTTATCACACTCGTCAATCTCAGCATTCAACACATTTTAGGTCATCAGCTCCTCGTCTGGTTATTGCATCCAATAAAATAAGAAATTCATCATGTAATTCACCTAATTATATCGTACCATCTCCACCTAATTATATCGTACCATCTCCACCTTCGCAATATATTCGAACTTCACCATCACCTAACAGCATACAATACGCATCGCAATCTGCGCCCTCCGGAGAAGAAACTCAAACGGAAGCAATAGTACACGAAGCCCCTGTTTCAGTTTTAAGAGATTTTTTAATTGTTAAAAATAACCCAGCCAAGAAAACCAAACGGAAAGAATAATAAATGGATGCTGTTAAATAATTATAAATGTTTACTTTTTATAAAGTTTAATTGTGAAAAGAAGTAAATAAATGTTGATTTCACTTACCACAATTCTATTTTTTAACACCTCGTAAATTGCGCGACAGGTTTCAGGTATTGTTTTTGAGAGAAATTGGTGCGAGGTAACTGTGCTAAATCTAAGATCTTTATATTCTCTCCCTGTAGCTAAAAATCTCAAAGTTGCTATTAAACGTTCTTCCACAGAAATAGCTTCTCTCATTACCGTGTTTTGTTTAGTTATTAATGGTCGCACCATTTCTAATAACTCAGTAAATGAGTCTCCGTCCATTCTGAGATAGTTACGAAAGTCATCGCAGTCCAATATATTTAAAATGTTCAAATGGCTCAAAGCTTTTCTTTTCTTTAGCCATTGCTTCATCCATAGTCGTTTTTTTTTAGTTTTTTTGTCATCACATAATGATATGCAAGCTAGAGCTATCCCAACCTTTTGAGGTTTCGAAAGGGGTCCCATTATTAATCAGTGTGCACTTCTTTGCAGTCTACTCACGACTGACGAGTTGTCTCAACTACCCAGGGTGTAGCGCTAGAAAAATCCACCAGCCACTAAAAGGAATATTTCGCCACTAAAAGGGGAGTCGAAACCACGAGTTTTAGTGGAAAATACCACTAAGTTGGCAACACTGCTGACGAGTTGTCTCAACTACACATCGTGTAGATTGAAAACCAACTTTGGTTGGAACAACCAAGGTGACCTCTGTTGGTGGTTGGACCCAACCGTGTAGAATAGGTTTTATAAAACAAAAACAATAATAAAAAAAAACTACCCAGAGAATCGTGAAATGTCAAAGTCAAAATGACAAACAAATTGACTTGACAAGTAATTGTCAAAATTTCAATTGACAAAATTGTTACAATTTTGTTTCAGTATTTAAAAAAGTATATACAAAATGCCACTACAAAGACTCATTAATTTCTCTAGTATAGTTTTGAAAAGCAGTCGTTCCTCAGTATTTCCGCACGCCAAATGCGAAACTAAATTGTACAAGTGAGTATACAACACACTAAAACCTCTATTTTCAATGTCTTCTGCCGTTGCTGCGTATGTAATTACAGTTGTTAGCAAGCCATTTTAAGCATAAAATATTTGCTACTGCTGTGTTTTGGTAACGAGGAATTATTCTGTCAATATATGAGACCCTCTTGCAATTCATTGGTTATGTTTAAACGACACTGTAAACACATTCATCTTGCGTGGTATCTTCCTAGTCTCATATGATGTAACATCACCATTATTTTTTTAATAGGGAAAACAACTGAGAAAAATTTTGTAGTTTGTAATCCTTCCATTTAAAGGGTTTATGACTATTTATTTTTGAACCTGTTTGACATCTCATTACATGCCATAAATTGCCTCAAGGCCATCCCTCAAAATAATATTCAGTTTTTGAGAAATCTATTCAGCCCATAAATCTCTCACTGCTGAGGCCATGAATTTGGAAGAGGTCCTCTTCCAAATTCATGGTCAGAAATTAGCCTACTGTGTTACACTAACAAGATGGGTTGGTACAGCGTGTGACCTAAGAAACCCTTGGGATGGTATGGGTTGGTGATTTGTTATATTCTACATCTGTCACAGCACAGAACTTTTTAGAAATACAACATACTAAGCTTTGTAGTGTAGCCAAGTTCATTGGCTTTTTACAGTAACTCTTGCAACTGCTATATATTGCTTACATACCCATGCACTGCTGCATTAACTCATACTATATCAATACCAACTAAACCTAAAAAATTTCATTACAGATGTTTGACTATAAATAGGTTAAAACATACTAAAGTACTCAAAAACGAAAAAGAAAAACTGCATAACTATGTTATTGAGCGATATGTCAACTATGTCAAGAACTACACAATGCTTTTAGAGAAGAGATTTCCAAATGCTGTGAAGATGTATAGAGTATTCAGTATAGGAATAAAAGACTTTCTAAGAGATCTGAAAGCATACATAAGCCTGCGGATGAAAGTAACAAAAGATCGAGGCTTCTCCAAAATGAGCCGTCAAGAGATTGAATTATTTGAAAAGATGCCCTCTGACATGTGTAGAATAGCTCCTGTTTTAATCTTATCTGCTATACCATTTGGGAACTACATAATTTTTCCTTTAGCGTAAGTGTTAATTCCATTGAATTAAGGATAAGTTTGCATGCTCCCCAGAGGTGTTAAGTCTACTATCGGTACATACAAGTGTTGAGAAGTGCTTGTATGAAACCTCCACAATGTCAGTCCAACTTCAGGACCAGACCTCGACTGATCCAGTTGCAGCGAAGTGTAAAACAGGGAGATGTTATCTCTCCAAAAGTGTTAACTGCTGCACTGGAAGATATTTTCAAGGTTTTGAACTGGAAAGGTCTGGGTATTAACATAAAAACATCAAGTACATTCATCATTTCAGCCAAAAGACGTCCACTGCTGGACATAGGCCTCCCCCAAGGATTTCCACAAAGGCCGGTCCTGGGCCGCCCGCATCCACTGCTTTCCGTCGACCTTAACCAGGTCGTCGGTCCACCGTGTGGGAGTCCTACCAGCACTGCGCCTTCCGGAACGCGGTCGCCACTCGAGGACTTTTCTGCCCCATTGGACGTCGGTCCTGCGAGCTATGTGCACTGCCCACTGCCACTTAAGTTTGGCAATCCAGTGGGCTATGTCGGTGACCCTGGTTTTCCTGCGTATCTCCTCATTTCTGATTCGATCTCGCAGGGAAACGCCGAGCATAGCCCTCTCCATTGCCCTTTGTCAAGTACATTACTCATTTCCATTTGCTGACATCATAGTCGTAATGGCTGAGACCATGGAGGACCACACTATGATGCTTGATGGCCTCTTTTGAGCTTTTCAAACAAGTAAGCCTTAATATGACCACGAAAAAGGTGATGATTTTGTATAATAGCAATTATATCTGGGACACACTGTCTAGTTATGTAAATCCTACTCCGAGAAAGAGGTTGATCGTCGGATCTAATGTGGCTGGGCAGCGTTCGGAAAACTGCTTGAAATAACTGAAAATCTTCTCGTCCACAATATCGCAGTATTTTAAGATGAAAGTCTTCGATTAATACGTGTTGCCAGTGATGACATATGGTACATAGACATGGTCGCTCACGATGAGCTCCATCAAAACGCTCAAAGTTACTCAAAGCGCAATGGAGATGGTCTATGCTCGGAGTTTCCCTGCGATGTCGAATCAGAAAAGAGGGGATACGCAGGAGAAACAGAGCTACCCGCCAGGACACATACCTCGTAGGACTGACGCCAGGTGGGGCAGAAAAATCCTTGAGTGGCGACCGCGATCTGGAAAGCGCAGTGCTGGTAGGCCTCCCACACAGCTGAGTGACGGCCTGGTTAACGTCGCCGGAAAACGATGGATGCGGCCTTTGCCTTTGAATCTTTGGAGGAAGCCTATGTCCAGCAGTGGACGTATTTTGGCTGGAATTATGATAACACAAAACATGGGTAAAATGTGGTTTTAACTGAATCAGAACTTCAGCCAGCAAAAATAAAAAATATACCAAACTTATGTCCATGTCAGTAAATTTTTGATAGAAATAGAAAGCTTAGAAATAGAAATTTAACAGTTTCTTCTTAGAAACTGTTAAATTTAATTTTTGTACACCGTTTTGATGCTTCTGAATGTTTAGTGGAACTGAATATGAACCGAATTTCGGGCTATACCTAGTTAATACGTACTTATTTTTATATAGGTAAGTTTCTTTTTAAGGTGCAGAGATTATTTATCTTATTATATTATCTACTAGCGACCCGCACCGGCTTCGCACGGGTGCAATGATGAACCTCTAAATTTATCAGTGTTTCTCTACAATATTATGGATGAATTATACATATAAACATTCCTCGTGAATCACTCTACCTATTAAAAAAACCCGCTTCAAAATCTGTTGCGTAGTTTTAAAGATTTAAGCATACATAGGGACGGACAGACCACAGTGACTTTGTTTTATAATATGTAGTGGTTATGTTCTCATGTCCTCCTACCTCCTAAAATCATTTGAAAGCTATGATAAAATGTGATATGTGGTTATGTGTCTAACTGAAATAATAATTCTGTTCTTGCAGATTTTTTAAACCTAGAAAACTCTTGTGCTCACACTTTTGGTCAATACAACAAAAATTAGAATTCTCAACGCAAGATCTGACAGAGCGCCTGAGACACAATAAGCCAGTATTCCGAGCATTACAAGCCAAACTTGATATGATCCCTGATAATGGAGTCAAGGAAAATTGGAGGCGTATTCTAGCATTACTTGGATCTGGTCTTCATCCGACTCCAGATGACATCTTGCAGTGCATAGATCTCTTTGCAAAAGAAACTTATCAGCTTAGTAACTTGACCTATACACATATGGTGAGTACTTAAATACTGCCATCCTCTAGCAATAATGCCATTATCTGCCAAGAACATTTTTAGTTATGTTTCTATCATTATTTTAACGTAACATAGAGTATGAAGTATGAATTAGACTGATTGATAGATAATAAAAGACAATCCCAAAATGTGAAAATGATGATTATAGCATTATAGCTAGTGATAGACTAATACTTACTATTTTGTATGTTAAGGCTTTAGGACAAATGTAGAATATATGACGTCACCATCCCTTTATATCCTGACGGTGTCGTAATAGGCGACTAAAACGAAGTCAAAAGGCAGACAAACTCAAGAGATGGAAAAGCTTGATTGTACTGATCACATTGTACTGTATGGAACCGTAATACCCCGAACGCGGATTTGGTGATACACGATTCCCTTTAGTGGCTGCACGCAGCAGCTCCCGCACTACTCTTTTTTTGGTTTCCCTGGGGAAATATTTTGTGCATACCGCCGCCCCTCGGGGGTCGGCGATTATGTGGGAATATGGAAACTACTCGTCTACCCACTGAAACACCAGAGGTATACCTCACACGATGCTTGGGGCGGCACAGGTTCGCGTAAACGCATTTCCTGTGATGCCCCGAGCTGCCAGGAGTGGGGCAGCTCCGCGTGGAATTGTTTTACGGAAGTTTTTTAAGTGCGTCTTCATTCTAAAGAACAAAAATCATATCCTTTTGATCCAAGCAACACAAGAAAACTAAAACTGTTAAAGGAGATCCATGGGGATTTAGAATACATGATGTCATCACCTCATTTTATCCTAAACCTGTCGTAAGACCTGACAAAAGAACATGACAAGGGGGAAATTCCGGGTTAATGCATTAAAAATAGCAACTTCCTTAAAAAATAAGATAATAAAACTACGACAAGTGAAAAATAATCTATATATAACCATTTGTTTTTTTAGTATTTGTTAAACGCAAGATACACATTAAAGTTACCTTTGATTGGTTAAACATTTTCCAAAAAAACATTGTAATCTGTGTAATATTTAACAAGAATTTTGTCATTCCAGGGTCACCTACTAAAAATGCATGGATTAAGAAAAAGTCTACTCAGAAAGCACAAGTTAAGGTATCATGCTTTCCTACTTATGGAGATGGATAAGGCCATTGTTAGAGAAGGTGGAGTAGATGAACTTAATACTGAAACTTTAAGGTATGCTTGCCTTAAAAGAGGATTGAATGGTAGTCACCTAACAAATCAAGAAATGAAGACGTGGCTGACTAAGTGGTTGTATATTTCACAGAATGTGGATGAAAAAAGTTATTCTCTTATTTTGCACAGTCCCATTCTCTTGGCATACAATCACCCTCAAAACTGGGTGCTGATATATTAAGGTCATAGGATTTTGTAACTGGAACTTGAATTACTTTAGAATGTAACAAAGAGTACCATTGCGTCACTGTTATTTTGATGGACTCTTTGATGTTTGGTGATACAATATTGTATGAAATGACCATGTACCAGATAGATGCTTGTCGAATACGTTTATCAAGCAATTTTCACGTTGAGCCCACTGGCCTCATAGTGACTTTGGTCTGAACAGAATTTTATTCCTGAATGGAATTCAATGTTATGATAGTTCAACATGATAGTTTGGTATTTTTGTGTGTTTAAAATGACTATATTATATCCAATGTTGTGTTTTCTAAATGTCTAAATTTATTGTAAATAATTGTTATTATTTAAATTATATTTGATATTGTAAAGAATTTTGTGGTAGATGTTTCATACAGTTATGCTATAAGGAAGGATTTCTTCAAAGAGAGTGCAGGAAGGTCTGCCGATAATTTGGCAAAATACGAACCTATTAACGTAAATATTGGTCCTATTTTCGTTTTTATGTTAAAATACCACTGTTTATATATTTTTTAAATATTGTATACTATACAGAGCGGACTGCTGCAATGTCGATCTACCGCCAAATGTGGATTATGTATTATAAATCCTTACACTGCCGTGCTTTAGTTTGATGCTAAAGTAGTATAAGATTGTAAGCTAAAGTATTAAATTGAAAGTATAATAGATGGTACAATGGAAATAAAACAACTCGTCACAATGATTGCATTATACGCAAGTTGAAGTGCCAGTAAAAAAGGGTAATATTTTCCTTCCATCTTATTTCCTTACATTGAATAATTACCGTTATCTTAGGGCCTCCGCGCATTATGCGGCCAGGCCGCGCGGCCAAGTCGCTGCGGCCAACTAATTCTTCTACGATGTATATAGCTGCGCGCATTACGCGGCCAGGCCGCGCGGCCAAGTTTTGGTCGCGCGGCCAACGAAAAACATCGCGTAAATACGCGGCCTATTGGCCGCGTATTTACGCGACCAATCCGCGCATTATGCGGCCAGGCCGCGCGACTGGCCGCCTAAATGCGCGGGGGCCCTTACTGACATTATTGGACTAGCGACATCTATTTGTAAAATGAATGATTCATTATCCAATACATAATTATAAAGTCCAATACAAAGCTAGTCAAGTTTAAAGGCATAAATAAGTTTGATATGGGTAATTACTATACAATAACGCATAACATACATTATTAAAATGCAGATTTTGGTCGTATCATCTAGTTGTGTCTCAAATATAGTTAAACCTACTTATATGTTGTCAATGTTTTGTTATTGTCACATATTAGCTTTGAACTGTTATGTCTTTCTAATAACTCGTTATATCTCTATGAGAGGTAAATAAATATGTGATTCTTTTATTGTTCATTCAGTACACTACCTACAGACCTTTTGGAACGTCCTCTTACAACAACGCTGACGCAATATCAATAATATGGGAATGACGGATTTAAAGGGCAAGTTAGCGTTTTGAACTATCATATTCCCTGCAGGTCTAATATGAATAACGTAGCGTGAGATGTTAGAATCAGACCGACACATGATCGTCAACCGGTAATCCCAATCCGATTTAGTAAACTATTTAACACACATTTTGTCTTTGACAAATTCATAGGTATAACGATGAAGCCAAAACTTCAATGAAGAACACCCAAGTAATATTATCCCAGTAACTTGCAACGCCCTCGCCAAAACATGCTTTTGCGAAATACTATGATGTTACGCGTGTAATGAATAGTGATTTTAATGCAATGCGAAAGTTTTATCAACTGTTTTTCATCATACTTTTAGTTTTACAATATCAGTCCTCAATGACTAACTACTAAGTCGATTGTCCTCCAAATTAATGGAGAAAACTTGGGACAGTAGGTGCCGGCAAGATAGCATAGGGTTTTTATCAAGATTACCTTCTCTTGTGGCTAGCTGACCTGCTTCTCGTTCCTTTGGATCAACGTGCCCCCGTGGTTATAAATAATGCAGGGGTTTCGTTAAATTAAGTAGTTTTAATTATGTTCATAGATTAATTTAAGTGCCAGCTACTACCCAGGTACCCATTCGAATATGTATTTTTTTAAATTTGGAATAGATGTCAAATTTTGAATAAATATCGAAATCCTCTTAAAATTCAAATATCTTGAAAGCTATTGAATTTCGGCCATACATGTAGGAGGTTCAATTTGTTGCATTTTGGCTCCCTATCAGCCCCTGACGGATATACGTCGAATTCCAGTAACCCTGTATACTACTCAGCCATTGATGATGATAAACCACGTTTGAGTCGGGCCTCCCCCGGAGGGTAATTGGCCTACTGTGCCACGCTGGCAAGACGGGTTAGCACAAGGTTTCATATCAAGTTTTCCTTCTCTTGCAGATAGATTTTCGGCCTTGTCATTTCCTTCTGTCAGCTCTTACGACACCCTCAGGATGGAATGGGGTGGTAACACTATGTATTCTAAATCCGTAATACATTTTTATATCATGCAGGTATCTGAAATGTCTCTGAATGACTAGATCATAGACTAAAGTAACGACCCTTATTCAAAAACTAAACTATTGACAGATTTTCACTTCACCTATCAACAGCGCTTTATGTGTCTGTAGCAAATTGCGTGTTTATTTTCTTTCATATTAAGCAAAAAAATAAGTATTATGTGGATGTGTATATTACAGTGCTATGTTGTATGGATTTTCTATCTTACTCTCCCGGTTCAATCGGCTAAGCCAAGTGGAAAAAGGCAACTGGCAGTTTGGCGACTAGAATGTGAATTAGGTATGATATCAGATCCCGAGTGTCCGGTAGATGGTGGTTGGACGAACTGGGCACCATGGTCGCCATGTCAAGGGCTTTGTGACGACGTCGGCCACCGCCGTAGAACACGAGAGTGTGTCAACCCACCTCCTTCCAAAGACGGTTTGACCTGCACCGGATCTGACGAACAAACCGAAGTATGTTACATAACCAAGTGCACAGTCGAAGATTATCGGAAACTTGTCGTAGGGGACCCCGCGAGAACTGAGGCTCTACGCCAACTTGAAGCGGTACCTGCTCTTATGGAGCGCTGCTTACAAACCGAATGTCCTTTTGAAGCGATCAAAACTGCTCTAAATTACGACAATACGTGGCAGTTAAATGCTGAAGCGCTGTGGAACTCTTTACAATGTGTAAAAAGGAATCTTGGCTGTCCAGTGACTGGAGAATGGGGGTCCTGGGGTGCATGGTCAGCTTGTGGCTCACGATGTGGACGCGGGGTGCGGTGGCGACTTAGAAGGTGTGATATGCCTCCCCCGTCCAGCGCTCATCTTACTTGTATGGGAACTCCGTTACAGGCTGATGATTGCATCGGCGATCAGTGTGCTCTAACCAGTCTCAATTCAGCTGGAACTTGGGGAGAGTGGAGTGAGTGGTTACCTTGTTCAGAAAAATGTGGAACTGGCGTACGACGACGGAGGAGAGTTTGTTTAGAAGCACAGACTACCCACAACTTTGGAACTTGGGGCACACATTGCAGAGGACAACATGACCAACTAGAAATATGCGAGAATATTGCGTGCAATCAAGATGGTGAGTGGTCTGGTTGGGGTCCTTGGGGGCCCTGTTCGCAAACTTGTGGACCGGGTCGACGTTCTCGAGCCAGATCGTGTACTAGACCGATGCCTAGCGGAATGGGCGCCGGTTGTACCGGACTTAAAATTGAAACTGGTACCTGCCACCTAGCTCCATGCATAATTTACCCCCACACTGTAGCAGTTTTGAATGGAGAATCGTACCTCAATTACAACTTTCCGACGAAACGAAGTAGGCTTTTTCATTTTTATATCCGCTTCATGCCTCTCTCACCCCGTGGTACATTAGTTCGAAGAGGATCTATGCAAGGTCCTCACGTGAGACTAAGTCTTCAAAAATGGCATATTTGTTTAGATGCGTGCGGCTTAAAGAAAGCGTGCTGTATTCCAAGAAGTTGTTCACATGACATGACTGAACTTGGCTCATGGCACTCTGCTCTTATCACTGTTACAACTGAGGGTGCAACTTTAAGATTTGACGATGCACTTACACCATTAAAAAGTACATTTTCTTGCGACCCAGAGTTACCTGATGATAAAATGAACATATACGTAGGCGAACGACTGCATGGGGAAATTCAAGAGCTTGTGTTAAATTTCATTCCTTTGAATATGGCTTCCAATAGAGAACGACGTTCTACAAGGTGTGACTTTTGCCCGACTGTAGCTTCAAATGTAGCGTTTGAAAAGGGCGGCACTGACGAAGCTTATTTGCATCTTCATAACGGTGATTATCTAAGATTACCTTGCTTTAACGATCAGGATGATTGGTTGATTGGACTGACTTTGAAGCCGAAAACGGAAGCCGGCACAATAATTTTTATGAAAGATGAGGCTACCGGTAACTGGTTACATTTATCTTTACAAAATATGAGAATAAAGCTAAAACTTACAGTTGAAGAATACAAGTCCGAAAGTAGCAGCTCTGTAGAATTTCTTCCCGATCAATGGATTGACGTAACAGTTTCCAAAAAACAAGACACGAGTGCTATCGAAACTGCAATCAATGAGGGTGAAAGATTGCACGTGTTGTTTCAGGAAGAGTCGCGAAGTCGTCGCGGCAAAATAATAATTAACAACTCCACTTCGAAAAATCCCAATGTAATTTACGATTCACATTTTGCCTTTTGTACGGATGAGTTCTTTGTTGGCGGAGTACCCGAAAATATAAAGAGACAAGTAAACGAGGACTTTTCACACTTCTCAGGGATCATAGCTGCCATCAGCTTAAATGGAGCTCTGTTAGATTTGCATGATTACAGCAGAGAAAGGCAAAAGAATGAGAAAATACAGGTCTCCTCTAGGACGGCTAGCATATCTGGCTCGTATCACGAAACCGCATGGGGAAAATCAAAAAGATTAAACTTGACATGTTTGCATGCAAAAACAGCTAAGACTCCTAGACATGCGGCCAGTTGGTTATTTTTAGATACATCTGTAAACAGCGCTATAAGCGAGAAAACCGTACGCTCTGTGGATGATGGTAGAGTTCTCAGACTTGTAGCAACGGCTAATAACGAACTGAGGGGCTTTTATACGTGTAGAGCGCATAATAACAGACGACCATGGAATATCGTCACTTATGGCGTTATGGGCAGATCCCAGAGTAAATTGCCCGGCCCCGACTTCACCACCGCTGTTGCAATATTCACCACTTTGACGCTTGTAGCTAGCACTTTAATATGGCTCATCATCGAAGGTTATCATGACATCCGGAATGGCTTCGGATTCTTTAGAGATGCCCATCTGCCGCCCGACAAGGAAGCAGAAGCTGTGTGCAAATATATTGACCAGAATATGAAACTGATAGTATCCAAGAGCGCGGCAAGAATGGCAAAAGCTAGAGCTCGGGAAAGAGGTCGCCAATTAGCTAGCCAAATTAGTTTCGGTGCTCAAGAACCACAAGGAATGTTGCAACAAGATCTCGAGTCGGGTGAGAGAGAGGACAGTGTGGAAATGGACAGGTTACCTGAACTGCCTGAAGGTCAAAGCTCTATTACTGACCCTAAATACGAAATTTACAGGTGTGAGCCCTGCTACACTAGTTCGCCTCGTCACGGTACCCTGATTTCACCACGAGAAAGACTGACTTCGTCATCGTCATTTGAGATATCTTCCCCTAGGGTCCTATGCTCAAAGCTGGCGTTGTCCAAGAGATTACGATCCTCGAAAGAGAACCTCGTCTCGAGAAAATTGCGTGGCGCTTTAAGCATGTCTCATCTGACTAGATCCAATATGGGTACTATTAAGTCTTCAACTAACGTTACGCCCGCACAGGTGATTTTACAGAAATTCCGCGAACTTAAATATGACGATTTATGAAAAGAAAGTCTCAAAAGGAATTTATCAATACAATATCTTCTTCTTCTTCGATTATGGCGATAGGCCGCTGAACGCGATTCCGCCAATGTCAAGTTCAACTACAAACACAACTATGACCACTTATTGGCATTTAACTGTCAACGCACGCGCTGGGTTTAGCTTCAGATTTTTTTTTATATTCGAATATGCATATCTTAAGCGTATGCATACCTATGCCTCCGCGTGGTGACGGATTAGGAATACATGATGTCACCAACCTATTCCGTCCTGAGGGTGTCGTAAGAATCAACGGAAGGAAAAGTCAAGGCCGATAACCTAGCCGTAACCGACGGAAAACTAGATACGAAACCTGTGCCAACCAGTCTGGCCAGCGTGGCACTGTAGGCCTTCCAACTAACTGGAGGAGGCCCGACTCAGCCAGTGGGTCACCTATATGCTGGCTAGTCACTGTCTGTTTTGATGATAATTACACGTTGATAAGCATTATATTTTTTATAAGGTAAATAAAACTTAGTTGAGTGAATAAATTATTTATTTGTAATAACATAACACATATAAACAATAATACAATAACTAAGTTAAAATAATTTCTAATCAATAATAGCCAATATTATTTGGCACCTTCACTGGTGGCGTCGATTATGTGATCCATTTAATAAGGAAAATAATGATACTTGTGTATTATTGTTTAATTATTTTAATAATTTTCGGTTTAATAACAATAAAGGATATCTTGCATATTTCATACCAGTATATATGCTACAATATTCATAGACCATCATGCTAGAATATTTACACAATTTAAAAAAATAGTTATACAGAGTTGATATGACAGAGGGGCATTAAATTACACTACGTATACTTTAAGTGATAAGTATGAATTCGAAACGGTACAAAAAAAATACACGTGATTTTTCATGGGGGTGGAGGGGTCGTAAACATCACCAGTCGTAAACATCACCAAGGGGGAGGGAGGGGTTAAAAAATGTTAAAATACATCACGTGATTAATGGACAGCCCCTAAGGTTAATAAACGATGCGTTAGGCATAAACATCTGTTAGGAAAGATACATAATGTTCAAATGAGGCAAAAAAAATAAAAATCATTTGCGGCTAAACTATTGCTCCAATTTAATTGTTTTTTGGTACAGAGCCTGGAAATGATACCTAGTATAGGCAGTTAAAAAACATGTCCCTATGTCGTATCAACCTGTATATTTACTTTCCTTCTACTAGCCTACGCCACCTAAACAAATAGGCTGGCATTCAATGTTCAGTTCCAACACGCTGAAAGCTTTTAAAACCCTATCAATATACAAGTATATTTTCAACATTAAAATGAACGATTACAAAATCGACACCACAAATATTATTTTAACCATACTTACTTAAAAATAAATGGCACTTAAAAAAAGCATATGCCACACACACAGGCAAATAATTTACAGTTGTCAATGGTCACAAACACAAAATATATAAAACGTACAGATATACCAACAAAAAAAAACAACGAGCCTCATTAATTGGTAATAGGTTCAATTCACATATTCATTGACATTATATTAAATTAAATAATCCTATTCATTCGATTTTCCTTTCTACCAGAGCGTGCCTTACGAAAACCTACAGCCCCCATTGTCGCAAGGATATTATACCGGAGGACGGAAAAGCTCTAAAAGCGACGTCCGATTCACAGATGCTAAAGATTAAAAGATACACAAATTAACAGATTTGATGGCTTGTTTAGTAAACCTCAAGTCATTATTTAGGCATTAGGCAGGTTAGGTGAATTCATGTAGCAAGGGCGGCGCGGCGGGGCGAGTCGCAAAGGACGGAGCTACGACTGCCCCGTGCCGCGGACGGAGGCTTGGGGGGAGGAGGACGTGACGTTACGCCCTACTCTCGCCTTGAGGCCGGTGGTTAGTCGGGGGACCTACCACCGCCACAAGGCTTATTGACTGAGGGCGTCCCAGTTACCAGGATGACCTCCGATAGTCGCCGAGGCGCCTCAATGGAATGCGTTCTCGCGAACCTGGGGCGTCTCAAACAAAACGTGTGAGGATATACAGCTGGGGTGTTTGTGGGTAGTCGAGTGGTGGTGGTATGTGGCCCGGAGTCCCACATAACCCTGACCCCACCCTCGAGGGGCAGCGGTATGCATTAAGCATATCCCCAGCGAAAGCAAAAAAAAGGTTAGGTGAAATTCATCTGACTGCCTCGTTGGTCTAGTGGTTAGATGTGCCGCCTTTGGATCAACGGGTCCCGGGTTCGATTCCGGGGTCGGGCAAGTGTCTTTGTCTAAACCAGAGGCACTGGCTCGGAGTCTGGGTGTCAATTCTATCTATAATAAGTATGTATTTACAAAAGAAAAAATGCATATAAGTAGTTTATCATCCATCTCGTTACCATAACACAAGCATTAAGTTGCTTAGCTTGGGACGAGATGGCGTTTTGTGAAATGTCCAAGGATATTTATATTTATTTATTTATTTATCTACTTTATACTCAAAATTAAATTACTATGATACGTAATTTTTATATTAAAAATAGTAGTAGTTTTAATGTCACATAATATGCAGATAAAATTCGTATCTAATAGGACATTAACAGATTGTTATTTATTTAGTTACATTATAATAGATATCGAAAGTCTAATTTATTGAATAAATGGAAATTTTGTGAATATTTTGTACTGTCATACTTATGCCACTAAAAAGACCTAGGGCCTACAGTATACAACTGTAAACTACAAAGCTATTAGAAATGTGGTTTTCCATATTATACCGACAAGAGTAAAATAGTTAGTCAATTTAGCCACGAGATACGAGAAAACGACATGTTTTTTTCTCGCAGTGCATATCAATAATTTGTATTGTATACTTTCTAGTACAAATAGAAGGTAGTAACGAGGCAATGAAAATCTGATTGCACTACAATACTTAACGGTATTCCAAATTATCCCAAATCGTTATAAATTCCAAATAATTCACATCACTAGGATCCGTAGTAAGTATAATGAATCACGCCAGAATTATAATGCACATCAGCCTAGACTGAACTTAGTGGTAGTGATTATCAAAATAACGACACATACAAATAAATAATTCAGCACACCATCGATCTAAGCTTACATCTATAAATAGTAATTTTATCTAATTTTAAATAAAGACTAGTTAAAATTTGCTAAAAACATGAAATTTATGTTAAAAGTGTTTAAACACATTTTTTTATATTTAAAGTAGAATGAGGTATAGAAGCGAGTTTTGTGCAAAAATAAGAGTACCTATAATATTTAACTCTCAATAGTGTAGCCACTGTAACCAAAGCTTATCCAATTGTGACGTTACATAAGTTCAGCAGTGCACCTACTTAATGTTGCTGGTAGACTACGCAAGTTATTTTGTGATTTTGTCAGTATTCTCTAAAGCAATCATCCTGTCAAGAGAACATTGCACAAATAGCAATCGTCAATATTAGTGCTACTGCATTTAGCAGTATAAATAATATACTAAACATCATGCATTGTCTTTATAGTAGGGTGCCTTATTGCTTACACGAAGAAAACTCATATACCTATTTATCTATAGATTCTGACTATAAACAATTAATTTATTTTCAAAATATCTAGCCTCCCACTTATAATATGTATATGTAATTTCGAATGCATATATCTCACTCACACACAGCCGTAGTTTGTCTTTTTTTATTAATTTAAATCAGAATGTTGTCATTGCTTCGGTCAAGACAAAGCAATCACAGCCACGTTTGCATACCCGAAAATGTCCAGCCCCTCTAACACCCTCTAACAGTCAGATCAAATCTAAAAAATATACAAGTACCTACTTCATAAAACCATAGTGGCACTTCACATTAATTATTTGCCTTGTTTAACCGTCCACACATAGCGCTTATTGCCAAATATGACAAACACGCGGATAGGATAGCGAATCAAGTGACGACGAAAATAGTAATGTAACTGGGCACCTTTTCTTAAAATATCAGAGCTAGCTAATCAAAGCCGGCCAAATTCCACATTTAAATAAAAACACAAGGTACTCGCCACATCGAAATATGCTAATTTCAGCGCATTCGTATACATTATGCGTACTCGTGTGCCGTTTCTGAAGCAGCGTTGAACTGAAGTTCAAGTTCGTGTTCAATAAACATTATGAAATTTGAGTGACCATATAATTTACATCCCACATACGTAGACGACACCAAAATATAGCCCTAACGGTTCGTAACTTGGTGAATGTTAGAGCCGAATACAGTCGATGACGGTCAATAACCCCCCGTCAAATTCAAGCGTAAATTATTCATACTTTAACATACATATCTACTGACTGATACGATGAATGAGTTTAACATGGACTACAAAACATACAAACGCACCATGATGATGAACACGTAAACATACAAATTGTTTTGGAACTGTTACCGACCTAATCCTCGTGACAGTGACAGTCGCTGTCTGACCTATTGACGGTAACCTTCCGCTTGTAATACAATGCTGTGAGAAGCACTCCCGAACTAAGAAGTGTGGAGACTGTAAAATTGCACATCAGCTTAAAGTCCGCAGAGTCAACGTACACGGTGAATATGCGCGCTGTAAACAAAGCAAACGATATAGAGCCCCGAGTTATATCGCCAGGAATCCTGTTCTTTGTCCTTAACAGACACTGGCGTTTGAGGGTAAAGATCGGTCTCCTTAACAGACAAACTCCAACAAATGCTATGTAAGCTGCATTCGCCGCCTTCGTGCAGTCGGTGGTTATTCGGCATGATGCTAGCAATTAATATGCTAAATTCGAAAGGTCTTCCTAAGTTTTTGTGTCAAGAGCGAGTAGCGTACGTCGCAGACTGACGTTATAGTAATAGTACGTTACCAAAACTGTCAAAATATCAAAGGAACGGTGATTGTCGATTTTGACTCTCTTGAAGTAGCAGGTTTCAGGCACTCTTACTGAATAAATATATCTATACTAGTTGTGCACTATGCGCGTTGCTACGCAGCTAAAATAAATTTGAAGGAAAGACATTACACAAAGATATTTTTTATTTAGAAACCTTCCGGGGCTCATGATCTTCAACTTCTTCTTCTTCAACTTTGCTGAAGATCATTATCATGATCAAATTCATAGTTAACGATTATATAAAGGACATACAGACAAACATCCATTTTTATATTTAAGAAGAAGATTATAAATTTCTGATTTTCATTTTACTAATGTCAGTGATTCCTGTATAATCGATAAAAATACAGTAATATAGGATTAATACAATATCGCTATACTCGTAAAGGTAAAGACACTGCCCACTGCCCACTTTACTTAAGTGGCAGAGGGCAGGGCACATAGCTCGCAGGACCGACGCCCGATGGGGCAGAAAAGTCATCGAGTGGCGACCGCGTTCCGGAAGGCGCAGTGCTGGTAGGCCTCCCACACGGTGGACCGACGACCTGGCTAAGGTCGCCGGAAAGCAGTGGATGCGGGCGGCCCAGGACCGGCCTTTGTGGAAATCCTTGGGGGAGGCCTATGTCCAGCAGTGGACGTCTTTTGGCTGAAATGATGATGATGATGATGATGATACTCGTATGCCTTCGTCAAAATGTGCTGAATAGAAGTAGTACTTACAGAGATTAGTCCCCACTGAGATGACCCATGTAGTTAACGACACAGCGTCGGCGTTCCCCACTTTGACGATACCATATATGTAAGTCACCTTCGCAAATCCACTGAGTGGTGTGCAGAATGGCTGAAAAGATAAACAACATTCGATACATTCTTTACAGGTTATCGGTACTACCTACTGATAACGTTGTTTAAATTCACTGTCGTGCATTAGAATATTCACACTGTGAAAAATTGAGTATTCGAAGCTTCAATACTGAAACTTCAATTGGAATCAAAATCCTCGACCGTGCTGCCACCTTGTTGTGGTGAGGGGGCAGGCACGCAAGCCTTTAGGATCCGATGGGGATTAGGGTCACCCATGCCAGGCGGGTAGTGTTGCCCAAATTCAGTCTTGGTCTTGCAGTCTTGGTCTTGTTCTTGCGTTTTTGCAAGACCAAGACCAAGAACAAGACCGCGTATTTTTAGCAAGACCAAGACCAAGACTGACCGTGCAAGACTTGAGCAAGAACAAGACATAGCCTGCAAGACTCTTGGGTCTTGCAGCTAGGACTTAGCGCTATTTCACTGAGTAGTTAGGTGTAACAGTTCGGTGTATAGGTAGGTACGCTTAGGAATTCTATGAGACGCAAAAAACTGTATCAAAGAATATGAAAAACTGGACCTATGCGCATTACGACTAATACCACAAACATAGCGAATAAAAAAATATCTATTAAAATCAAACTGAGTGCATGCATAGTTATGTTTTAACCATCGGCACTTTGATAATGCGGCATCAAAGGTTTTGTACATACTTCTCAAAGAAATTTGCCGCTTTTCGGAAGTACATGGTTATGACACACGCGCCGGCGGCTTCTTTTGAAATCTAAAACAATCGTTGCCGCCACGCCAAATCATAACATTTGACACTATTTGATTGCCGCCATAGGGCGTAGGTATACTCATGCAAAATAATTTCCTAGTAGAGTACCAAAGAATAAATAAGTTTCAGAGTGCTTAGAATGAAAATGAATACATTATACTGATCACGCAAGTAGTATTATGATTAGGATAAAATGGTAAGGATAGGTAGTAGATGTCATATTAATTCATTCTAGTAAGTATATATTATAATATTGATTACTTATATGGAATGAAATGAAAAGAAATTTAACTGATTTAATTCTGATTTAATGTTTACTAGTGGCCCGCCCCGGCTTCGCCCGTGCAAATCGGGGGTGGGTTATACATAAAAACCTTCCCCTTGAATCACTCTATCTATTAAAAAAAACCGCTTCAAAATCCGTTGCGTAGTTTTAAAGATTTATGCATACATAGGGACGGACAGAAGAATGCGACTTTGTTTTATACTATGTAGTGATTATTATTATATTATTAATTAGAAATTGAGATATGTAACAATAACGTTACACTTTAATAAATAGTAATAGACTAATAGGTAATTGCAAGACTTGCAAGACTCTTGCTGCAAGACCAAGACCAAGACTAAGACTGGGAGCGCAAGACCAAGACCAAGACCAAGACCAGGTGTATTGGCGCAAGACCAAGACCAAGACTGGCTAAGTCTCGTCTTGTTCTTGCATTTGGGCAACACTACAGGCGGGCCCAAGGGAAGAGGCCTGACCAAGAGTGGCACACAGAGGCGTGGTGGTTTTTGGCTCCAGGGACACCTCTGTCCTCAGAGTTGCCTCGAGAGCCTTAAACTGCCGCGACAAAGGCGGAGGGGCGGCCAGGCCTCCCCTCAAAGCGTGGGGCCCGCTTTTAAAGCGGGCCCCACGCACGGTCCCATCAGGGTCGCGGAGCATGCTCCCCATAATGCGGATAGAAACCCGTGGCCTTGTTTCGGGCAGTTGAGGGACACCGTCGGTTTTAGTGGGTAGGTTGTGGCGCAACTACCATCTTACCGCGCCTCGGAGTCCCAGATAAACTGGCTGGCGTTTAGCGGTCGGGTAACCCTGAGAATTGTTAAGATAAAAAAAGGGGTTGGATGTGCCGCCATTGCATCACGAGCCCTAGTTTCGGTGCGTTGTTGTGGCAAGTGTCTTTGTATGATATTGCGATAATTTAGAGCCACGCGAGCGAAGCCGCTTGCAGTTAGTGTTTAATGGATCTAGGGAAAACGATCATGAAGCGAACTAGTGTCATTTTGCATCTGGTACCATCACTTAGTGAAATCGGAGAACAAAATCACACGTTAACAAATTAACAGACGCTCCAAGTCCCCTTTATTAAATGATTGCTGCTGACATTCATCGCAGTCGACGATTGACGGCTGACAAATCGCACAAGTATTACTATTGGATAATAGAGAACATATTGGCTGTAATGCACTGCTAGTGGGAAGGCAATACTGATGCGACTGATACGATGTCCTTGTTTCAATCTACCTATGACTAAAGGCTTCACTTAGAGTATATAGTTGCCAAGACTTCGCGCATTAGGGCCTGGCCACAGCTACAGGCGGTGCGTTGCGCGGTGGTATGCCACAGCTAGACTAGTTGAGACCGCGGTGGCGTCGCCAGGCACGTATTTAGAGAACGGCTAAACTATTAAAACATCAGAAGTGGCACGATATTGCCTTAAAACAAGTGCGTTCTTAGCTGAAGAAATCATTCAGTCAAAAAAGGAGCGCACCCAGTTAACCAGAAAAGGAGAGAATTTATTATGAGTTTAAGAACTATCCCGATATTTTTTTTATTATACGCGTGCAAGCATAGATACTTTTGATTATATACTCGGTCACATACACGAAGACTTGAAAACTAAAGTTAACTAGGTACCACCAGGAAATAGTTGTTTTATTTCGTCCCACATTTTTTTTACAACATGGTTTTAATTATGATGTGGATTTTGACATCCATATTGCTGGTATAGTACTAGTATTTCACTAAAGAACTATTCCATATCCATTATTAATTAGCTCAACGCGCGATAAAAACAAAATTATTTGTTTCGGTCGCGCGATGCCTCAATACGTCCACCGAAGCCGCCGCGCGCAACGCTCTGAGCTGTGGCCACCTCGATATTGGCTAGTACATTTGTTTCACTCGCACATCGCGCAGCTCGTCGCGGCCGCGTACACCGCGCCGCTAGTCTCTCCGCAAGACGCTCCGCCGATCGCGTCGCCGGTAGCTGTGGCATACTTCATAGATGACAATCTATGAAGTATGCCACAGCTACCATTTGTTTACCATTTGTTTTCGCCGCTCACCGCTTACCGCGCCGCAAGACGCTCCGCAATTCGCACCGCTGTTGGCTGTGGCCACGCGGTAAGATACCAGGGTGGAACTAAAGTGTTCAGGGCCGTATTTTTATTAATGTTATAGAGTCAAAATCGAGTGACTTCGTTTTTGAAATGTTATACCATACACTTTATATAATATAGTCTAAAAAGTATAATATAGAATAGCGGATTTAGCGATGTTTTTGCTATAGAAGCAATCAAGCCTCAAGCATATCTGTCTTGAGGAAGACAGATATGCTGCCAAAAACCGTACTTAGATCTGTCAGAGCACTCAATAACTATCGCTAATCGCGACAGTAAACGTTACTAAAACAACGTACGCCAGGACGCCAGGCCACCCCCAGGATGGAATGGGGGGTTGACACTATGCATTCTAATTCCATAAATAATTGTGTTTAATATTTGTGGAATGTAAAAAGTGAGATATAATACTTACTGGTGCTTTAGGTAAGTTCACTAGGTCAGAAAATTTACTCACTAAATTAAGGTTACACTTACCACCAGAAAAGAGAGCACACTCTTTGGCATGGCATGAATCATGAAAGCGATGACTACAAAGACATACGCCGCCGTAGCAGCCGGCACTAAGGGCTGATTCAGCAGTTTCTTAAACTTTAACACATAGTACAACATCACATAGACTTGCAGCAAAATGATTGGATACTCCATGTATGTCATTATTCCATAGTTGTTTGTAAAGTTGTATAAGGTCATTATGGAAAATCTGTAAAAAAAACACACAAATGAAAATAAAAAAAATTACTAAGACACTTGGCTGAACCCTGGACTGTTGATCCATAGGTGACACATCTAACCCCTAGACCAATGAGGCAGTCTCCTGTCCTATCTACTAACCAATGGATGGAATTAAATTGAGTAAATTAGTTTAGGACACCCTTTTGCTAGATGGAGCTAAGCTGGTAAAATATTATCAGCAGCAATGGCACTTTTAGGGGAGGCCTATGTGCTGATGAATTATGAAACAAATTTCTTAAAAATCTACTCTGACAAAGATTAATAATACCCCATTATATACTCAGGGTGTTGTAAGAGGCAACTAAATGTAATTACAAGGAAGACAGGTTGGTTACAATGGCCTCTACATGGTGGAACCAAAATATGCGCCATTCCAAGAGTTTGAATATTATACCTTAAAATAAAATTTACCAAAAATAAATACTTTTACATTTTAAAAAGAGAATTAATTAACAAGCCCTGACAATGCTTGCCTTCCGTCATTAATACTCATAATGAAGCACCTTCAAGCTGCACCCAGTTTATGGTGTTGGGAGTATATGCTTGGGTAACCTACTAGTTAATCAAAATCACTCACCCAATCACTTCCATAATCATTGACTGAACAAAGATACCTTGTGCAGACTTTTTTTCCCTTATATACAATATCTGAGGAACTTTGAGGAATAAACTTGACATAATAGTCAGTGTGCTTAGAGCATTTGCTATGCGATTGAGAAGTCCAACATCCATTTTAAATTCTGAAAAAAATATACCTATTTTAAGCACTATTTAAATATATTTAAATGTAAATAACATTACAATATAACTAGGTACTTAAATAATTATACTAGCAATCCGTCCCAGCTTCGCACGGATAGATTTTTTTCTTGCCATTAAAATTGTCTTTAGTAATCAGTGATAATGTTGAATTCAAATGGTGTAAGAATTTTTTAAATCGGTCTACTTAAATTGCCTGAACTCACTAAGACTAAATAAAATAATTCATAGTACTTTAATATAATTAATATTTGAAGAAGTATACATACTTACCAATAGAAATATGTCGGAAATTCGTAAATATATAAACTTTTAGGTGGTACGCGTAGCGTAGTGATACGCTGCCCTCTGTGTTGGCAGAGGTCTTATTGTATCACTAAATTCATATCTGCCGATGTATTGCTTTTGATCTAATGCCAAGGTCAAACAAATTTAGCATTTCGTTTGAACACCATTTACATCGGCCAATAGTTCTAAATATTAGAGCACAGGAAATTACAGCTAAAACTGATTAAAAATAGTCTCGATGTTTTCTGATGATGCCATGTACATTTTCGGTGATATTCTAGTACAAATCATGTTTTTAAATCACGATCTAAAAACGGTACATGTAGTGCAAGGCATAATAATATTTTTATTGTAGACTGCCTGCCCGGTCTCGGAGCCCGGACGGATGGGATGGGATGCCCGCCGTGTGGCTGTCAATACTGTCAAATATCAAAAGTCTATCAATTCCTCGGCCCTCAATCTCGGTACAAAATATGTTTACCATAAGTCTATGGTTCAACTATTGAATGTGACAAGTCATGTCAGTTCTTTGCCGCCATTGCAGTTTCATAATTTGATCAAATGAAGTTTAGCGTTAATTTATTTCCGTAACTTTGACTAAAATGATTAATGAGTTGAATATTGAACTAGGAATCAATACTCATGTATTAAAAGCTGTAAAAGCGGAGATAAGTTGAACTTAAATTATAAAGCTTATTAGTTTTGAAACTATATTAAAAAGCTTACTATAAATATTACTACTACTTACTATATAAAATCAATATTTTGTTTCAGGTTGAAACCTGGAGACAAAACTAAAAAGTATTGCTCTTATAAAATGAAGATACTTTAAAAGCTGTCTTATATTATGATACCAATAAGGATTGCATACATTGCTTGTAGAACTTCAAGAAAAAACAACTGAATTTACTGACCATGCACTAGTTTTTTATGCTAAGAGGAGCAATACAGCAATGACAGCAGTCTTTGGCTTATTACTTTTGCAAAGGAGCACCACCAGCAATACAGCTAAAGAGCACAACGAAAGATGTGCTGTGTTTCCCATAGTAGTTACATATGGGAAACACAGGACTTTTGCCCCTTGCATTGATTAGTGATCAAGGATCAAAGATTGACTGTTTTTAACTGGTGCAATGTGATCAACAAAACATTAAACGGCACCGATGTGTATGTTACAAAATAAAGTATTGCCTCTGATGCGAATGAAATCCTATAATAAATACATAGGTAACGAAAATAAAAAACTTTTTGAATAAATGTTCTTTTTAATTCTAAATCTTAATAATTTCGGTATTTACAACTGAACAAATTCGTATTCAGTATTATTTTATGACAAATACAATTGAAATAAGAAGGTACTTAAAGGAAAAATAATTAAATAGCTCAAAAAAATCAATGCAATTTATAATCAATAGTTGAGTTTGGTGAATTTTAGACGACAGATACCCGTGAGATGCGTTAGCATCACTACTTAGTTTGTGGTCAATTCTCTCTTCACAATGTCAACTAATTGGGATTGCGTCGTTGTAATCGCTTAGGGCAACCAAAAATAGGGCAAATAAACAAATTAATATTTACCAATTTGTAACTGATCACAGTTACTGACTACAATGTTAAATTGTTGAAATTAAATTTGATTAGAACTAATACCTTCCAGGGAAAATAGCAGGGATTACTACTGGTAAATGCATACATGTACGGAAAAAGATCACAGTTTTCCACGATCATGTAATAAAATAAAACTTAAAATTAAAAGATGACAGCTGATATGCATGTTCCAACAAAATATTTGCTCTATCTTCTTCACCGAAAAATAAATAGATTTGGCGACAAATGAAAAAGATTTGGAGCACAATGGAAAATAGTTTTTCATTGATGACTCGACATAGGAATATACGAATGAACCATACATGCTCGGGCGTAAATTGTAATTGAAAAACGAAGTATGTTAGCCTATCTAACATATTATTTATCATACATATTGAGTCAAAATCTATCCTACACAATACTAACATTTTTAGATCTCTTTGGAGAAGAGAGGTGTTAGCCTCGCAATTGCTAAAAGACATGTGTGAACTTTCCCCCACTATGATAGGTTCAAGATAATTGTAAACTACTTTATTTATGTTTGTAGTTAAATCATCGCCCTAATAGCATGAGCATGCATACAAGGATGATAGAAGTAGTATAACAAAGTAATAATTTCCCATGTAGATAATAAATAGTTGCACAGTAGATGACGAAGATTTGAGCCTCCAGTTAGTATAACTAAATAATTGCACTGGTAACATTGAAATAGCGACATCTAGTGTCATTATTCAGGCAAAAACTAAACTATGATTACTCTTCAAATACATAGATGTCGCACCTATACCTTTTGGATATCTTATTCCAAGTCTAGCTCATCTGGCTGGATGTTCCCTCTTACCTTGATTTAGTAATAAATTAGTTTGACTGAATTTAATTCGATTTTATTATTTTAGGAAAAGATTATAATTATTGTGATTGAGTAACAAACATTCAAACAACTCTCTTGTATAGGTAGGTAATAGGTATTAATAACAATATCGTTGCTTTAAATTGAATCCCGATTTAACATTAAACAAAGGGCCGTAGGTACAATAAACTTAAAATCAATCTATACAATACAAATAAATTAATTTGGTGTGTCTGTTTGTAATAATAAAATAACCACTTTTTAATACATAAATGCGTAAGTATGTACTTATACACAGTACATAGACCAAAATAACATTTTTTTATTTTTTTGTGGGTTTGTTCCGGATAATCTCTGAAACGGCTTGACCGATTTTGACGGGACTTTCACTGATAGGTAGCTGATGATCTATGGAGTAACTTGTGTTATTTTTTTTTAACTAGCTTCGCCCGGCGGCGTCACCCGCGGGTAACATCGCACCCGTGCAAAGCCAGGACGGGCAGCTAGCTGTTTAATTTTTTTTCTGCCCCTCCCTCCTTTCTCTTACCCTGTTTCCTGTCGCTCCTATTCCCTGTAACAGTGCCGCTGTTGTTCGACTCCTGGATCTCCTCTGCTTTTAGAGTTGCCATTGGGATGCCGCACCGCCGTGGCACACCCCACGGTCCTCGGATTTGCGCTTAAAATTGGTTGGCCTCCAAATCGAGCCCCTACTTAAGTTTCTCCTCTATCGTTTTGTTGCGTTTGTTTCGTTATACTTTCTTTGGTTTGTTGTTTTGTTTTGTTGTCTTTGTTCTTTTCTGTCTTTTTGTTTCTCTTCGTTTTTCTGTTGTAGTTTCTTTGGGATGCGGCTCTCGGGTCTTCCTGAGAGTCAGCGTGTGGTGACGTTAAGTGGGTGAAGAACAAAAATGGAGTACATAGCGTTCTTATTAAAATTCTCCCCGGGCGGGTCCTAGTACGCCGGTGGCGGCTGGGGAATCCTGCTCCCCGGCGCGTTACAGCGCAGTGGGTATACGGGGGTCGGGGGGCAATAAAGGCGTCCTGTCTGACGTCTTGGTAGGTGCGGTGGTGAAAGAGAAAAAGAAACTCGGGCCTATTAGCCGGAGAAATAGGAAGGTGGACAAGGACTGGCCCCAAGAACGAGACCAAGAACCCTATGGTACCCATGGACCCGTCCGCTTAAGACACACACGGATGAAGACAACACAGACGGTGCGGAAATTGATATTCCCATGCTCCCATGTGAAACATAAATAGATGACAGAGACCTGATGTCACCACCGGGCGAGAGACATCACTCGGTGAAGATCGATCATGCGACTACCAACACTGAGAGACATCGCAGAGTTAGAAGGCGAAACTTGGTCAGAGAAAACCAGTAGATATTTATTCTATCTATCGGCCACAGAAGACCACTTCTGAACATATGCCTCCCCAATCCACCGACCGTCCATCTAAGCGTAAGAAAGGGGATGAAGAAATATTTATTTTAAGTTAATTATTTTTCTTAATTTTTGTATTCATGCAGCGAAATGTTGTGTCAGCCAACATCAAAATACTAAGAAAAAAAGCCAAAAAAACCCCTCGGGTGTACCTATGAATCTAAGTAACGTATTGTATAGTTAAGTAGACAAATACTTTATCTTTCAGATTCACGGTGAAATTTGTACATTTAAAATGTTTTAAGGATAAAATCTGACATACGACGCAATAATTTTAATAGGTATGTCTTTGTTTAACTACAGCGAAGTTAATGGCAATCGTATCATGTCTGTTCAAAATACTTCTTGACTCCGCCCCAACGTCGCCAGCAGTGGCGTGAAGTTTTTCATAATACCTGCGCAAACGGGGCGAAATGTCCTTCTACGCAGTCCACCTCACCCCTAGCAGCCCCACCACACCTAGCGAGAAATCTCCATAAATATTGGGACATATTTTATATTGGATCAGAGACGGTAGACGAGTCATCCAGGTTGGAAGTACCGCTTATAAGTAAGAAAATAGTTTACGTTAAACATTCAGAGTGACAATGTCTTATTTTGAATTATTTGTGGTCATCTGTGATTGAAATTTTGCATTAAATATTCGGTTTAGTCATTCTATAACGTAAAAATTAATATTTGATACGTTATTCCAGTGCTTCGAATATAATTGGTGCCCGGTGCCGGCTTTTGACAGTGAGTGAGTATCATTGTTTTACTGTATAACTTAGATGACTTGCGTCAGCATGGGCAGTTATTGAAGGAATGATCAATTAACGCTTGTCTTTAAAGATATATTGTTTTATAGCACGAGCCTTAGTAATAGTGGTTTTTACTGTGATTTCCGATTATGTTGCCGCTTTCAGAAATATTTTAAGGTTAGGTTTAAACTTAAAGTTAAAGGGAATGCATTTATTGCCTTAGTTAATTTGCGTCTGGTTTCATTTGAATATATCAATGTATTATTTTTTATTAGTGTCATGGTTTTAAGTTTTTTTAAATATCGTTTTATCAACATCTTCTATCGCTATTACCACGTAGATACTTTTTCCTGTTTGTTATTATCTGTATTTTGTGGACAAATTAGTTTATGTTATGTTAAAATATTTACTTAATCTCGTTTTTGTATTACTTTTTTGAGTTTCAAAGTAGGCATCTAGTTATCAATATGTCGGCGGCTGAATTATTAAAGAGCTTTTGTACACGAATGTCTTATTTATTATTTCACAACCTACTCAGCGTTAAAATTTATATAAAAAAAAAAAAAAACGAATTTTACTCGCCTATTAACATGCTAAATGTCAAACTGCGAAAAAATATTATGTCTGTTTCTTTTAAATCATAGACAATTATTTTTCTATAATAGGAGAGACAAAAATATAAATAATAATATTAGATTATATCACAAGGGAGCAAAGTAATATTTTAATAACGACGAGGGCGCTTTTTTGAATCCAGAGCGTAAAGAGGGTTTCAAGTAGGTACGTCGTCGTCAAAAAATATTTTGGGCCCGAGTGATGCACTCTACTATTCATCACCCTCTATGAGAAAATAATATTATATTATTTTCTCATAGATCTTATATTTTATATTTTCTTATCTTATATTTTATTGTAATATTATTATTCAATAAAACAACTAAGATGTTCCAAAATCAAACAGTGCGCGCCAAAGTAAATTGCGGCGCACTTACGAGCATAAAGAGAATTAAAAAATCATTACTGCCCGCTAAAAAGTGTAGCGTAGAGAAAATAGCTACTTTTCTCCCACCTAAAAAGGAACAAAACGACACTTTTCGAATAGATGGGATTAAAAATACATTTTAACCTACCAGATGGGAAAATAAAACATAGTGGTACCTACTATTCCAATTCCAATGAAAAAGATTTGTTTTTAATTTAATAATTTAAAATATCAAGCGTACATATTTGAATGTGGCTCTCGAAAACCTACAAACAACGAATAGATCCACAATAATACTTGACGTCGATTACAACCTTAAAAATTATAATTTTTAATTGTTAAAAAATTGGCCTATACAAATCGGAACACTAGCGCATAATAAAATTAAATACAAACTGTTTTTTTATTCGATCGACATACTACCTATATCAAATTGGTCAAGTTCTATGAATCGTAAACAAATGGTTAACATTCGCGTAAATAGACTACGAAACTAAAATAAATAAAAAGATCCTTCAAAGTACCAAAAAAGCACCAACATTCTTAGTGTTTCAGAAATACATTAAATGGCAGGTCTATTTGGATAATATGTAACACAGTTGGCACGCGTGTCCAATTTACCTTCTCTTGCGGCTAAGCTATCGGCGTTGAAATATCCTTTTGCGGCACTTACGACAACCTGAGAATGGAAGGGTATTATAAATCCGTCCCAAAACGGACTTCCATACACTATCAAAAAACTAATATTATATAATAATGTTTAGTATTGCGAACGTGTTTGAAATCCGCGGAATAAGTTATACAAATTGTAAAATTAATTTCAATGAAAATAAAAAAAAGCTCATCAGCATGGTTTAGATTGGAGTGGCAGTGAAATACAGACCAATTTAGATAACGAAACGATTAACAAACAAATACTCCCACACCGGCAATGAAGACTCTCGTCTGGAAAGCCACAGGTGGTTGTTTCGGCAAGAAATCCATTGAAATTTTACTTCGGTATTTAGTTACGTTCAAGCGTCAAGTTCAATCTCAACAAGCATCATCAGAGCATACGTCTTCATCCTCGCCTTTTCCCCAATTTTTATAGGGGTCGGCACCAGTTGAATCTGTTTTACACGGAGCGATCATGTTTTTAAACTACGTGTTTATTGTGCCTGCCTTCCATGTGGTGACGGATTTAGAATATATGTCACCACCGCATTTCATCCTAACAGTGTCTTAGTAAAAAGTTGACGTGCAAGCTGTAGCACCAAATCCGAGAAAGCCGATGAAAATGTTATATTTATACAGACAGCTCTTTAAGAGGAGGATCAATATTGAGTTTGATAATCTTTAAGTAACCTGAAACCCACCGAAACTATTTAGAGAAGTTCACATTTGGCCTACTTGGTCTCATAGGCAAACCTAGCAAGAGTACGATATGATGCATTATCACATCATGCATAAACTTCAGTCAAAAAGTGCCAACAAATGAAATGACGAGGCCGTAAAACAAGGAAACCTTGATCAGAAACCCTTTGCTGACCTGGTCTGGTTTGGAGAAAGCCCGACACATCAGTGGGTCATTTATGGGCTGTAAAGTAGTAGATACTACGTATAACGACAGTTATAGATGGTGGAATGGCAGCCGGGGCGATTTTAAGTTACCCCCTTGCATGGCAGTCTGGTGTCACAAATGATGGCTAGCCATTCAGCATCCAGCAGAGTTAGAGGTCCCAGGATGAACGTACAATCAATATCGACAATTTGATCAATCACCACTTTTTTATTAATCATGCAAACCCCACGGCCACTGCAAGTTTCGTTTCTAAATAGTTTGTTTTAACTTAATAGATACAATAAAGAGAGACGCGAACCCGTTTAATTTACGATGCCCTTTTTAATGTACTCATTAGTAACATTTGAATAAAGTAGGTAAAAAAACGTAAAGCATATAAAATATAACCACTAAAAAAGATTAATACATACAACTAAAATTATTATAATGGTATTTGAGCCACATGACTGTCATCACGGACGACACGGTGCCAAGAAGGCTAGTAGCATGGCAATGGTAATTTTCTAAGCGAAGTAATAACCAGCCCTATGGTCACCGGTTGAACTAAAAAGACGCCTGGACAACTCTTTGTAAAATAATGTACGATGGGTCCGGTTCATTGATATGTATAACTCCCAAAGCGATATTAATTTAGCACGATTAACTCAGCTAGCACAGTATATTTAAACAGTCTTTTTGTTAGACAACATTGAGTTTTGGACATTAAAGTGGAATACAACAGGTGGTTTGTACTGGCGCCGTAGAAGAACACATAACATACAGAATGAACCAGTTACTGTAAATTAGTTTATATTTTCGCCTTTTGTGAAGAAGCCTGTGTCGAAAAGGGATAATCTTTTTTTGATATACAATAAAAATGTAAATTGCCCAAAATTTGGACAATGGAGAAATTATCACTGGACTATTGCTATACTGGACGGGTAGACATAACGGGGAATTTATGAGTAGACATGGAGTCCCACTTCTGGAGTCCAATATAACTTGAATTGAACTTCCGTAGGCGCTAAAATGTATAAAAGTAGATTTGGATGAGATGACCTAGATCTTTATAGTCCCAAATTTAAATGTTTAAGTCTATTTCTTATAAAAGATGTACATCTATGATTCGAAATCGTTTCAAGAAATACCTAGTAAAAAGTTGACGTTGCAGAGCCTTACCACCAAATCCGACTAGGCCGAAGAAAATGTTATACTTAAACAGATAGATCTTCATGAGGAAGATCAATATTGAATTTGATAATACCAAGCCCACAAAAAAAAAACATGTTTCTGGTGTCTTGAGTGATAGATATTTTTACCTTAAAATCATCATTCATCATCATCATTTCAGCCAAAAGACGTCCACTGCTGGACATAGGCCTCCCCCAAGGATTTCCACAAAGGCCGGTCCTGGGCCGCCCGCATCCACTGCTTTCCGGCGATCTTAACCAGGTCGTCGGTCCACCGTGTGCGAGGCCTACCAGCACTGCGCCTTCCGGAACGCGGTCGCTGCGAGCTATGTGCCCTGCCCACTGCCACTTAAGTTTGGCAATCCGGTGGGCTATGTCGGTGACCCTGGTTTTCCTGCGTATCTCCTCATTTCTGATTCGATCTCGCAGGGAAACTCCGAGCATATCCCTCTCCATTGCCCTTTGGGTGACTTTGAGCCTTCTGATGGAGCCCATAGTGAGCGACCACGTCTCTGTTCCATATGTCATCACTGGCAACACACATTGGTTGAAGACTTTTGTCTTCAGACACTGTAGGTATTGTGGACGAGAAGATCTTTCGCAGCTTCCCGAACGCTGCCCAGCCGAGTTGGATCCGACGATTGACCTCATTCTCGAAGTTGGACTTACCTAACTGGACAGTGTGTCCCAGTTAAATGTAATGGTCAACAACTTCGAGGGTAGAACCTCGGATGTTAACAGGAGTGACTTGAACATGGATATTAGACATGATCTTCGTCTTCTCCATGTTCATCTTAAGGCCGACTAGTTCGGAGGCTCCGCAAAGGCCATCGAGCATCGTAGTGAGGCCCTCCATGGTCTCAGCCATTACGACTAAGTCGTCAGCGAATCGAAGGTGAGTGATGTACTCGCCGTTCACGTTGATGCCCAGCCCTTTCCAGTCCAGAACCTTGAAAACATCTTCCAGTGCAGCGGAGAACAGTTTCGGAGAGATAACGTCTCCCTGTCTAACACCTCGCTGCAACTGGATCGGTTTCGAGGTCTGGTCCTGGAGTCGGACTGACATGGTGGCGTTTTCATACAAGCACTTCAACACTTCGATGTACCGATAGTCGACTTGGCACCTCTGGAGAGCCTGCAATACTGCCCACTTCTCGATCGAATCGAAGGCTTTCTCGTAGTCCACGAACGCCAGACAAAGGGGCAGGTTATACTCCTCGGTCTTCTGTATAACCTGCCGTAGCGTTAAAATATGGTCACTGAAGCCTTTTCGGAAACCGGCTTGTTCGGGAGGCTGGGAATCGTCAAGCCTGCACGCGAGTCGATTCGTGATGACCCTCGAGAACAACTTGTAGGCATGGCCCAGAAGTGAGATGGGTCTGTAGTTCTTCAATAAGGTGTTATCTCCTACCTTAAAATGAAGTATCATATCTAAGGTAAACATTCATTTCTACTTCTGCTAGCATCATATCGGTTGGCACTCTAAATTTGCATTTGCATGATAATAGCCATGATAGAGTATGCGGAGTTCGATAAAGTATACAATCAAACTTTATTGATGAACCTATTATAAAACAGTCTTAAAGTGAACAAACGTATTAATAATATAGTTGCTCCAACACTGTTGCACCGCACTTACTCCATTAGACCCTAATGGATGTTGCCATGGAACTATAGTGTGTAGGAACACCAACGACAGCATTTGGTGTTTAAAAGTTTATTCATTGGTAAAATATTTTGTATGGGCATTTTTACTAGACTAGGCTTAAAACACCCTCGAGATGAAATGGGGTGGTGACACTATGTATTCTCAATCAAAAAAGGATATTGCAATTATAAAATAGATGCGCAGAAGGAATACCTTGCCTTAGTTAACTGTTTTTTTGTGATTTCAATTTTTTATATTTTATCCTAGTGTGTACCGAACCAATAATTTTATTATATCAGCCACTGGGTTACTCTCAAAGATTCCCAGCCGTACGTTTTAGAAACCATACATCAACGTTTTTATAGAAATCATCATTCACATGCATTTATAAGGTTTTTTTATTCTTTATTGTACACACACAAAACAGAGATACACGTTGGTAATTACATGTACAAAGGTGAGCATAAAGCTTGAACAAGTATTATTTTGGTTTGAAAAGACATGAACTGTTGGAGGTGCCGAAACGAGCAATAAATCCTTTTGTTAACTTCAGCTTTAAGTAAAGCCCATGACAGATGACAATCTATGTAGACAGGAAATTTTTTGACACTGCTGATGAAAGCTATTGGTATGGAGTCGTACATAATTGGTGGGAGGGTTTCTGGGTCCAATAACGTAAAGTAATATTTACAATGATAAGCGCCTTGGATTTGGTTGGATTAATAATCAGTCCTTAAGATTTCACCCAGCCACAAATGTTAATGTAAGAAAATAAATTTCAATGTTGATTTCATTTTGTACTGCGAGATATAAAAGGTGTACATAACTCCTACAATACCTATGAACAATGTGGTATATCTCTGATGAAAATTGACTGAAGACTTCATAACAATAGAGTCAATACATTGAACCACAACCATTATAATATTTGATTGATTTCTTATTCTTAATATATTCCTTGGTGGTGATAAACATTGTTTTTTAAGAATATACACTATTAGGAAAGCAGATGACTCTTATTTAGTAATGTGTTTCAAATTAATACTTGATTGAAAATCGTTAATCTATTGTTAATTAATATACTTCTCATCAGAAAAATCGAAACACTTCCCTTTCTAAGGTTGTTAAACAAAATACGAAACATATGAAAGTTTAATTTGAATTTAGTACATTAACATTAGGATTACAAAACCTTTTAATGTTCAATAATAAACGACATTTGACATATATGTATATTCATAAGGTATATATTTTTTTCTGATAATCCTTACAAAACATAAACTTGCAAGGCGATTGCGATTTTTCTGATGAGAATTGTAGATTTTTCTAGAATTTTGGACATAGATGGTAGTAAGGATTTATAGCCATAGAGGCTAGAAGGACCTCAGACGCCGTCCAAGTTGCTGTAGGTTTTGAGGGTGCAGGGGAAATGTTATATTATCTCGACCCAGACTCTTGCACATTATTGGAGAATGCGCCATTCACTCACGGTGGTGCGTCTATTCCTCCTCCATTGGTGCCATACCCGCGACACCTGGCACCATTCGCCTCTGGACCTTGTCTATTCAGGCTAGGGTCGAACCCCAATATTAGTCCCCCATCTGAAGGCCCGTTTCAGGGCGGGATTGCAAAGAGGCCGGGGTAAGTTCCCGCTCCGCATCTTCTTTCTGCCGTAGACCGGCTTCCGCAAATGCGGTTGTTGCTAGGCGGCATGATCTCTCACTAGCAAGCATTTCCCTACGATGGCAACTTAATCGGCTCTTTCTGCCGCCCACGCCGGATAAGGCTCCATCGTGTGTCACGCGTCATCCTCTGCCACACTCTGGCAGTGGTGCCACTCCCCGTGTCAACCGTGTCCCGAGAGGACCTGCGTGGGGTGGTACGGGAGAGTGCCGTGACGTCTCGTTACCCATTACTCGAGAACAAGCGCTATCGACTCGACAGTATTAATTCCTGCCTGCGACTCCTGAAGCATCTCGGTCATTTGAGGTAGAAGCTGCCTTCTCTCCTGGGCTAAACTTGATACCCTTTTTTTTTTTTGTTTCGCTGTGTAAATGCTTTACGCATACCACCGCCCCCCGGGGGAGAGGTCGGTGATTATGTGGGACTCCCGGGACAGAACCCGTATACCCACTAAAACCCCAGCGGTATACCCTCACACGGCACGCTTGGGGCGCCAACGGTTCGCGCGAGCGCAGTCAACGTCCGACGAGGTGCCCGCTACGCGGGCAAGCGACTATCAGAGAGGGCGTCCCGGTACACTGGGACGCCCTCAGTCATCGAGGCTTTCGTCGGTGGCGGGTCCCCCGACCCACCACCGGCCTCTATGGCGGGGGAAGGAGGTGGGCGTACAGTCGCCTCCTCCCCGGCCTCCGTCTGCGGCGCGGGTCGGCCAGGACGTCTTCCTCCCTGACCCGCTCCGCGGCCTCCTTCTGCGACATGACGTCCTCGCAGAAGGAGGCCACCGCCTCACATGCCTCCTCGCTGTCGAGCATCCGTCCGATTAGGCTCGACAGCGAGAGGTCTCCTCCGACCTGTGCCGCCAGGGCCCGCCTCTCGGTCACCCAGGCGGCACACTCAAACTTGATACCCTGTGCCAACCCGTCTGGCCAGCGTGGCACAGTAGGCTGATTGCCCGACTCACCAGTGGGTCATTAATGGGCTGAGAAGTAGTAGTAGTAGATATCATATTATGAAAAACTAAATGACAGTTTACAATATCATCATCATCATCATCATCATTTCAGCCAAAAGACGTCCACTGCTGGACATAGGCCTCCCCCAAGGATCTCCACAAAGGCCGGTCCTGGGCCAATATTATATTATGCATCACATTAATTTGGAGTTGCTGGTGATATGATATTAACTACTAGCTTAAAATCATTAAACTGGAAAATGTACGCATTACTCTGTTTTTAACCCCCGACGCAAAAAGAGGGGTGTCTGTGTGTCTGTCTGTCGGTCTGTCTGTCTGTCTGTATGTCTGTCTGTGGCACCGTAGCTCGCGAACGGATGAAGCGATTTCAATAAAGTTTGTTTTGTATGAAAGGTGAGTTACGGGCGAGTGTTCTTAGACATGTTTGATGAAAATCGGGTGAGCCGTTTAAAAGTTATGAGGGGTGAAAGTGGGGAAGAATAACCGAATGTCCGCAAATATAATCGAGTGGGGTCTCAAATGAAAGCGCATCACGTGCAATTTAACAAAATCTACATTATAATAAGTATGTACCTATAAAAAGTATAAAATAAAAATTAAATTAAAAATTTAAATAAACCCCCGACACAATAACCTTTAAAAAGTAAAAAATAAAAATAAATACTTCGCGTTGGGGGACCAGGGGTCAGGTAATAAATAAGTGGGAGTGGTGGGTTTATTTAAATTTTTAATTTAATTTTTTTTGTATGTTTGTAGCCGTGAAAATCCCTCTTTCGGATATTAGCCGAAAGACACCATCGAAATAGAATAGAAACACGGATGTGTAAATTATAATTTGTTGTATTCATTTGCATCAAGATACTTTCCTGTGTTATCTTTGAAGGTATAAAACCACAGATGTTCCGTACTCCGTTCATATCAAAGACATACTAATTAGTCAAGATTACGGTCAGATAAGATTTATTACGTAATTTATTTACGCTATTATTTGGGCTAATGGTTACCGACAAATGCCGTACATCTGGCACTAGATACTAGCGTCAGTTTGCCATAAAACAAGACAATAAACGGGGAACAAAATAAATAAGCCACTAAAATTATTACATCAAAGGAATTTCGACCTTATACCTTTTTCATTAGGAAACTTGTAGAATTTATTGAATTTATATTTTTTTTGCAAACGTTAAATTTCAGCAGGGCGTCTAGTCGAAACTATATCGTGATAGTTGTTCCCGTTTTCATATTCGGTTTACGGTACATTTTAAATGATATTGCCGGGAATGTGGAACTCGGTAACGATTGTTTTCTATTTTTTTTATTTAACTTGCATTTCTGCCAGTCCTTTTGCTTTTGGTATCAATATTAATATTACAGTATGAGTAAAACTTTTTAATTACTTATTTGTTTGTATTTTTTTATAGCGTAGCAACTAAATGCAGAGCATCCCGGTTGATGTAATTGTGAGTATGTTATAAAGTTTGGAATTATCATGGTAATAGTATTATTGGTATTTTAACCGAGTTCAAAGAGGACTTCAATTAAGTTTTCTTTTATATTATAGATAAACCGATTTGAAAAAATCTTTTTCCATACGTTTTCACTTCAAATTGTTGCTTATTTCGATGTATATATATATATATTATATATATACTCGATATATATATTATATATATATATCGAGTTCTATATTTTATTACGTATTTGAAGTCGGTTTACATTTATTATGAAAATGTTTCTTTATTAACAAGTCAAACATTTAAACTACACAATGCATGCGCACCTGCGCACGCGTTGAGCTCTTTCATACATTTGGATTTCCACTTATAGTTCCCAGGTGAAACCAATTACTCGGATTAGTATGGTTGATGTTTGAAAATAATATTATTTAACTCGTGAAGAGTCTTCTAATACGAAATCCATTGAGCATAGACGACACCTTCTCGACCCCACCTGAAAAGAGGGGGTTGTCATAATCAGTGGTGTCATAGATCCTATGCGGATGGAGAGATTCAGTATTTGGTTTGAAAGACATGTTCATCGAGAGTCCTCCACTACCGATTAACACGATTATCAAACTAAGTATGAAAAACATCCACCGTTTGCAAATTATAACCTCTGCTGTAATTGTGTCTAGGTTCTATCAATTTCTTTTTATGACCATTTTAACTGTCTCGTGTATTTTTTTATAAGACCATGGGAGCGACTTCAATCTAAGCCCGCTATGCATTGATTTTTCGGCAGGGCATGTTTTAATACACATATTTTCTTTAGGTAAACTGACAAGATGCACAGCACAGTTGGTAGTATGTTGTCCAGAGGCAGCGTCTACTCTCCCGTGACGCTCAACCAAGAGTGGTCAACTCTAGGGCGCCTCCTGTTTATAGTATTGTGCTCAAGCCTGGGCACAGTCATAAATGGGTTCTTTTTTGCCGCTTTCTTCGTGGAGCACACCTTAAAGAGAATTGGTAAGCACGTTCGCCTTCATTAACATCATCATTGAAATTAAAACAGCCTTTATATCCATAAGGATTTCAACGAAGGCCAGTCCTACTGGTGGACCAGCGACCTTAACACGTTCGCTGCGTTGTCCGGTCGAACAAGCCACATGCGTGACTTCTCGTTGGTGCGGCAGTCAAAATAGCATTCTTTCACTCTGTGCGGGGGACAGCTATGCTAACATTTCTTAGAGTATAACAGAGACAAATATATAGAATTGTTTCTATTACGAATCTTAGTCTAACGGTGTAATTAATATTATTTGAGGTTGAATAGACCTCGCACGCACTGGATAAAAAATAATTCTGTCTAGTGCGTAGGGAGGTCTAATCTGCCTCAAAATTTGCAGGCCTCATAGCCGCACGGAGTGGAGTGCGGGCGCCGCAGGCGTACCGTGTCCCAGCTTAGTGTTGTGATAAGTTTCGATGCAGAAGTAGGTTACCAGCTGGCATGCTCGGCTTTTTCGAATTATAAGTGTACCTATATAGTAATTAATTTTCGTAATATAGATACATTAAACCGTAAACGTTGCAAAAAGAGATGTAAATTTTTTGATGAAGCTAAAGAAAATGATGAGTAGATTGCAAGAAGCTACCCCCGATGATAGAGGCAATTAAAAAACCGGCCTCCAGTCTCCGGCAGCCCTGCTATTTCTTCGGCTACGGTAGCAGCCAAGGTAACGTTGGGGCAGGGGATCTAAGAATCCCCCTCGACTGTGCTGCTCCCTTGTCGTGGTGAAGGGGCTTGAGTGCCCCAATGATCCGTGGGGCCATACGGCCAGAGCCTCCCATGCCGGACGGGCCCACGGGGATAGGTGAGACGAAGAGCGGCACCCAGCGCCGCAGTGGACTGGGGCTCCAGGGAATCCTCTATCCTCAGAGTTGCCCTGCGAGTCCTGGACCGCTGCGGTGCACCAACGCCCTCGGGTTGTCGCTAACCCGAGGGCTGACGGGCCTCCTTCTGCGAGGCCGTTATGTCGCAGAAGGGGGCGGGTCGCAAAGGAGGGAGCTCCGGCTGACTCGCGCCGCGGACGGAGGCAGGAGTGTAGGGGGGTCGTGACGATGTGAACCCCTTCTGCCCTCGCCTGAGAGGCCGGGGGTGGTCGGGGGAACCGCTACCGACGAAAGCCTCGATGACTGAGGGCATCCCAGTGTACCGGGACGCCCTCTCTGACAGTCGCTTGCCCGTTGCGGGCACACACGGCGCCCAAAGCGTGCCATGTGTGGGTATACCGCTGGGGTTTTAGTGGGTAGACGACCCTTGTCGGAGTCCCACATAATCACCGACCTCTCCCCCGGGGGGCGGTGGTATGCATAAAGAATTTCCCCAGCGACAACAAAAAAAAAGGGGATCTAAGAATCCCCGGCAAAGACTCAACTATTGCACCCGGCAACATACAGCACACGTACACTGCGGGCTGATAAGAAGATCACAGAACTCGAGAAATTAGAATGGGCTATTATAATTTCGCTCAAGCAACTTAAGAACAAGAAGGCGGCGGGTGATGACGGAATTACCGCAGAACTTCTGAAGGCGGGTGGAGATCCGATCTTTAGGGCCCAGACGTTGCTTATTTCCATCATACTCAAAGGACGAACGCCAAGGCATGGAACAGAAGTGTGGTGTACTGTTCTTCAAGAACGGAAATAACACCTTCTTGAAGAACTACATAATATACATCTCACATTTGAGTCATATCTAGAAGTTATTCTCGAGGGTCATTACGAATCAATAGGATTCCTAGCCTCACGAACAAGCCGGCATTCGAAAAGGTTTCAGCACCGCAAACCATGCTGCCGCTGGTTATACAGAAGACTGAGGAATATAATAAAATATACGAAAACGCTGCATAGGTTGTAATAAGAAATTTAATTAATTAAGTTATTAATAACCTTTTTGTATCCAGTGTTCCAAATCTATCCTGTTTTAATGAAAATCATTTTGTGTAGACTGTCTTAAATAAATATTTTAATATTATCGTAACTGGAAATCTATTTTATTCCCATCCCTAGTCGAGACACAAATCGTACTCTCTTACAGTGCGTTATGAGGCAGAACAGATGTCATATATATTATTATATTTTATTTTATTCCAAAAAGTCATAATTGGGGGCGAAGTTGGATTCAACTAAAGCATCTATTAAAGTTTATAATGGTAGATTTTCAAGCCATTATTGTCATATTCGGGCTATATTTAAGGTGTTTTGTGAGACAACATTTTGTGAGGCCGCAAAGGTCTCATAACCACCGAAAAGAAGTTGAATTTTGCCTCTAAAAGACCTCATACGCACTGGCTGCAAGTCCATGAGAAATGGCCCCGCAGCGAAGGTGTTAACCAGGTCGTCGGTCCACTGCGTGGGGTACTACCAGCACTACGCACTATGATATCCATATAATGACCCGATGGATTTACGCAGGTAATGTTTTTATGGCCTGCGTCGGCTTGTCGGACATGATTTTGACAACTGCGGTGATGCCGACGGCGGCTGTAGTACTTCTGTCGGGGGAGTGGGATACCCTTCCGGTGTGCCAAGTACTGCAGTTCCTCACCGAGGCTTCTACGTATAGCTACAGCCTCTTCTTCATGGTAAGTACACTATTTACGAGTAAATACGTATGATTTACCACTAAATTACTTACTCCTTATTCCGTATAATTAATTTGACAAAGACACTATGATAAATTATTTTGATTCCTTAATGCAAATAATATATTTCTGAACTGTGACAGACACTATATAAAATGCTAGTTATAAATATATTTGTTTCACCTGACTGAAGTAAGTTAAAAAAAGTAATTACGGTTGAAAAAAATATCAACTAGTATCGTGTTCATTAAAAATATCCAATATTCTTCTTTTTGGTGACAGTATAATAATAAAGACACAAAAGACACATCCTTGCAAAAAGTCATCATCCAAGTACATTAAAACGCAACATTGTCCTAAAATAAGTGAATTTACAGCTCGCATCCACCGAAAATTACTTCAAGCTATGTCGGTCCTCTCCCGAATACGAAATGTTCATCAACATGAGGATCGGGCTAGTTTCTATCCTGGTGTTCCTCGTGAGCATCATCGCAGCCGGAGCAGGCGTGGTGCTGGAACTGGATTACGACTACTGTCAACGGAGACATCATGGAAACGATACATTCAGGACGACCACATTCATCATCTTTTACGGAATCCCATTCATAGTGACCGTTTCCAGTTTGATATCCACCTCTCTCTTCATCCACCGTCGGTCTCGCAAGCACAGCTACTACAGACGCTCCCAACAGTACGAACGGGACTTCTCCATGTGTAGTCTTAACATCGTCGGTTATTTAATCTTCGTGTTAGGCTGGATCCCATACCTGGTAATTGTCCGTGAGTTTCCGGATACAAGTGACAGTAGGTTCTACCATTGCGTCTGGGTTGGCGTTTTCCGCTCTATGATCACCAGCTTTTTGTATAGCACCTTGAATAAGAGCTTCAGGAGTGCGTTTTCCCAACTATTTTACTACTGTTGTTGCAAGAGTACACTCACTGGATCGTTCCATAGCCGTCACCGTCGTGTTGTGGAGTTCAAGAGCACCCCTGGCGAAGTCCGTGTTCATATAATGCACCAGGCCATGAATATTAACAGTCCCCAGCGCGTTGCTTCTTCTACCCGCGAGACTCAGGAATTATGATCGCCCACTGTTTATGACACGATTTTCATCGTTGAGAACTTTTAAATGACCTGGCAACCGAAACAATACACCGACACTTCCTTCGCGACTTCTTAATTTTAATATGGTTTTTCACCAACGGAATAAAGCCAATATCACCCTTATCCCGAGGAGAATACTAAAATTAAAGTAGCAAAAACAATGCTATTAAGACAGATTTGACACAGTTTTAATTTTTTTAACTGTGAAAAGCACTATAGGTTTTCATATTAATATTCCATTGATTTTCGGTAACAAGTAGTTAATTAAAATTTCATCAACGCGGCGGCCTGCAGCGCTCCCGAATTTTTGTCTATTTTTTCTTTTCTAAAACAAACGGTCGCGATCCGTTCGATTTTCAAATGTCCAAGTCAGTACAATATTAGTATCCGACTAGACCATAGCTGTGTCTCCTTCTATACTTTAAGTCTATGTGACACATTATGCGGTACTGCCGAGCAGTTGGTGTGAATAAAATAAAATATCCACCCGGAGCTGCCTGACTGGGGAAGTTACAGCCAAATTACATCGTCCTTGGGTGGTATTAAAGCAATCCACTTTCCCTCTCGTGGTAGCGTCATATTTTCATTTTACAGGGTTGGCAAAACGTTAGTGGCATGCACCTCCGGTGTTACAAATAAATGCCTATGGATGACGGTAACTGCTAATTACCAAGAGGGCCGATATCTTGACAACCAACTTGGTGGTAAAAAAAAAAACAAAAAAAGCCATAAAAACATAAAAAAAAACAAAAAAAAAGTTACATCATTGAGTAGTTAGTGGAATCGGTGTTTTTATTCGTCAACTTAAGATAATCCCAATATTTAGTCCTGTACAGACAACAAGTTATTAGCAAAATGAGCTTTATTTTGATTTCTAAAACTTGAATCAAAACTAATTCGGCTCTGGTCTGTTGTTGTGTACGGGCATAATCATTAGTTATATACTCGAAAATTAGAGTTCTAGAGTTAACGTCATTTAAAGTATTTTTGAACATCTTCATGTTTGCTTATCGATGTTAATTAATGTTGTGTCAGAAATAATATACCTACTTCTAGAATAGGGAATAAAATAGTTTACGATTCATCATTATTGAATTGTCTACCGAGTATGTGAGGCTGAGTTTCGCTCCCTACCCTTGACACATTGTGATCACCCTTGATAATCATTACCTTGATGGCATCTCCATTAACATCAAATAGAAATAATATCTGTCCATTAAGTTTAGACACATTGTCCGGTTACTCTATATAACCCTTTTTTACCGGTATATTTAGTGTTATTGTGTATTTTGAAAATTTTAATGGATTTTTTTGTTATTTACCTATATTGGCATGTACCAATTACAAAATATCATGCTGCGTTGTAAATTATATATGGTGAATTTACATTATTTTAATTTTAAAATGTATATCTAGGTATTAAAATAAAATGTTTAAATACGACCAAATCATGGATTGAGCTTGAAAGTGTATATAAACATTTTAAATGGCTAGAGTTTTCTCATTGTATATATATATATATATATTTAAATTTTATAAGAAAAACATAAGTGAGAAATGAATTTAGTCCCAATTATTTTGGGAAATTGCAGTAACGCCATAGACAATACACGTTATGAACTTTGAGAGGGAAGAATAAGTGTATGTAATTGCACAGTCTTTCGGAAAATATATATAAAATTGAGAATATTTATAAAACTTGCCCCTACCCAGAGTAATACTTGTAAATGAAATATTATCGAACCCAAGATAAATAAATATTGAAATAAAAGTGCGTATATTTTTATAAATACATTATTTTGATAGCAAACTTATAAAAGAAATAAGGTGCGATGTACATAATTGTATTCCGTAAAATGTAAGATAATATTGTAAATTTTGCGTAGCGTATTATTTTGCTCCATGATCAAAATATTACGAGAACAATCAAACGTTGCTGTTATCAATGCAATGGTTTTGTAAAAATCAGTGACCAGGCAAATTATGCTTGAATTAAATACATAATAATGAATACAGGTGTTTATGTTTCACATTAGCATTTATAATATGATTAAAATTAGTATAATGTCATTCCAGTATTCTTAAACCGATGTTATTTAAAAAATGTCTTTTGTATATATTTTACAGTTTATGGTTAAAATATGTAATAGTACTTACCGACTTAATAGTGTAGATTCAAATCAAAATAAATATATTTTCAAAACCATTTACCAATTGTTACACAATCATTTGTAAAAAAAAGGTATATCGCCAATATCATATTTTTGGACTACAAATGTGTTTGTGAATGCGCAAAAAAGTTTTAAGTGTTAAAGGTTTTATACGGACGAATTACTTTTACACATAAAATACTTAGTTATGTATTACTTATTTGATAAAAAATACAAAAAAAACGCTCAAAAAAAGCCTACTGCGCAAACTAGCACAAACTTGTTTATGCATTCCTACGTCCGGACACAGTGTCGGAAATATTTTCTTTTACGGTTTTTATACTTTTTCTATAAAAATAAAATATCGACAATGTATTTGTTGCGTTATTCATGTAAAATATTATTGATATATGAATAATACTTAAAAAATGAAAGACTGTCGAGGAGAGATAAAGATGAATTTTGATGTATCTCGTACCCTAGTGCATATCCGAATTTGTATACTTGTAAAATTTTCGAGAACTAAGTTCAACAAAGTCTGAGTAAATAAGACGCTAAACGCCGCTTCGCTAATGACGTGGCATCATTTACTTACCTGCTATTTAAGCAGAAGAGTATATGTATCTAACATCCATGTTTTAAGATTTCAGCATGTTTCACTTAAAAAAAAAGTTATTTTCTCTTTCTTTCACATTAAAAACATACATTTAAACAGATTGAATATTGTAACACATAGGCCTCATGCGAAGCATTTAATTTATTTTTAAAAATAGACAATCACTATATTTAATTCTAGTTCTGAAGTGTTAATTTTGCGAGTCTATTTTTATTCTTCCTTTTTATCCCAATGAGTATGGCATAAATAAAATATAATACATATTTGTATATCTGTTACTTCGGGTTTGAAGATATTTTCATTTCGCCTATTATATCACAAACAATCTGTCACATTGTCCATCAACCAACATCCTTCGTGTGTATGGATCGAAACGTATGCATGAAATTTTAAAAATCTCGATGTCTAGCGATAATCGTTTATAATAATATTAATATTATAATATCTAATTCTCCTTCACGGAATTCTATGATCTTCTCTTTGCCAAATAAAAATGTACTTATACTTAATCTGTAATATGAAATTCGCAACTATTCGATGATTTCGTGATTTCCGCAGAACAATAATTTATTGTCACAACTCTAATCGTATTGTAGATGAGTATCGAATTAAAACATTCAATAAATGTATTAATATATCGAATTACGCATAAACTTGTCGTTCTCGTCTAATATATTTCTTTTAATAAATATGTGTCTACGTAGTGAATATTGTGTTTTATTTAACTTCCAAATAAGAATACCACATAGAGAAAGGGATACAATAGATACAATATGTTCAGGCTGTAACGGAAACCCTATTGTTATCCGAAGTGAGAAACCGTACCGGAAGAAGTTATATTTAAAATTAATTTTGTATATTACATTGATCATTTTCTGATCCAATTTTCAATAAATAACGTACTTTTACGCAGTACTCTCTCTCTCAGAACTCTCTCAAACTCTGAATCTATCCTAATAGTATCTATAATACCTAGAAGTTTAGTTACTATGGATTTACAATGTTTCTTGGAGTTAATCTTGTTGTATGTGCATTGTTTTAACTAAGTACTAAATAATTTTAGATTGCATTATTCGTAAACGTTAACTACTGCTACTAAGATCAAGTAGTAAACAAATTATTATTAAATAGTTGTGCAGAAAAATACATCGTTATTAGAGAGTGAGTTGAATTAATTTGTATAACTTAGCATTTACTGGTGCTCAAGTTGAAGGTCCAACAATGAATATCTGTTTTTTGCAATTTGCAGGTCAGTGCTAGGTTGTATGTTGATTAAAATGTTATTATAATACAACCTAGCACTGCCCTGCAAATTGCAAAAAACGTAAGAAAATTTGAATTTCGCGGGCTACCCTGGAGCATCCACCTTAAAAACGAAAGAAACTTGATACGAAACCTGTTATGCAGTGTAATTACACTCCATGTAGTTGGAGGAGGCCATGTAGTTGTAGTGAGAAAAGGAAGAGTAGTTACCTATATACCCTAAATGCACATCACGTGTATCACGATGTATCAACTTTGCTTGTTTCACTTAAGTTGTAACTTTTACCCGAGGCGTCGACAGCGTGAATTTGAAAATTAACATCAGTAATTGACGCCACGGTGACCAAATCAGGGGTCCTAGCCATGCGACATTGGAAACGTAGGTTTTCATAATAGAAAAACTAATCTACGGACATTAATAAAATCATGTTTGAATGGTGCCTTGGGATAAGACGAGATAGATAATGACAATGAGTTATAGAGAATACTCAATGACAGTACGGTCAATCACCAATTCAAATATCGAGCTTAGAATTGTAGAACTAAAAGGGAAAATGCCAATAACAAGCCGCGCAAACCGGCAATTCGAAGTACTTACGGATTCAATTAGAGCCACGAGGGTTGACTGCTGTCACAGTTTATAGCCTAAACAGTATATTAATACCATGTTTCGCGAACGATGGACATGCATCGTTCGATTCCGGGGTGACGTTGTAGCGGCTCCTCCAAATTCTTGGAGGGAATTTGGCGTAATGTGCAGGGGCGTAGCGTGCCTTGGTGGGGCCCCGTATAAAAAAATATTTGCCGGCCCTTATGAGGGTTTCTTATGAGTATTTCCCACAAAAGAAAAAAAATCTTCCAAATTTTTTTCAATCAATTTATGTTACATAGGGAGTACTCTCCTTGCCTTTTTTCGGCAAACTGATTTATTAAATGATTTATAGCTGATGATGACTTTAGATTTTCTAATATTTCTGCCTCTGAAATAGTAAAAAATTTGGGAAGTTTTTATTAATTTTTGCATACGCACGGCGGGCCCCCATGGCACGGGGGCCCCGTATAATTGATACGGCCGATACGGCGGTAGCTACGCCCCCGGTAATGTGCCAAGCTGGCAAGACGGGTTGGTACAGGGTATGTATCAAGTTTTCCTTCTCTTACGGCTTGGTGATTTGCCTCTTGCGTTCCTTTAGTCGCCTCTTACGACACCCTCGGTATGGTAAGGGTTGGTGACACTGTGTATTCTAAATCCGGCACCTCACGGTGTTGATCATCAATTACTATTGTCGGGATATGTTATCAGTGTGTGCTCTGTAAAGTTCGCTATGGCGGTGTAGGATGTGTTTTTCGCGTTCATAGGCTGAAACGACGATCAACAGGCGCCCTGCCCTGCGATGCGGTAAGCCTATTGCAGTCAACAGGCTTACAGCATCGGCTGTCTGGATCACCTGTGTAAGCCAGAGAACTGTCCGGTCTGGATGTCATTTGTTTTAATGAGTTATACATGTGTGAAAAGTCCGCACAATACAGGCTACGGCTAATGCAAGGAATCATGAGAAATGAAAAATATGTGAACGAAAACTGTTACACCCTAAACTGTTATTTGTCTATATAGAACACTAGCCGACCCGACAGACGTCATCCTGTCAAAAAAATGACTCTTTTGACGTTAGGAATACACAGGACCTACATTGCTTAGACAACAGTGAGTGGTTGTAATTTAATATGAACTTTATACAATAGCAATAAAGCTCAAATTGTCTCTACGTTTTAGTTAGAACACGTTAGTATGGGAAAAAGAAAAAGGCTGTTTTTAGGGTTTTCCCGGCAATTATTCGATTTTTTCTCGCCGTATAAACCATCAACGAACATTTTAAAAAAGAATTGGCCAAATTGGTCCAGGCTTTGTTGAGTTATGCGGTTACCAACACATTTTGCGATTCATTTTTATATTATAGAAGAAGAAGGTAGACAAATTACAGTTTAAGGTGTAACAGTCGCCAGATGAATAAATTACACCTTTAGAATAAAATATGACGTCATCGACTTGTTTTGAAGGCCTCGTAACATAGACATATATCTTGTCAAGCCATTATGGCATAGTAGGCCAATTCAAAATGGGACGAGATCCGAATCAAATGCAGTGAGTCCTCAATGACAGACGTGACAAACAGTTGTGACTTACGTGTGCTGGGAGCCTTTTATATGAACAATATAAAAAACAAAATACTATTGTTTAAACGCGGCTGACTTGCTGAAAGGCATCCATTTTTTTTATAATTGTCAATGACATGGGAAGATACTGAAATATGGTTATTCAGGAAGGCTCATGCGAGTTCTTTTAGAAACATGAAAAACAAATGTATTATTTAACTACCACCGGTTTGGAAAGCGTCGGAAATAAAATCAGCAGTTGATACTTAGTTTGTCCCCGTTAGGGGAGGGGCCCCGTTTCGGAGCTTGGAGCTCCATTTTCCTTTTTGTGGGATTACTCTCGAAAAATAAATGTAGTTAGATAGGTTTTGAAAGTGTTCCATGTGGTGACGGATTTAGAATACATATTGTCTCCACCCCATTCCATCCTGAGGGTGTCGTAAGAGCCGACAAAAGGAAATGACAAGGCCGAAGAGCTAGCCGCAAGAGAAGGGAAACTTGAAACGAAACCCTTTGCCAACCCGTCTGGCCAGCGTGGCACAGTTGGCTTATTGTCCTCCATGTAATTGGAGGAGACCTGACTCAGCAGTGGGTCATTTATAGGCTGAATAGTAGATGTAGTAGATAGTAGGCTTTGAAATCGTCGGTTTTACGAATGTCCGTATGCAGTTATGTTCCTGCTGGTAACGTTTCTCTGTGAACACATGGACGTTTTTAATTTTCAAGAAACTTATGAATGACGTTTAGTTCCCTGTATTCATGTGTTACAGTTTGGTCGTGAAAATAAGTTCCATTTTAAACAGGTTGATTATTTTACAGCTGTTTTTTATCGAACAGACAATAATCCCGTGTGTAGACTATACGAGTACGTATTATTTATAGTAGGGTCTCTCCCCTTTTATTTCCAGCTAATTAAACATGGTTGGGTAGCGAAAAAAAATACGTCACGAATTCTTTTTGGGTTTTTTATAAGGTTTTTTTGCAGAATGTGTGATCAGATCAGAACCGTCAGAGCATAAGTGAACTAAATTGCTTCATAGAGAATTTAATACAATCTACTAGTACCCTCCCATGTGGGGGGATGACTAGTCAGGTTAGCTCATAGAAACAATACTTTAATTTGAAATTCATCATAGACAATTTAGTGACTTACTACAAGCTTACTACTTAAACATAGACAATATTAATTTTATTTTTAAAGCATTGGCCACAGTTATCGGTCCAAATATAAATCTATCGTCGGTTACGCCAGATGCCAGTAAACACCATTATTTCCGTGTAGCCACCAGGCCGTTTTTGTTGAATGTCAATCGTCATATAGCCTTGCTTAACGTAGTCTTTCGAGTTACGAATTGTAACGGTGAAAGGTATTCTTGGGTGGGGGCACTAGACTGCGTGCGCGCCTTCCCAGTCCGTCGCGAATTCTCGCCAGCTTCGGAATAGCTGCTTGCGCGCTCAATTCAAAATTCGAACGTGACTGTCTTACGCGCCAAAATTCAAATATTAATTCTTTTTTCTTTTGTGCCAGTGCAAGTGACGTGATGAACAAGTGATGGCCATGTTTTTGAAAGACCTTACCGAAATGTTTTTGTGTTCTCTTGTTATATGGAGCATTCTTTCGCCGGCTCTGGCTCAAGGTGAGTGGAACAATGCACAAACCGTTCCGCGAGTCGCGAGAAACCGCGATACGGCACTAGTGCAATAGTGATATCAAGGCACTTAAAACCGTTTGTATTAAAATATGACTTCTTTGCTGCTGACTGCGCTCCGTGGCGAGAGGTTGCGGTCACAGCCAAGTGCAATTAAAAAAAAAGAATGAGTAGATACGGCCATGGTCAGTGGGTAAAAGGATACCGTAAAAGGTCACTATGGAGTGACATATAAAAACATATTGCAGCTTTATCTGATACAGTCATATTACCAATTAATTCGCCGTTTAAGCCCATAAATGACCCACCACTGAGTCTGGCGTCCTCTAAATTCATGGAGGCCTGGCTGGCCAGCCGGGTTAGTTAACCTAAGGATAGGTGAAACGCCTTTTGCGTTCCTTTAATCGCCTCTTACGACTCACGATGGTGACATTATGTTCTTTAATTCCGTCACCACACGTTATAAAGACCAAAAATTAGACCTAGTACGTCTAGGCTACTCATTTGTTTGTTGACCAACAATACAGTCAACTATTAGTAACATATTATACTTGTCGCCTCGACAAAGCGCGGTTCCGCATGGGGAAAGCTGTTGGCACCGTACCATCCGGTTTTGCTTTTACTATGTACACAACTTATCATTTGAATATGACGTATTTGCAGTATTCGGTTTTTGAAAACAACGATTCTACTTAAAAGATAATTTAAAAAAAAATTGGCCTGCGTTACATTACTTCTCAGCCCTTAAATGACCCACTACTGAGTCAGGCCTCCTCCAGGTAATTAGCCTAGTGTGCCACGCTGGCCGTACGGGTTGGTTTCGTATCAAGTTTTCTTTCTCTTACAGCTAGGTTGTCGGCCTTGTCATTTCCTTTTGGCGACACTTAAGACACCCTCTGTACGGAGTATTCTAAATCACGATGTATTCTAAATCCGGCACTACACGGATAATCATCATCATCATCATCATCATCATCATCATCATTTCAGCCAAAAGACGTCCACTGCTGGACATAGGCCTCCCCCAAGGATTTCCACAAAGGCCGGTCCTGGGCCGCCCGCATCCACTGCTTTCCGGCGATCTTAACCAGGTCGTCGGTCCACCGTGTGGGAGGCCTACCAGCACCAGCAACACGGATAATGTTCTATTACAATTTTTTAAGACTAAAGTCGTGAGACAAATTCGTCCGAGTTAATGTGAATTTAAATGCAACTAAATTTATACTGTAAAAGTATCAAACAAGATATTAAGCGTGATGTAAGCGATATAGTTGGCCTACAAACTCGTCTCCGTTATGAGAAATTTGCTTGGTTTGAAAATCGTAGTTTTTATCATCATCAACATTTCGGCCCTTAAATGATCCATTACCGAGTCAGGTCCCCTCCAGATTCATTGAGAGAAATTATGCTGCGCAGGGAAGACGGGTTGGCACAGGGTTTGCATCAAGATTTCCTTATCTTGCGGCTAGGTAATCTGGTTCGTGTTTTTTAGTCGCTTCATGCAACACCTTCAGAATGCCAAACCATTCTTATTGGTGGTGGTATTGTGTAATCTAAATCTGTCACCACATGAACAGTTAATGTGGAATTTAAAATATTCGAGTATAGATAGAAATTTGTGAATAGCTGCAAATTTTATTTATTTATTTCAGGCATATCCTATATATACATATATATATCCTTGGACATTTCACACAACGCCATCTCGTCCCAAGCTAAGCAACTTAATGCTTGTGTTATGGTAACGAGATGGATGATAAACTACATATATACATTTTTTTTAAAACATACATATTATAGATAGAAATGACACCCAGACTCCGAGCCAGTGCCTCTGGTTTAGACAAAGACACTTGCCCGACCCCGGAATCGAACCCGGGACCCGTTGATCCAAAGGCGGCACATCTAACCACTAGACCAACGAGGCAGATTGACCAGATTAAATTAGATAAAGAACCTTAGAAAGATCTTGAACCAAAAGCGCCATGGTGGAAGACAGTTCGTGTATTTCATCAACCAATCGTATTGGGTTCAGGTCGACGCCGCGACGTTTGCGCAGGATACTTTTTAGTTCAAGATGTTTGTAAGGGACTGTACCTATTCTCTATTCGCACGTATTAAAAAATTAGGTATGTAATATAAAAACGAGATGGTTTAAATCGATATGATTTGAAATTCTAATTTCCTAATTTCAAATCGAGGAACCTTTTGTGCTACATAAATTGATGGTCATACTCAAGACAAAAAAAGAACTATAAACTATTTTTAATATATGTAAAAATGGTCGCTTGCAGTCTGGTCTGACCTATATTCGCTGACCTTTTAATTGCGTTTCAACGCAAGTAGTCGGAACCGATAAAAATAGTCTTATTTAAAAAAAGTCACAAAGTCTTATTTTTCTTGTTAGACTATGATAAAGACGTTCACGACTACCCAATATGAACCCCACTGTTTCGCTTCTTCAGGGCTGAGGATTCACATGAGAAAGCTCAGCTAACGTAGTCGCGTAGTTAGCAACTTTATAAAAAACCTTCCTGCTAGACGTTTTAGTTTCCATCCCATTGCCGGTTGTCACTTGCAAGCACTTTACTGAAGCCATATTAAAACTTTTTGCAAGGCCAACGTGCGGTAGGGATGTGAGCTGTAATTGTATACTTGGCCAAAATTCATTTAAATTTGGTATTATGCACAAAGTAAGAAGCCCGAGTCCACGTTACTTATTAAAGTTTGAAAAGTAATATGTTATAATAGGTAAATTGACGTTAATAATAATACTGACTACTTAAATTAAACCTGATTGATGTGAGATTTCAGAGTAAAAGTTTTTTCTCGTTCTTAATTTAAAAAATCGATAACAGTCGATTGTTTATCTTTCAATTGTTTTTTCATTCGGCTAAGTAACTATTGCATTGATACATCAGTAATTTTTAAGTTAAGTGTTAAGAGTTCTGGCTTGGAACTAAAGCAGCGGCTAATTGTACCTAATGCTGAGTTTAGATGCTATGGCTATGAACGCACCGTACGTTTTTAGTTCCACAACGACTTGAAAATGAACCGCTTTGTATGAAACTACCAAGGAATTTGCAGCTTGGTTTGATATTACCACACCCACCTTAAAGACACCATTAGCATCAAATCAGTAAAATAAATTAAAAAATGAATCCACGATTTGGATTTTTGTACATTGTAACAAAATTCTTCTTATGAAGTAAAACAAAATACTTTCACACAGGTTGTGGAGTCCAGGTCTCCAGAGTTTTACCGCAAAGGCATAAATTACCTTCCCGTGTGATGGCTGAACTAAATACGTTTGTAAAATATACACCTAATTTTACCTTTGAAAAAAAACATTTTAGTACTTAATGTTCATACTTTCACCCCTAATATTTTACATTAACTTCTGAACCTATAAAAGTCGTCCTGCTGAGCAGATCTCTCCAATAATTTAACGGAGGGAAATTACTTACTGATTTAGATTAAATATTATGTTTTATATAATATAAAAACATAATATTTGTATTTGCTTGTATGCGCTAGGTATAGCCGGGTATGAAATCGGATGCAGTGTTCATGGGGGTCATTGTGGCCCAATTTGAAATCTGGTCCATGCACGTTTTGTATGCCAAGTTAAACAATGAAAGGATTTAAGAAACTAATAAAATAAAAGTCTTACAAAAAAATTAAAGCAAAATAAGTTCATCCGTTCAGGAGCTATGACGCCACAGAAAGACTTATTATCAAACATACCCCGCTTGTTTTTAGGGTTTAAAAATAATCTACTAATACCGTATCATCATCATCCTCATCAGCCCACATTAGTCCACTGCTGGACATAGGCCTCCCCTAAAGAGCGCCATAGCGCCCTGTCTTCAGCTTGACGCATCCTTGCTGCGATGATAATATTATAATATATAATTATGTATAATTATAATTATAATATTTCTTATTATAATCATTTAATACCGTATAAGTCTACACAAATTTGTATATATTTAGCAATACACAGAATTTGACTACATAGTGCCACTCCCCCATTCTATCCTGAGGGTGTCGTAAGGAAATGACAATGCCGACAGCCTAGAAGGACAACTTGATACATAACCCTGTGTCAACCCAACTTGCCAGCGTGGCACAGTTGGTCAATTTTCCTCCATGTAATTGGAGGATATCCCGCCCGACCGAGCCGGACCCGGTAGTGGCTCTTTTATAGGCTGCGATGATAATCGTATTAAGCGCGGTTTAAGTTTTTAAGATATTGGCTTTCCAAAGCCAACTTCCAAGCTTAACTTATAAACTAACGTTCCAACGTTAGTTTATAAATTAAGTTTCATTTAAGCAGCAACCGTGAAAATTCAAAAGATTTAAAAAGGTTCGATGTAAATTAAACAGGAGATTTACAATATACTTCATTTACGGCTGTTCGACGAATGGGCCACACTATTTGCGAGCCATGTTTTTAATGAAATTTACATACATTTTTGATATCTAGACAATACTCGCCTTGAATCATTCGTGATACAGCTTTATCTATAAGCATTATACCTGTATCTATGAATGTACGAATTTGGATGATGTATTACCCTTTGTTGTCCTTTTAGGCAAACCATAGTTGTCAAATCCAAGGAGCCAACATAGATGTATTGCCTTGTATTTTCATTGAAATTTGTGATCGGCCATTCGTCTAAACTCGACAATATTAGCTGCATAACCAAACCTATTTAGCGTACCTACTTCTTTTTCAATAGGACAAAGTTTTTTTAATATATCATATATCCACCGTATAAACTTTAAACAGTGCCAGAAATCTGACGTCTAGGCATCAACGTTATGTCGTTTCAGCCCATGAGTGACCCACTACTGAGTCGGGCCTCCCCCAAATTCATGGAGGGAAATCGCCACGCTGGCAAGATGGGTCGGCACAGGGTTTGTATCAAGTTTTCCTTCTCTTGCGGCTACGTGATCTGCCTCTTGCGTTCCCTTAGTCGCCCCTATGAAACCCTTGGGACGGTATGGGTTGGTGACACTGTGTATTATCCACACGTAAGTAGTACACGTATGTATTATCGAATATTTATGTAGGATTGTCTAAATTACTTAATTGTTTTTATTTAAAAAAAAATGAAGTCGCTTATTTAACTTAGCTCTCTTCATTACACTACGTTGTATTCTATTTCCCGCATTTTAAACAAACAATACGAGTTGTTGGTCTAGAGGTTGGATGTGTCACCTTTAGATCACAGGTCCCCGGTATGAATTCGGGGTCTAATGTCATTTGTGGTCATGAGTTACATGTATGTAAAAAATATAGTTGTGTTTAAAGACTTCCAAAATTAAAAAATATGCATGTATGTCTTAAATATTGATTACGTAAGTTTGAAGTCACCGTAATCTTTAAAAGATTAAGTAAACCCAATTACATGTCATAGACGTAAGTCTTTAATTAAACAAGGCTTCAGACGGGGAACCCACTTTTAAAGGATGTATTCAAAAACCTAAAAGCTTATTCTGATTAACGTGAATACGTTACCAGATTCCTCTTCTACCAGTAATATCGACTAAGTTCTACATAATATTCATTTGTGACCTATTACCGAGTGGTATTTTAAACTTCTTTTCACAGGTGGTCAAAATTGAAACTAATGGCTTAATTGCCACACCAATTGATAAGTGATTAAGTCTATGTTGACACTTCTTCCAATAAGTGGGTTCGCCCGCGTGTCTCTAATCCATCATTAACTCACCTTTCCGTTAGTTATTTTGTTCCAAGATTTACGATTACTAATTCATTCTTTTAGGCAGTGACGTGGTGATAGGTGTATTGGCTATTCCTCAACATCATAAAAAATCTGATTGGACTGGAAGTTGCAACTTAAGATTAGCGCGATCTACACACCGCGACTACAAACCAATATATTTTAACTATGGCGAGCCATATTGCCGTACTGGTCCAGATATATTGCCCGCCAGCTTTTGTACCTTGGCCATTGATTTTAGCACACACAAGGAATTTCTCAAAACCATGAAATGTGATTGTTAATTCATAAGTTATCTTGAGTATAGTTTTTGATTGATTTATAACATACTAGTTGCGAGCGTTGCTACGCCGCTGACTAAAATAAATTCGAAGGAAAGACATTACAACAAATAAATAAATAATAATAAATAAATATCCTTGGACATTTCACACAACGCCATCTCGTCCCAAGTTAAGCAACTTAATGCTTGTGTTATGGTAACGAGATGGATGATAAACTACTTATATACATTTTTTTTTTGTAAATACATACATATTATAGATAGAAATGACACCCAGACTCCGAGCCAGTGCCTCTGGTTTAGACAAAGACACTTGCCCGACCCCGGAATCGAACCCGAGACCAGTTGATCCAAAGGCGGCACATCTGACCACTAGACCAACGAGGCAGTCAAAAACAAATATATTCCAATTGGAAACCATCGATCATCAAGACATACAAACAGACATTCATTAACTTATTTATTTATTACCAACTTATTGCATCGAGAGGGTGTCGTAAAACCAAAATACTATTTTAATAAAAAGCTAGACGGTGTCGTAAGAGCCGACAAACAAAATGAGAAGGCTGAAAACCTAGTCGCCATGGAAGAAAACCTTGATACGAAAACCTTTGTTATTTTTTTTTGTTCGCCCGGGGTAAAATCCTTTTTGGACTTCCACGCCGGCCACGGGGATGGCCAGCGAGGGGAGTGTGGGACTCTCCCCCAAAGTGGGGGCCTATCCACTAAACCTCCCCGGGGTGCTCCAACTCGCGTCCTGTTGCGGCATTGTGGGATCTGATGCAGAACCACGCTGCCGCAGACGAGGAGGCCCTCCTCCACTCCTCAGGCTCCTTACGAGCACTCGACGTCCTGCCGTGAGCACCCGGCAGGACGTCGCTTCCCCTCAGATCCCGTGTGGGATACGAAACCCCTCTAGCTAGTGTAGGTTAATTTCTCCCTTTGCGATTCTTGTAGGCCCGTCTCAATTGGAAGTCGAAACTGGGCATAATTTTACTTTTTTTTAAAACAAATACTACCCCTCTTGTATCAGTATCGCGAGGCTGTTTGCAAACATGTAATTCAGGAATACCAATTTATAGTTTATACAAAGACACTTGCCTGGGATCCGTAATCCAAAGGCGGAACTGAAACCTGAACAGGACTTGCGGGCCTGAGCCTTGAGCCAGATTTATACTCCATGAAATAAGTATAGAGAACTAAAATAACTTTGTTTGTCAAAGTCAACATTTAGATATGTAAAATGCTGTATTAAAAAAATGTTGAATAGAAGCTTATAACATATTCATCGCTGTCAATATGACGCAATACATAATCGATACCTATAATGATCAATAATTTCGATTTCAAACAAAACATAATACAATGACTGATAAAAAAATCTCTCGGTACGCGGTCATAGAATCGCGGGCACAGATTGCTTTCACTTATCCTGACTGTCAATGTGTGAGTGAACTCACACTTTCACAACCAGTTATGTTCCATTGAACGATATTGCATAGCATAGTTCAGGCAGCAGTATAGCATGTTTGACTTTGTAAAATTCAAACGAACTTATATTGATTTGATATTCCTAATATTTGAGTCCCGCTAAGGCAAATAATGGTAACTTACATGTAGTCACATTTGAGAATATTATATTTACACTAGCTGACCCCGCAATATATATCGCTATTAAAACAAGGGTTGACCGTAGAGGGCTGAAAATTTGGGGTTGTATATATTTTTTTAGGCTGCATCATAAAAAAATCAAAATGGAAATGTAGGTGCGGACCACCCTTACATTTAGGGGGATGAAAAATAGATGTTCTGCGATTCCCATACCTACCAAATGTGAATATATAATTGCATCAAAATCGGTCATTTCATTTCGGAGGAGGTCAATAATAAACACCGTGACACAAGAATTTAATTTATTAGATATTATGTGTTTACAGTCAATTTTGCCTTTACGGAGGCTATCATACTTGTTCACGAAATAAACTAATGAAACAGAAAAAATATATTATCCTTGCAAAGGAAAATATGTTTGCCAAACCGTTTAAGTCGCAATGTATTTTTCCCTCCATCATAATGGAGGAAGGTTATATGGTTAATGAACGTATAGGGGCGGTTTCGTTCTGTTAATGTCCTATTCCTTTTTTGTAAATAAGACTTAATTTCAATTTTGGTCTGCTATTCTGGCCAGAAACCAAGCCAATAAATGAGATATAATTAAAAACTGCCCCGCCGTGAGTTATACATGGTGTCACTAACCCGTTCTGATATATCCTGAAACACTATAACTTAAATAAATAAAAAGTCTTGACTCAAACTAACTCTAAGCTGAAAGAAATATTTATTAAGACTATATTCGTAATCTAATTAAACAATCTTGACTGTCTTTGATATCGAACTCCTCTGTAATGGTCTGATAAATTTTTACGATTGAGTATTTTTGGTAGGTCTGAGAACAGATTATGGGTTTTTTTTACTTTTGTTTTTTTATGGCAAACCACGTGAGTTGTGCCAGTTAGTCAGTATTTAAATAGTCAATAACCTCAAAAACTTAAGTACGTTCCAAGACCAGCCTCCTTTCGGAAATACAGACTGATTAAACTAATTCAAAATTGGTGAAAATATATTTCAAATTTGAACTAGACGATTATAACAAGATTCTACTGTTTTTCAACTGTGAAGGTAGATAACTGGTTGTACGGCTGGGTATTCGGTCACGTGGTCAGTGCTTGTACTTCGTGGCACAGATGGCAACCAAGCATAAACAAATATGTTACACGATATACAGTTTCGTGTCCCTTTCAAGTCCCTTTCATACTATCTTCATTGACTCTTACTATCCATTAAGGAGAGCGTAACATAACCAAAATAGAAAAGAAGGAGAGTAAGGATAGGTTAGCTGTCTGGGAGTAGTAACACGCATTCGTGAATTACTCACAGCTAATCTTCCCAAATAATTACCGGTTGTTCACTGGATAAGTTGCAGAGGGTGCATTACTGCGGGTTAATACTAGTAAATAAGGGTTGACTGTCGCCGACCTAAATTATATAAGAAATAGTCTTGTTTTAGTCCCGTAAATTATGAATCCAACTCATTTAAGCGAATGAAACTGAGCACATTCTCGTCTCAGAACTTTCAAACAGACCCAACCGCAGTCGGCAAAACAATTTCAATTAAATATTTAGCACAAAAGAAAGTCGAAGCTCAAGGGATTTATCCATTTATAGGATTAATAATTGTTGAAGAACTTGATGTCAATTCGTGATCCGTTTGACTGAATATCTCATGATATTATTGTTGGATTGGTAGACAGCTCATATTATATTTATATATAAGTATACCACTTATACGGGGTGTAAAATAAACCCTTTATCCATCTCAAGTAAAGGTATAGAGCTAATCAACAGAAACAGTTCTGTGTTTTCTATCTTAGAGTGTGAGAGAGCAATGCATGTTTTCTGATCCAGAATTCCTTCTAGAACCCTTCCAAGCAAACGTGTAGTAAAGGTCAAAGATATGTATATACACCACAAAATGCCTTAAAAGTCACCTTATATAAACTCCATGATCTCTATCATTATGTAACCCCTTGCCATTCTATAAACTTTTTACACTGAAAAACTCTATTTTTAAAAGGTAATTTTTTTGGATATTTTTCCGTATGATTTGCCTTTTTTATGGTTGTCAATCGTTTTAGATGGTCATCTAACTAAAACATAGATCGATAGAATGATAATGCATTTTTTAGACAGCTGCTTGTTTTGATAGATGATGAGCAATTTTTATTTAGATGGCTCCAGAGGAGACAATATCCAATTTCAATAACAATCGTGTCCGTCAATATTTACAATATTTTGCTTAGTAATCCTGTAAATGCTAGCCCACCAGGGAACATTCTATTGATAATTTGAAAATATGACTTTTTGTGGGGCATTTCATATACCAGTAGCTGTGTACACTCGACCGCGTTCCGGAAGGCGCAGTGCTGGTAGGCCTCCCACACGGTGGACCGACGACCTGGTTAAGGTCGCCGGAAAGCAGTGGATGCGGGCGGCCCAGGACCGGCCTTTGTGGAGATCCTTGGGGGAGGCCTATGTCCAGCAGTGGACGTCTTTTGGCTGAAATGATGATGATGATGATGTGTACACTCAGCAGCAGAAGTAGCTGAGTGTATACACTGGGTATTTTAGCCTTCTTGATACACTCGATTTGGAATCGACAATACTTTTGATCTGTGAAAGAGAAACATTTCTTTTTTGCACTTTCAATCAATCTACAAACCGCAGGGGAGTTTAGTAACAGAGAATACAATGAGCACGACTCAGGTTACCCCGTTCCCCGGTCTTTAGCGCTGGAAACTAGGTCATTCCAGTTTCCAATTAATGTTTTCTTAAATACATTTTGAAGTATCATTTGATTATTTACTTAGTGTCTTTTGTTTCATCTAAAGAGGTATACTTTGCTTATTGGGCACGATTGAAAAAATATAATCAATGGAAGCAATCCTGACAGTAAAAAATTTTTCTTAAGTCACAAAACATGCATTTTTTACATTGTTTTTACACTCTGTATACATACACTCGAGAGCAATGAATCCGGGTCACTTAAAGAATCCTAAAAATCTCGGAAACTAATAATGCTAGGTTAATGCAATAAATCTTCTTAGTTATTGTAAAGCTATATCATAAAAAAATCAAACTTGAAAAAGGGCCACTTTCGAAGATGGAACTACGAAATTACAGCATTTGGTTTTGCTTTTGTTTGTAATCTGTCATTTATGTGGGTACATAAAACATGTTGATAGTGCTCTATATTCATTATTCAAGCTGAAATTATGTCGCTTATGCCTGAAGAATGCACCAGAATACTTACAATGCTGGAAACCAGCCGGAGTCAGCGCGATACAGCCAGGACTGTCGGTGTGTCGCTGTCAACAGTACAAAGAGTTCTCCGACGTTACGAAGAAACTGGTTCTAACCTACGCAGACCAGGAACGGGCAGAACCAGGTGTACCACAGCACGAGAAGACCGATACTTGGTGAACACCATGCTTCGAAATCGCTTTCTCACAGGAACTGAACTCACAAATCAGTTTCGACGCCTCGGAGGAAGTAACCCAAGTGCATGGACAGTAAGACGTCGGCTGGCTGAATCTAACTTAAAACCCCTTAGACCTGCAAACGGCCCTAAACTGGAGCGTGGGCATCGTATTTCAAGACTAAGATATGCCCAGAGCCACGTAAATTGGAGTATTGAAGATTGGTCAAAAGTTATGTTCTCCGACGAATCAAAATTTATGCTCTACAAGCACGATGGAAGACACATAGTGTATCGAAGACCAGGGGAAATATTCAAGCAAGCATGCATCGAAGAAAAAGTAGCCTACGGTGGTGGGTCTGTACTTGTGTGGGCCGGAATTTCTTCTGAAAGTCGCACAGAGCTGGTGATCATAGAAAACGGCTCTTTAACTAGCGTAAGATATGTGGAAGAAATCCTCAATGATCAAGTTGGTCCATTTATGGTCAATTTAGGTGAGGATGCTATATTTATGCATGACAATGCCCGACCTCATACAGGTAGGATTGTGAATGACTACCTTCAAGAGATGAACATTACTCGTATGGAGTGGCCAGCGCGCAGCCCGGATATCAACCCGATCGAGCATGCTTGGGACGAGCTAGGCAGATGTGTAAAACAACGAAACCCTCCCCCAATCACGCTTCGTGAGCTCAAAATTGCTCTCACAGAGGTATGGGAGAATATTCCCCAAAATCGTATAAGGAACTTGGTGTACAGCATGCCAAACCGCGTAAACGCAGTAATGGAAGCACGAGGAGGCAATACGAAGTATTAAAATTCAAGAAAATCGTAATAAAGTTCAAAAATTTCATGTTTCCTATTTTTGTTTTAAGGAGAGATCAGCAGTTTTTTTCTTTATGTAATTTTGTGTTAATAAAATGTATGGTGACTCATATTTTTTTTACTTTCATTTAAGGAGTATTACATTGTCTATTAAATACAATTTATTGCATTAACCTATCATTTTAAGTTTCCGAGATTTTTAACATTCTTTAAGTGACCCGGATTCATTGCTCTCGAGTGTATTATTGTAACTTTGCCTTTAAACAAATTTTCCTGTCATTGCATACATATTTATGTTTCCAACGTTGCGAATATATTTAATTCCATCTAGACGAGTACAATCTCGAGGGCATTTAAAGGTTAACATATCTTTGACTTTGACTGTACCTACTTCTCTACTGTCTGCATCTTAAGCCTGATCTTCGCGTCTCATCAAGCGAAATTGAAGACAAACGTAAGCCTACTTTGTTTAAAAAAAGACTACAAAGCAAGGGCTCCAGTGGAAACCAAATAATGAGCAATCGTTACTATTATCCTACCTGCTTAGTAATATCAGTCCATTATTTTTCTTCGGTTTTTAGGGCTTATTTATCAAGTTAACAATTTTTCCACTAGTTGGTGACCACAATAAGAAAAAAAAAATGAGCAGCTTATTTATTTCTGAAATTTCGTACAGCGTATCTATATCGGCAGTACCTTCTATAATATGGAACCTATTATGGAACAAAAAAAGGGATTAATCTGTTTTCTGTTACCTTCGATATTTGACTTTATTTCCCCTATATTTGTTCAGTAATATTGTGATGCTATGCTTACCAAGCATATTAGTATTAACTATATTAAATGACAATAATACTTAAATTTATTTAAATATATAGAAAAACAAAAATGAATAACATTAAAATACTTAAAAACACTAAAGACTAGGAACAAACTAAACCTAAAACTTAAAAATAGAAATACTTACTATATTAAATTCATTTTACTTTTCAAAATTTATGCCCATAGCTTTGTGGTAATTTACTGGCAAAATTCGGATGTACGTAGGATTTTAAATAGAAAGATGCATTTACAACGTTTTAAGAACATACAACGTTCATCAGAGTATACATCCTAATCCACGAGCCCCCTCCCACTGTGGAGGAAAATTCCCACGAACACTTGATAGGTACCTAGAAGAATATTTATTAAAGATAAGATCTACATCACCAGTGGAAAATCAAAATAATAGAATATAAAAATATTTTAATAATACAATTTAACAAAACCATGTATTTAATACAATGGGTGATTATTTGTGGGTAAAAGATTTGCGTGCAAACTCTTAATTAGAATACTTGCAGATAAGCCTGATCATAGTATAATTGCAATAAAAATATGGTGTAATTATATTCCGTTAATTGACGCTTGATGTCGACGTCATTACTAACTAGTTTCAGCTTAGTCCGCCACCAAAAGCTTTCACTAATTGGTTTCAGGTAGTCAAAGAGTTAGTCTACAAGCACACTTTGAATCAAACTGACTGTATATAATTCGTACAATGGAATGTTGTAGCAGAAAATTAAGATCCACTCGTAGCCTTAGAAATGCTTCGACAATATTAGTTTCTGCAGAATCACAGCAAGTGAGCATATATAAAATATTGCCTAATAAATAATATTAGCTACTAAAACATTACCTATTAATGAAGGTTTATTAACTGAAATAAAATATTAGTGTCTAGATTACAATATATTGCGGGACCAAAATGGCAATAAACACACTATAAAAATTACTATAAATATTATTTTGCACCCTATTAGATATCACTACATAGTATAAAACAAAGTCGCATTCTTCTGTCCGTCCCTATGTATGCATAAATCTTTAAAACTTCGCAACGGATTTTGAAGTGGTTTTTTTTAATAGATAGAGTGATTCAAGGGGAAGGTTTATATGTATAACCCACCCCCGCTTTGCACGAGCGAAGCCGGGGCGGGCCACTAGTAAAAAATAAACCTAATCCGTCCCAGGTGTCGTAAGAGCCGACAAAATTAAGCCGGAAGAGAAGGAAAACTTGAAACGAAATCCTGTGTCAGCCAGTGTGCTTATTACACTCCATGTAAAGACTGAACAGTAGACCATGTTTGAACTGAGTAGTAGTAATAGTAGTTCCAAATCCGTCACCTATACTAGTTAGTACGGATATACCTCATACTAAAATAAAATAAATAAATAAATAACCTTGGACATTTCACACAACGCCATCTCGTCCCAAGCTAAGCAACTTAATGCTTGTGTTATGGTAACGAGATGGATGATAAACTACTTATATACATTATTTTTTTAAAACATACGTATTATAGATAGAAAACACCCAGACCCGGAACAAATACTTGTAGGTCGTACAAATATTTCTTCCGTGCGGGGATCGAACCCGCGACATGCTGTGACTATACTAGTAAGTTACGATATACCCTCGTCTAAAGTCATCCTTCCACTGGCAAGTCGTATCCATAACCCTGTGACCTTCAAACTACACGCTGTTCGAAGTCTTGCGGTTTTTTATGTTAAAATTATACGTCGCCGGACTGTTTGGCCGGCTTTCACCAGTTGTTGTAGGAAGGTCACGCCGCGCCGGCCAGTGACTTACCATGCCCGCAACACAGCGAATCACGCCGTCACTTTATTATTATGTGATCCGGACATAATATTAATGACAGAAAGAAAGAAAAAAGAAAATACGTTTATTCGCAAATAGAACACGGAGAAACTACTACTTAAGGTGGATGCTCCAGGGTAGCCCGCGAAATTCAATTTTTCTTACGTTTTTTGCAATTCGCAGGGCGGTGCTAGGTTGTATGATGATGAACCTTTGATTCGCGGCTGTAAGACGTATGTAGTTACAGAGTTATAATCATCAAACTCATCAATACAACCCTCCGAGCTCATAAAGGTGCAAGAATGCCTTTGACGTTGAAAAAGTTTTTCTTGCACCTTTATGAGCTTGGAGGGTTGTATTGATGATTTTAATGATTATAATTCTATAACTACATACGTCTTACAGCCGCGAATAAAATTTTAATCAACATAAAACCTAGCACTGACCTGCAAATTGCAAAAAACGTAAGAAAATTTGAATTTCGCGGGCTACCCTGGAGCATCCACCTTAAGCCATAAATGACCTACGAGTCGGGCCTCCTCCCTTTTGAAGGAAGGGCAATAAGCCTACTGTGCCACGCTGGCCAGACGGATTGGCACAGGCGTTCGTTTCAAGATTTTCTTATCTTGTGGCTAGGTTTTCGGTCTTATCATTTCCTTTTGTCGGCTCTTACGACAACCGCAGGATGGGATGGGGTGGTGTCACTATGTATTCTAAATACGTCACCAAACGGACATGAGATGTGTACAATTGGCGGGAAGATGCAAATTTACAAATCTTAAGTCACTCCAGTCTAAATCCTTTACTGAAGCTCAACTTTAAGAAAATAAATCTTATTTAATACGATCTGGTCCAAACCCCTCAACATGTATTTTATTCTTGATTTTACGTTCGGCTCTAATTATGTAACATTGATTTGTAACTACGTATAGAAGATCCATCCAGAAAACCCACTACAAAAGTCACAATTTAATGGAGGTCTATTCAAGTATCGTAACGAGGTCTATTATTAATCTATACTCAGAAAAGAATATTGTACCCTTTCTTACGTAACGTAACATAGGCAATTTCATGTGGGATATTACATAGAGCTCACGTCACTAGCGAGTTGCCTTTTCTTCCAACTTTGTTGCGATTTTTCTTATATACTGTTGCCCACATACAGTTTTTCTTTCCGTATATGCTGATAATGCTTTAGAACTTCTGCTAGAACTTGATATGACGGGTTTTTTTTAACAAGAATCTTGTACTATGTTCAGCCTGTATCGTAAGGGCAGTTTACAAACATATAATTCACGAACACAAATGGCATCCATACCCAGAGCAAGTGCCTCTGGCTTACACGAAGACACTTGCCCGACCCGGGATCCAAAGGTGGCGCATTCAACCCCTAGACCAACAAGGCAGTCAAATTATGATCTTAGTATAGAAAAGTCTATTATTTGTTAGTCATTTATTTTATTAACTGAAATTGAATTAGTAATAATCACTGAAGAACATAATAATCGTTTTTGTATAAAAATAAGATATTAACTACACCAAATCATTTGCGTTTTCCTAAAACATGTATTTTCGAAACATTGTTCCGGAAGTCATACAACTTTGATTTTTTAGTCCGGATAATCAAATTTACTGATATCCCTATTGAGGTAGGAAACGACACGGCCGATTTCCTTAACTGACAATGGCATTCTCATCACTACTTTAAATAGAATCTATTTTTAGTATGTATTCTTCATTTTGATCGCCAATCACATTGGCTTTGGTTTTTGACGGTTTTGGTAACCGACTAATACGAGTACATGCTTTTGACATAAGAACTTGCTCAGATGTTCACTATATTTTTGTAATACACAATACTTCTTATGTAAGTGGATTTGACACGCGTTGTGACGGATTTTTAATACATCGTGTCACCACCTTATTCCATCCTGAGGGTGTCGTAAGATCCGGCAAAAGGAAATGACAAGGCCGAAAATCAATCCACAAGAGAAGGAAAACGTGATACAAAACTCTGTGCCAACCCGTCTGGCCAGCGTGGCACAGTAGGGTAACCCTCCCCGTAACTGAAGGAGGCCCGACTCAGCAGTGGGTCGAGTATTCATGCTTGAGTGTCTGTTTTTTTTATATATCATAAATAGTTTGTATGTATCATTACATATGTATGTCCATGTGTGACGTGACCCGCCGCCCCTGACGGAAGATCAGCGTTGGTTGCTTGCAACCAGCATCGTGCTGAGTTTGGGACGGTTTGTGGCAGGAAGGCTTTCCATAAAATTATTTTAGTACCAAGTATTATTAATATTGTATTTTCTTGCCACAATAAATATTATGTCTATCTCCAGGTATGGGCTGAGTATTACTAGTAGTAATAGTCGTCATCTTTCCAGCCCTTATATGACTATAGAATTTAAATTATAAAGGTTCACGTGAAATGTAGTGGAAACAAGAAAAAGGAAATACAATTATTAGTGAAATGTGTCGTGCGACGGAACCCTTGTTATGCTCGCCATAAACGCTGAGAGAATACCCCAATGAATTATTCATCTGTCGTTCTAACAGAAATCAAAGTGCTTATAGAATTGTTTAATTAAAAACTTATCGGGACTTATCGCGCACAGAATGAATACCTGTTTTTGCTCGACGTTTCGACCATGTTACAATGGCCGTGGTCGCGAGCTGACTGCAGACCGCAAGTTTTTTCCGGTACAAATAAAATATTTTTTTACCTTAGAGACAAATTGAAGCAACGTATTTCAATTTATATTGACGATGTTACAAAACGTTATCGAAATTATATTATGCCTTTTGTGTATTGACATTTGCGGGCTTGGAGATTTGTTAATGATGCTCTTAGATAAATATGACGAAATATTTTCTCGTTAATGGACTGCCTCGTTGGTCTAGTTGTTAAATGTGCCGCCTTTGGATCAACCGGTCCCGGGTGCGATTCCGGGGTCGGGCAAGTGTCTTTGTCTAAACCAGAGGCACTGGCTCGGAGTCTGTGTGTCATTTCTATCTATTATAAGTAAGTATTTACAAAAAAAAATGTATCTAAGTAGTTTATCATCCATCTCGTTACCATAACACAAGCATTAAGTTGCTTAACTTGGGACGAGATGGCGTTGTGTGAAATGTCCAAGGATATTTATTATTATTATTTTATGTTCATAAGAAATTGCCTGACGGTTTTGGAATATTGTCACTGATCCATTCAACCCCGAGTGTGTCGAGTTGTCGAGTAAAACATTCACTGAGCAAAAGGGGATCTCGGCAAGAATTCACATTCCAAATTTTAAACATTTTATTAAAGTGGGTTTTGTAAATTCTTCTGCGGTGGACCTAATTAGAATATAGTTGTCTATAAACAACATAAGAGTAATTATAATTACTAATATTCCCAGATTAATAAATACATACATATAGTATACTAAACTAGCTGACCGGGCAGACGCTGTCCTGCATGATATACCGACTGCAGCGCTATCTGTCGGGCTGATTTGTGAATCTAAACCATTCTCAGCGCCACCAAAATACATACAAAAAAAAACATTCAAATCGGTCCAGGCGTTTACGAGGAGTTTAGTGACACACACACGTACAGTAGAATTATATATACATTCATATAAGGATATTGGGCTCTCACTCTTTTCAAAAGAGTAGATGTAGTAGGAGTATTTTGTTTGCTCAAAATTTCCTTACGTTATAAATATCTGCTTAACACCTACAAATATGGTATTATTATAAAAGCATTCTAATTTAAGTTCGTTATCCGTATTGAATTGATGTTTACAATTACTAACAATCCGAAAGGTTCGAACCTACATCAATCGGAGGGTCATTACCCGGCCATCATTCCTAATTTGGCAAATATCTGCACGCGTTCGCACCTAACGCTTAGAAAGCTTTCAATATTAGCAAAGTTCGGCCTTTGATTCTGATGTACGTATAAACTACATTAAATTCAGCAGAGTAATTGGGCAGCAGAGTACCTAAACAAGAGATCTTCAGGCAAAATAATATAGCACACAAATATAAAATCACATCAATTCAACAATTTTCTACTTAATCCCCGTCCCGACTGCCATTAAAACATCTACAGACCCCAATACTCGTAGACAATAGCGTGAAAAGTGAAAGCTGGTCTAACCATATAATTACTGGTTGTCGCACTAGATGGGTATTGAATGGCAGACAGCAATCGTAGTAGTAGTCAGCCAAATCAGGTTGGACTGATGTCGACAAAAAGTCACGAAAAAAGAGATCCTTTAAATGATTGTTCGATACTCAAATCGAAATCTTATAATATCCTCCATTAAATATACAACGAACACTAAAAATATTCTATCTTCTTTCTAAACAAAAGCGAAACCCTTGCTCTAAGATACTTTCCCGACTCCGGAATCGAACCAAAGGTGGCCCAAATCGTTCAGAAGTTCAGCTTAGATTAATTTAGACCAATCTATTTATCTATCATGATGATTAAAGTGTGATCAAAACAAACTAGACATTAACGTCGTATCCGTTCGGTATAACAGATTTTAAAATGCAGTGTGAAACCGGTTCAGGCAGGCGTGACGTCATCGCGTGGGTTCTGAGGTGACATGCCGCCGCCGTTCCACGTGATCCATAATATTCACTGGAGAAATCGGCAAATACTTAATTGTTATACTTCTCATTGTTTAGAAATATTTGACTTATTTCTTGATGGCTAGTTAACACTTTAAAGCAAGTAAAGGAACACAATCTGGCTTGAGGCTTCAAGAGAAGAAAATCTTGACACAGACCCTTTTTTTTTTTTTTTTTTGCTCTGGGTCCTTTATGGACTTCCTCGCCGGCCACGGGGATGGCCAGCGAGGGGAGTGTGGGATTCTCCCCCATAGTCGGGGCCTACCCACTAAACCTCCCCGGGGTGCTCCAACTCGCGTCCTGTTGCGGCATTGTGGGATCTGATGCAGAACCACTTAATAAAGGCAACGTCACGCTGTGTTCCCAAGCTGTCACCCATCTAATTACTGCCGGGCCGATGTTGCTTAACTTCGGTGATCGGACGAGAACCGGTGTATTCAACGTGGTATGGACGTTGGCTTGATACAGACCCTGTGCTAACCCGCCTGGCCAGCGTGGCACTGTAGGCTAACTACCATCCATGTATTGGGAAGAGACCCGAATCAGCAGTGGCTCATGTATTGGCAGAGTAGTAGTAGCATGAGAAGTGATGCTGTGACCAGTGACCATAGTGACTGCATAAATAGACTGCCATAAATAAATAAATAATAAATAAATATCCTTGGACATTTCACACAACGCCATCTCGTCCCAAGTTAAGCAACTTAATGCTTGTGTTATGGTAACGAGATGGATGATAAACTACTTATATACATTTTTTTTTTGTAAATACAAACATATTATAGATAGAAATGACACCCAGACTCCGAGCCAGTGCCTCTGGTTTAAACAAAGACACTGGCCCGACCCCGGAATCGAACCCGGGACCCGTTGATCCAAAGGCGGCACATCTGACCACTAGACCAACGAGGCCAATGGCGGCCGTTACCGAGTTCTTTATGAGTCTTCCGAAGCGCGGACTAGGAGAGATGTAATTAGGATGGATTCCCATCCAACCTGCGCCAGAGCTACACTTGCTCAACCCGCAGAACAACTGCAATCCGCACTCCGTGAAGTCGGACCCACGAGGCAATCGGCGCGTGACGGTGCCCGGGGTATGTTTAGTGGGTTTGGGAATTACTGATTGGCGGACCAGAGAGAATTTCCTACACACACATATTTAGCTACTAGCTGTGCGGGCGGGCCATTAGATCCTACCATCAAGCGTGCAGGGTTTTGTTGACTTTTATAACACGCGTTATTTCCCAGCGTGCGGTGGGGATGTTTAATATTCTGCTCCGTTCCCACCCAATTAAAGCAGTGTTTTTGGCTTTTGGATGTACACACGATGCTTCAGATATCTCCATAAAAAGAAATCTGCTGGCGACAAATCAGGACTCCTGGGTGGCCACGGGATATCTCCTCTCTGAGAAATCAGCTTTTCTGGGAACATCTCCTTAACGACCGGCAGGGACTCATTAGAGGTGTGCCAAGTAGTCTTGCTGGAACCACGTTCTCCGATTGTAACCAGCAAATTCCTGTAGCTGAGATGAGATAAACAATCGTAACATTTTCACATACTCAGATGAGTTGCCAGTGATCGTACGGCCGTAAGAATCCTCAAAGAAATAAGGAGCAATGATTCCTTTAGATGAAATGGCTGTCCATACAGTCATCTTTGGCGAGTGATGCCTTTGATGTTTAGTTTGCGATTTTCGCTGCTACAATATCTGCAGTTCTGTTTATTAAAGTGCCCGTTCAGGTGGAAGTAGGCTTCGTCAGAAAGTTACTGGAGCGCTCTAACATGTTTCTGCATAAAGTTTGCGTAAATTAATATAATTAAGTTTTAAGTCCTGCACCGACTGAATCTTGTCTGGGTGTAATTTCAAGTCTGATTTCAAAATACGGCGTAAGGATATGCGTGATGTTCCTAATTCAGCTGAACGTCTGTGCGTTGAGAAATCAGGATTTTGTCTCGAAAGTCTCAACACAATCTCTTCACTCCTTAATTCTGCGGGGCGCCGGCTTGCGCCACATTTAGTGTCGATCCCGCCTCTTTCTTTACGGTAATCAGTGTACCAGTTCAATTTTGATCAAGAAATGGACTTTAGCAAAACTGAACACTGATTTAGGTGGTGCTAATTGTACTTAACGCGAAACAAGCGCTTTACAATAACGAGCGAACCAATATTTTACTTTACGTAAAGGGGGCGCTGCGGCCCTGTGAACCGATCCATGGCGACAAAATTTCCGAGAAACGAGCTAGACGCTTGACCCATCCCCGCGCTGCTAGCTGCTTGTTGATTGAGCGGGAATTCAAATTCAAATGTAAACTAATCAATGTCCCACCCTGTACTTGATTAAAACTATAATATCCGCTACGATGCTTCTTGAAATAAAATTATGTCGAGGCCAATTACCAATTATTACCCAATTTATTAGGTTCAAAGTTGAATACTTACTATAAAATTTTGTTTTGTTTTTATAAAAACACAAATATAATCCATAAAAAGATTATAATTAGTTAACCTTATAATAAAGACATATGCCGTGGCGGTTTTTAAAGATTTTTTATAACTGTTAAGGGAAACAACTCCGTCGTACTACATATTTTTATTGACTCCCTATTCCCACTGGTTGTAGCGTAATATAACTTAAAGTTTTCCTCCATAAACAGATTATTCAAAACAAAAAAAGAGTGCAATTCGAACCAAGGACAAACAAACAAACTCTGAACACTATGAAAACACTAATTTAATATCCATTCCAAAGTCTTTAAACATTATTCAAAGCGGCTTATAATATAATATACTGAATATTACTTCCGTTCATAGGAGTAACCTTCTTCCTTTTGATGCGAGGAGCTGGAATTAAACAACAAATTTCAGAGTGCATTGCAACGCAAGCTTTTGATAGTCTTACGAAAGCTTATATAAACTTACCACCGCTTTTGCGTCGACGGAAAATGCGTTTGGTTAAGCTTTGAGTCGACTCCCCGAACTGGCTACATGCTACATGTTTCACTCAAAAAAAATTGAAAGCGTCTAAGTTCAGTTCAAATTGAAATTCCATGGAAAAATGTTTCAGTGGCTGACAAATGGCGTTAGTGCTGTAACTATCGACGAATATTTAGTCGGTATTTTTTTGAGCTATAACCTTTTTCCCCTTAAATCTTTAGCGAAGATTTCACGTCTTAACTTAGATTAACGACGACCTCCACATAATAGGAACACATCTTGAATTTACACTCAATTTTCCCTGTTCAGTCAGCGTCATGCATGCCCGCCCTGTTTACAGGTTCCGTGACACATCATATTACCGGAAGCAGTTTCAGATTGGTCGTTCGAGAAATTTAAACGTTACGTTAAGTCCGGTTTTATTAAAAAATCGTACTGTCAAGTTAATAGCTATCTATCAGATAGTGACGCATGGGAGTAACGTCGGCTGTGTCATGGTCTAGTTCTAATCACATTAGTGATTACATTAGTGATGGTTTTGTACATAGTATGTGAGTGCAGTTTTATCGCCATATAATTTGTGTAATTTCAATTGTTTTCAATAATCTGTCAGACTTGTTTGTACTGCCATCATTGTAACACTTTTATATTAAAGAGCAACCATGGAGTTTCTTGCCGGGTCTTCTTTGTGCAATGGCATTCCGAACCGGTGGTAAGACTAACAGATTAATTATTTTGAAACTATAGTTAGTTCTATGAATTTTTTTTCTGATTTTGATCCAGTGTTGCAAATGTGCCTTAAACTTGAGCACCACCCTAGTGGTATAAACAACTATTTCTAATCAGCTCACTTTTTCTTTCTTTATTCTGTGAGACTTTGAAATCAGCACTTAGTTTATAACCACTTTGAGTCAAGCCCCTTCAAATAGCATAGAGGAAATACCTACGCTACTCAGAACATGTAGTTTTAAATCACTTTGAGGCAAACACCCTGTGCCAACTTGTTTGTCCAGCATGGCACAGTAGGCTTTTTTTTTTTTTTTTTTTTTTTACTAAATACTTGAATGCCTTTGACCCTAGGCTTGCGTGATCGAAAGCAACGCCAGGGTCTAAGATGGGACAGGCAATTCAAGGAAATGCCCTGTCGGGCACCGGCTCTCACATACACACGACGGAACACAGTAAAACTGCTTGGCGCCGGACTTAAATGTGAGGGTGGTAGCTGGCCGGGCGGACCATTCGATCCTACCACCAAGCGTGCTGGGTTTTGTTGGCTTTTACAACACGCGTTTTTTCCCACTGTTGAGTCGGGCCTCCTCCAGTTACATGGAGAGTAATTACCCTACTGTGCCACGCTTGCCGGGCGGGTTGACACTCGATTTCGTATGAAGTTTTCATTCTCTTACGGCTAGCTTATAGGCCTTCCTATTGTCATTTATTTTCGTCGTCTTTCACGATACTCTCCGGATGTAATTGGGTGGTGACACTATGTATTCTAAATCCGTCACCACACGGAGAACAGCAGGCTAATTATCCTCCATGTAACTGGAGAAAGTTGAGAAAACCTCTCAGCAGTGGGTCATCTATGGCCTAAGTAATAATATACCCTATTCAAGATAGCGTGATCGATTTGGCAGATGTCAATTTTTCTGATCGACAAAAAGGTATGATTCCAAACTACGTCGCGGTAGTCGGGACCAGTAGTGCCGGGGTAGCACTTCTGCGTGCAGCGTACTTCGGAATCATCCCTTTACTTTGCAATGGCGAATAGTGGTGGGAAACAGATAATAACTAGTAGTCCAAAAAATAACGGTTTAAAGAATTTCACACATAATACACCCACGCCAACTTGTCTCTGTTACAAGTATTTTAAAACGTTATTTTTTGGACTACTGGATATTTTCTGTTTCCCATCACTAGCCCGTCTGTCAAATCGATCAAGCTATGTTGAACGGGGTATAGTAGTATGTTTGTGTAATAACACAACCCATGTGAGGGACTTAGAATATATCAGTGCCAATCCCCGCCTTCAACACATAAGGGGACTAAGAATATAACTGGGGAACCTACACACTAGGGGCTGCCCATTAATCACGTGATGTTTTTTTAAAAAAATTTAACACCTTCCTCCCCCGTGGTGATACGTGGTGAGGTTTAAGACTAGCCCCCCATCCCCATCAAAGATCACGTGTATTTTTTTGTACCTACAAAGAAGCTTAGACACGGCGCTTTTCCGTTCAGAAATGACGCGTTTGACGAAAAATTAAATACACGTGATATCTTACTAAACCCTCCCTACCCCTTGGTGATGTTTCGTGATTTTTGCCGAACCACTCCCTCCCCCTTTCGAACCTCACGTGATTAATGGACAGTCCCTTACTGAAATAAATATGAGTTGCCAATGGTAAAATTTGCATTGGGAATTAATTATTTCCCGAGCTATGATTGAAAGTAAAAACCACTGTGAACACCCGGTTCGAACTCAAAGCGCAAAGCTGTAAACTAGTTCTAAAAAACTTAAATAATAATGTCTGATGAGCAGTGTCTTATTAATTAAATAAAAACGTAAAATAAATAGTGAGGACTCTGACGTCACTGTTCAAAGTAAATTCCAAGATGTTTGCTTTAAACCAATAGTATTCGCCCTGCAGATTGCATTTTCTGTTTACACATCTCAATTGCTTACGAAATGTTTAAAATAAAATCGGACCACTTAAAAAAAGAGTTCGTTCTCAATTCCACTGTATGTTTTATTTTTTGTATCTACACTTTGTAACCGAATTATAAACCGATATAATTCTTTCTATTCCTTTGGTTTGGTACACATTATATGTGTTTATCGAAATCGGTTGTATAGTTTAATAATAAACAACTTAAAATATTTGTCTGTGTACTTATACAAATAATAAAGTGCCGGAGGGCAAAACTATTTTTTTAAACTATTAATAATATATTTTATTAACTATAAATTTAATCCGACTATAAACAAAATGCCAATTATAACAATACATATGAAGTTGGTGCCGACTTAAAATGACACCGACGTTAATAAGGAAATACATGTTTTCGAGAGGTTGTTTAGTATAATATTTAAAGTTTGAATTTGTTAACTGATTACAATTTTCTATTACCAAACTACGCAATGTTGAAACTTAATGCAATTTTCTCAGCGAATGTTAACCAACTCGTTGAGCGGTTTCTTGAGCGGAACTTGTTCCCGCTCTAGACCTTCAGTCGAGTGCACTAATGAGAGCAGCAGCAATCAGCGTTTAAAATTTCCGTATTGAAAGGAACAAAAAGGAATTAGACTTCATTTTATCTTAATTACCCTCAACAAGTTTTCCAGGATTATCCCAGAAACGAATGAGACGAAAGACAAATGGTTTGATGAAAGACTTTTCAATTAACTTAATGTTTTCTTGTAGAGACTTAGCAAATAAGTGGAAAAAAATATTAATAAGTTGACTGAACTAATAACGAAATGGCCTGCGTTTAATCTTTAATTTAATAGTAGTTAATAAATTTTTTGTAACCCACTACAAATAGCGATTAGGGCCTAGTTTGCCATAACATGGCTGTTTCATTAAAAAAATTAATATCTGCGATTGGTCGTCGTTCGTGGTTATCCGCTATGTCCTACCTCTCTTGAATATTGTTAAGCAATGATAATACATATAGGTAACGCTGGTAGGCCTCCCACACGGTGGACCGATGACCTGGTTAAGGTCGCCGGAAAACAATGGTTGCGGGCCGGGCCGCCTATGCCCAGCAGTGGACGTCTTTTGGCTGAAATGATGATGATGATGAAGGATTATAATTGTCCGTGTGGTAAAGAATTTAAAATATTTAATATCACCACACCATTCCATCCTGAGGGTGTCGTAAGAGCCGGCCAAAGAAAATTACATGGCAGAAAACCTAGGCCCAAGAGACGGAACACTTGAAACAATACCCTGGGGCAGCCCGTCTTGTCGGCGTGGCGTAGTAGGCTAATTATCCTCCTGTAATTGGAGGAGGCCCGACTCAGCGGTGGGTCATTTGTGGGTTGAAATGATGATGAAGGATTATTAAGCAAGAACAAGAATATCGGGGTGTACAGGAGTCAAGCTTCCGTGGCGGGTGGAAATTTACAACGGAGTGGTCGACCTTCTCGGCTGCTCGCGAGCCACTCGATATTAATAAAGACTAAGTATGAACGACGTATGTGGGCATGAGTATTACCTCTCTTTTTTATTTTTGTAAAAAGGATTCCCTACTCCAGCTATAAATTTTTTGGTAGATTCAGTGGCCTAACTCGGCCATACGAATTGAAGTCCGAAATCACAATTAATATTATTAACCTAACCTAATTAATACATAATTTGAGAATATTTTGACAGTTTTCATGGAAAATTATCGTGAATTTGAATTAAGTACATGTACTTAGTATAGTCTAACTTTTGCGTAGACCGTACTCCTAGTATATCGGGGGCAGTTTATAAACATGTAATTCACGAACACAAATGACCCAGACTTAGAGCACGTGCCTCTGGTTTAGACAAAGACTGTTGCCCGACCCTAGAAACGAACCCGGGACCCGTTGATCGGCGGCGCATCCCACCCCTTTTTTGGTGCCACGGGGTAAAATCCTTTATGGATCTATCCCCGTCGGCCACGGGGATGGCCGAGGGCGTGTGGGACTCTCCGCCAGAGTGGGGGCCTACCCACTAAACATCCCCGGGGTGCTCTCTCGCGTCCATGTCGGTAGCATTGCGGGAACTTAGCCTACAGTCGCCACGTCCGCTAGGCACATCCAACCCCTAGACCAACGAGGTAGCCAAATTGACAAAAACACTAGTATTTTAGTTTAGTAAGTAAGTTTAGATATGATATGAGGCTGGTTGTGACTTACAAGATATGCACGAACCATCTTCTCTCCTGCTCATGAGCAGTAGAGAAGATTAATCTTGGCTGACAATACCTGAGGCTCAAATAACGATGATAATATATTTTGTTTACCAATTACTTGAATGGCCTAGGCTTGCATAATGGAAAGCAACGCCAGGGTCTAAGATGGGGCAAGAAATTCAAGGAAAAGCCCTGTCGGGCACCGGCTCCCACATACACACGACGGAACACAGTAAAACTGCTTGGCGCCGGACTTGGATATGAGGGTGGTAGCTAGCCGGGTGGACCTTTCGATCCTACCACCAAGCGCGCTGGGTTTTGTTGACATAAACAACACGCGTTTTTCCCAGCGGGCGGTGGGGAAGTTTAATATTCTGGTTTTATATCTAATAAACGATAGAAAAGAAACAATTTGATGCAAAAGAGGAGCAAACAGGAAAAATGACCGTTATTGACATTGCTCTTTCTGCAATAAATGTAATATTGACTAAGCGAGTCTAGTTTGCGTCATTCGTCCACTTCGCCGTCAATACTGGCTTCATTTTCAGATTGTATGAATGTAGTGTTTGGTAAGGTGACATATTTAGAATACACTTGGTCACCATTCCATCTTGAGGGTGCCATAAAAGTCGACATCTGCGCAGCCTAAAAAGACCCACTGAGTCTGGCCTCCTCTCATTACATGGAGGGTTATCAGCCTAATGTGCCACGCTGGCCAGACGTTTATGTTTCAAGTTTTCCTTGAACTCTACGGTCTCTAAATCTGTCGCCAAACGGACTCTACTCATGGTAACTAAAAGCAGACAGGCAAAGTGCAATAGCAGGAACATATTAGGCAAACCCTTTTTTTTTGTTCGCCCGGGGTAAAATCCTTTTGGACTATCCCCGTCGGCCACGGGGATGGCCGAGGGGGGGGCGTGTGGGACTCTCCCCCAGAGTGGGGGCCTACCCACTAAACATCCCCGGAGTGCTCCAACTCGCGTCCTGTTGCGGCATTGTGGGATCTGGTGCAGAACACTTCCTTCTTGCCAACGTGGCCCAGTAGTTCAATTTCTCAATAAGAAATTGAAGTAACACCAATTTCCTAAAGTGGATCATTTGTGGGTTGTGCTGGTGATGAACACAGAAGTGGGTATTCAATGGGCTAAGCTGTTACAGAAATAGTTTATAGATAGATAAATAGATAGATAACTCTTTATTGTACAGTAAACACAACTATATGTATACATACTATATACTATACATTTTTATGTCACTTGTACAATAGGCTGCCTTATCGCTAAAGAGCAATCTCTTCCAGGCAAGATAAAATGTCCAAATATAGTGCCCTTTTTGTTAAGTCCGATACAGATGTGCAAGTCGAGGTAACTTACAGTATTCTTACAGTGGAGTTTACGGGACGTCCCTCCTGATTCACTTAGGTTTCCACTTACTTAGTCCTCTATCTCAGTCCATAAATTGCTTAATGCTAAGACGGGCTTCCTCCAAGTTAATGGGAAGGAATAAGCCTTTTGTACCTCACTGGCGAGATGGGTTACAATATGGTTTGTTTCAAGATATCCATACCTCGAGGCTACCTCCAGATTCCTTTAAGACACCCTAAAGTTAAAATATATTTTACCTATTCAACATGTTACCTTCCCACCTTGTAATAAGATCCGGACTCAGCAGTTGGTCATTTATGGGCAAGATGATGATGTTCCAACTTAGGCACCGAAGGTCGATCAAAGGAAGAGGAAATAACATCAAAACCTTTTCAAAGGTTAAGAAAACCCACAAGTCACTTTTATTTACGTATGACCTTAGAGATTGAACTTTCCCAGCAGTAGGTGCTTTTCCACAAAACCACAATGTGCGTCAACAGAAAACTTAAAAGTTTTTCAACAAAGTTACCGAAAATGGAAGTGAAGGTTTTGTATTTAGAATTTTATATTTATCACCGCCAAACTTAAGTGGCAGTGGGCAGGGCACATAGCGCGCAGGACCGTGCCCGTTGGGGCTGAAAAGTCCTCGAGTGGCGACCTGGTAGGCCTCCCACACGGTGGACCGATGACCTGGTTAAGGTCGCCGGAAAACGTTGGATGCGGGCGGCCCAGGTCCGGTCTTTGTGGAAATCCTTGGGGGAGGCCTATGTCCAGCAGTGGACGTCTTTTGGCTGAAATGATGATTTATCACCGGGCAAATTTATTATCACCATACGAGTCGTATGTCTCATTGTTTTCCTAGCCTACCATAGTGTCCTAAGATCCGCCAAATCAAATGACAAGGCCGATACTACTGACTACTGCTTTTCAGCTCATATATGACCTAAAGCTGAGTCGGGCCTCCTCCAGTTAAATGGAGGGTAATTAGCCTACTGTGACACGCTGCCCAGACTTCTCTTGAAGCTAGGTTTTCGGCCTTGTCACTTCCTTTTGTCGGCTCTTAGGACACGCTCGGGATGAAATAGGGTGACGACGCTGTATTTCGTAGCTATCAATATAAAAATCCGATATAAGAATGTACACTTATTAAAAAATCCATAATTGTCTAGACATTAAACGACTGCCTCGTTGGTCTAGTGGTTAGATGTGCCGCCTTTGGATCAACGGGTCCCGGGTTCGATTCCGGGGTCGGGCAAGTGTCTTTGTCTAAACCAGAGGCACTGGCTCGGAGTCTGGGTGTCATTTCTATCTATAATCTATAATATGTATGTATTTACAAAAAAAAATGTATATAAGTAGTTTATCATCCATCTCGTTACCATAGTCCATAACACAAGCATTAAGTTGCTTAACTTGGGACGAGATGGCGTTGTGTGAAATGTCCAAGGATATTTATTTATTATTATTATTTAAACCATCCAGAATAATCTCTGAAATTACATCCAACTATAAATGATGTCACACTTCTATATAGTGCTTTTGGTAGTTCAAACATGTCATATTAGAACTGAGCTCGACAACACTTTAATAACACTTTCATAACTCAACAATATTGACGTGAACTACAGCTAGAGTGAACCAAAAACAACGGAGATCCCCAAATTTGTAGATAGCTATTAAATCGCCATAAAATTCCACTAACTCCCCAGATGTTGGTCACCGCCATAACAGTCAGTAATTGATGCCACGTAACGGTTGAGTCTTATTTTCTTTTAACACCTGCACGATCGATTCCGATGGCTAGACTCCGTTATCTGGGCGCTGAATATCGATGAATGACCAATTAGGGGCGCACGCAGATTGGAATATGCTTGCATCAGCTTTGTTACAGATACATTAGCAAATGAAGCACCCCCGTATCTGACACACGTGAAGTACGTATCTGACACACTTAAAACTCAGCGTCTTATTGCAAACCACGATCGCTATAAACATTAACTTTGAATTCTGAACAACTACAACTATTTGTTCGCGTGGTGACGGATTTAGAATACATATAGTCATTACAGCCTGGGGGTGACGTTAAATCCGAATAAAGCAAATGATAAGACAGAAGAACTAGCCGAAGGAAGCGTTGTAATGACTCAGTGTGCCAATCTGTCAGTTCAGGGTGGCAAAGAAGGTTCCCTCCCTCCAAGCAGGCCTGACTCAGCAGTGGTTCTTCTACGGGTTGAGATGATGATGATTGGTGTTAGGTAATTGACAATCTTTATAGTAAACATTTTACGGTACTCCTAATGTTTGAACGTTGATTCTTAAGCACATATAAGTTGCCGTGTTCTATTATTCAATCTATTGTTGTCAAATTTTCCCTCACTTAAAAAAAGTTTCCCTCACTTAAAAATAGAATTCTAAAGGAGTTCGATAACAAACTACGTCGCGAAATTATTATATAATATACTAGCGCCCCGGCCCGGCTTCGCACAGGTGCAATTATGCATGTATTATACTTAGAAACCTTCCTCTTGACTCACTCTATCTATTAAAAAAACCCGCTTCAATATCCGTTGCGTAGTTTTAAAGATTTAAGCATACATATGGACGGACAGACCACAGCGACTTTGTTTTATAATATGTAGTGTGATAGTGAAGATTATATGACTATCTTAACTACGCCTTTTTTGAGCAGGAATTGCATAGTTCTCGAACTGAACGGATGCTGTGCCGAACAAGGTCTCACGAGCTGATAAGAATTATGACCAACCTAACATCTAAGGGTACACAATGAGATCGGGACAATGGCAGGTGCCCTACCTAGCAGGTGCTCCATTCTCATTGTGGCAAGGGGAGGGGGAAAGCAGCTCCACGCGCTTTAACCAATATCAGAGGGTTGCCCAGATCCCCTTCCAAAGTCAATGCCAAAACGAAACGTGTACGCTTAACGCCTCGAGGTGAATAAGAGTGGTAGGTTTAGTGCTCACAACCTCCCCGCGCCTGAGAACCGCAGCACAAATAAAAATAAAAGATTTCCCCCACTTTTAAAAAGAAACATAACAAAGGTCTTTTGCAATTTTGACTATAAGATAGATCTAAATTTGATGAAGTAACTATGTAGGTAGCCCTATGATGCAAATTCGTCTGACACTCGGACATCGGTATGTATCGATGACGGCCGTTGTAAAAAATTCAACGAAACGCTATTAGAAAACGGTGTTCGAAACGGTTCTACCCAAGTGTGATTGGGCACAATGTCGCGGATTGTTTGTTGGATTTTATAAACAAAAATATGTTCACCATTCGGTTGTATGTTTTTTTTTATTATTTTTACCGGAGTACTCTAATTTTAACGATCCAGATAGGTCCATAAAAATTTCAACAAAAATTCGACCGTTCCAGATATGTCCACATAATTTTTATCCAAATCTTTGTTGATCACTTATTAACAACGAAACATAGCTAAAGAACTATTTGAAGTTGATGTTGACCAACAAATTTGACATCGACGCGACGTTAATTGTCTAAGGCTACGACTTCATATGATTGTTTATGTTTCGTTTTTATTGTCTATGTTTTGTAGTGGTCTGTGTAATGACGGATTTAGACTACATAGTGTCACCACCCCATTCTATCCTGAGGGTGTCTTATTGAGAACTTCTTGCTTTTGCAAGTCGTTTAAAAACATTTTATTGCAAAACCTTTCGTCCGGTTACTGCTTAGTATTGTCATTCGGACTCAAATTTAGCATTAAACATATTTTAAATAATAAATCAACAGGATCATGTAATAAAGTGAATAAACTAGTCTTATTTAGAACAAACCGGTCCCCAATTTATTAAACCATTCAAATAATAAGGTAACCAACCGGTTTTGGATCAACGACAACCTTAACATTTGTGTAGGTTTCACCTCCGTACAAAAAGTATGTGCAAAAAATCGCAAATAATTTGATAAACTCTATCGCGTTGCGACATCTGAGTCGCCTGTGACGTACAATTATATGAGACTAGCTGACCCGGCGAACTTTGTTTCGCCTTAAAGGCAATAAATGAGCAGATATTAGAACTTCAATTTTTTATTAGGATAAATATAAATAAAACATCTATGATTTTAATTATACTTTATTGGCCATCTATTTTAGTAACTGCACTTTTCAGTGAATCACCTTGTGACAGACGACATTTTTCGGTTTATTATCAGGCGCATGAACAAATAACGCAGATGGTCTTCTGACCCGGAACATGCCACATATAATTGATCTTGGGAAATACATGAATTTTCTAGATTTAGGCCACAAACTTTCCAGGATTGGCCCTGTGATTTATTAATGGTCACGGCGAATGCACGACGGATCGGAAATCATTAAAACTAAAACGGTATATCAGTTGATATCGTCGGGATCCTCGGATGAGAATTTCCTCACCTTCCAACTTTACTTTGAGTATATTCCATTGTTCATCAATTCACTTACCACCAAACGCGTTCCGTTGCACAGGTTTGGTGGTTTTGGTTTATATATTTTTCTCTTTTTTTACACAGTCATTATATTTGAATTAATGCAGTGTACCAATGATTTCATTCTGAATTTGTAATTTGAAACTTTATGTCATCTACATATTTATTCTCAGCCGCCAAAACAGCTCGTTTAGTCAACCATTCATTATTTTTGTGTTTGTGAGTTCGTCCTTCGATGAACAGAAATTCTGAGAAAATAAAATCAATCCACATATTTCGATGATTTGAGGCAAGCGCTTATTTCGGCGGCAGCAGTCGATCTTGGAATTAGAGGCAGTGTTTGGCAGAAATAGCCAGACAGTAAAATCATTGCGCCTCCAAAACATCTCAAATCCTTGCGTAGGTGTTCGGTCGGATCGGATAAGTGCTTCCAATGCACGTGTATACGCTATTGTACATTCGTCCCAGATGACGATTTTCCATTTTGATAAAACTTTAGCCGCTGAGGAGTGTTTTGTAATATTACATGGCATCTATAGGTCCAATGCGGACGCAAGTATGCAAGCAGTAATTAGTGCTGCCACCGTATCCAAACGTTGCTCGATCCAAATTATGTAGTACCTACTTTATAAATTTATTCTTGTGTCTCGAAAATTATCTAGTTGTTGATCTCTTAAATTTGCTCGACGATTTTGCATTCCCAACCGATCCGTTTCACGGGCTGCCTCGATTTGCTCTTGTGATTAAGAAGCACGGATTCAAGCCATACTAATGCGGTGATCTTCACGTGCATTATTTAGTTCTTCTTCATTGTTCGGCACAATAAGCTAATATTTACTCGAAAGAAATACATCAACCGGTCAACTTCAAAATTTCTAATTGTCAAATTTGTCAAACTATAGACAACGTAGCGTTTAGCTGTCGGTGAAGTTTTGTTATTCCAGCAGTTGCATTTTGATAAACTATGTTTTATATCACGGAACGGGATTACACACATTTACACTTTCAGGTTTATAACATTAAGTATGATTATGATATGATATGATATACCTAAGATTTTTATCCCGTTCCCGTAGAATGTGATATAATACCTACGTGGTATAACAAAGCGCAACTGACAGCGAAACTTTATGTTGTCTATATTTAAATATGGCTGAAAATTTGACAATTAGAAATTAAAATTTAACTTAATATCGCTATAAATTTACACACAATATCTTTATAAATTGTAGCCTATGTGTTATTCTGATGTATAAGCTATATTATTATAAAGTTTCATTAAAATCCATTCAGTCGTTTTTACGTGAAAGAGTAACAAACATCCATCCATCCATCCATCCATCCATCTATCCATCCATCCATACATACTTACAAACTTTCACGTTTATAATATTAGTAGGATATTATTTTATAGGTACCATATTCTCCATGGCTCGAATTGTTTATAATCCCTTAATCCATATATCTGTCTCGCCTTTTATCCCAATTTTATTGGCACGAGTCCAATCTACTTCTCTGGCAACAAATGACCCACCGCTGAGTCGGGCCTCCTCCAACTACATGGAGGGTAATTAGCCTACTTTGCCACGCTGGGTTTCGTATCACGTTTTCCTTCTCTTGCGGCCAGGTTTTCGGCCTTGTCGTCTCCTTTTATTGGCTCTTACGACACCCTCAGGAAGAATTGGGGTGGCGACATTATGTATTCAAAATCCGTCACCACGCGGAGTCTGAATCAGATTTTGGTTAACTACCAGTATTTACACGAAGCGTTTGCCCTTCGTTATCGTCCACCGGTAATTATATGGTTAGACCAGCTGTCAGGTTTCACAATGAGGTCTTCCCTTAGACCAAGATCCGCTATTAAACCAAGTACAGTGAGTTGCTGACCAGACCGGAGGTTTCACATTGTCGTATTTCTCTTTCGAGTAGTTTTTCTTTTCCATCAGTAATTGTTTATTTTTTTTTATTTTATTACTATTCTTACAGCTATCTTACAGCTAGTACATATTTAAATACAACTTATAAAAATAATGCTGGCCATTTATAAGTTCCCACTGATAAATGGATTGTTTTCTGTAACAGCGTCAGCATAATGGGTTGATGGTAAATTGAATTTTATATTCATCACAATACGGACTTTTAACGCATTTAAAGCTTGCCTTTTGTTTTTGGTTTCACTATTTTTGGTATGCATTTTGCATACGGCCGCCCCTCGGCCGTGGGGTCGGCGATTATGCGGTACTCCGGGAACTACTCGTCTACGTCACACGACGCGCTTGGGGCGCCACATGTTCGCGTAAACGCATTCCACTGCGACGACCCGACATTTAAAGCTTGCCTTTTTAAACTTTATTCATATTTATCTAAGGTGGCAATTAAAACACCCAATGAACAATTCAATCCATTTGTGAGTCGTATTATTTTTGTAACAAAATAAGTGTCTAAAGATTTTCACAATTGTTAGGTAAGGTTAAGGTAACGGTCAGTCGCTGACTGACTAACCCATTTAAAACGTTTTACGAGTTCATAGAATGCCTAGAAAGCTTTATGGTTTCTGGCATAAATTATTATTAAAATAGTACACGGATTCCTGCAAAATTGATGTTCAATTAATTTATGATTATCTCGTCCTGGCAACTTCGTCACAAATATGGCCGCTTTCATAAAATATGTAGATTATCCTATCATCGAAATATAAAAGATCGTTTAACGGAAATAATAACTAATTTATTCCCTACTTACTATTTAACTAATCGGATCAGCGCCGGCGTGGTGTCATCCCATGGTCAACTGCGCTCGAGTTTCCATGGTACTTTAGGCGCAAAGGGATAATCATCCAGCCTGACGAGGTGTCTGGTTGCAGCCCCTATGCTTCGATAGTTGTAGTCGACGAAATCTTAACGGTGCGAATCGCTCTTGAAATTTCGCTATCGCAGTGTAGGACTTTTTGGTAAATCTTGCATTTGTAGTAAACCGTGTAAAGTATGTAGCATGTTGGTCGCTACAGTACCATAATAACCCAATTAATTTGATAGTCGCTTTTTGTATCGATAAGCCCATCGATGATCCACCATTGTATCAGGCCTTCTCCAGTTACATGAAGAATTTTAAAAGGTTCTATTTACAACGGATTTTTGATGCTTTTTTGCAAATATTATATACTGCAGCGTAGCAGAATAAGCGTAGGCGGTCTGCCAGCCTCACCATTCCCTAGTTGACTGGAGGACTTTCTTTGTCAGCAGTCTTTGGACCTTAACAGCTTAGAAAAGGAGGAAGCGTCATCGCCGCCTCAGCCGTTTCACACATGAAGTTGTACCACTCAACATAAAGTTCATTTTCAGAAACTGCAATTACGCGAGCAGGGTGGCACCGTTGGGTTCCTTTATTAATGGACGCTAAGAATTGAGAATTTACTAGTAGCGCCTCACTGACATAACAAATCATTTATTTTATACTAGCAGACCCAGCCACGCGTTGCTGTGGCCAAGGTTTTTGTTATATTGCATTTAACATTAACATACATCAATTTAACTTTTAACATAGCGCCATCTATTGAATACTTACTCAATCCAGTCAACAGATATTGTCATCTGTTAGAATCGTATGGAGCTGACATATAATTGTGACTGTCAAAAAATTGACAATAATTTGCAATATAATAAAATTGCGACTATAAATTGAAATGTAAGCTATCCCCTCTTTCAAGTTGGATCAAACTGCACACGGTGTGCAAATATGATTAAAATCGATTAAGAAGTTTATAAGTTCATCGCGGACAAATAACGTGACGCTTAATTTATAATATATATGTATTAAGATTTTCAATATCACACGAACATAGTGATCTAATTGTTCTATACTTTGATATAGACAATTAGACCAGTGTTATGATGCCAGTGTGTGATATTTATGATATGAATTTATAATACGATATATTTTGATGTTATTTTATATATTTGTGTTAAATATCGTAACAAAATTTTCATGTTAGTTATGTGGTAAACATTCGCCCTTCAATCTGTGACCTTTATAGCCGAGCTCTCATATTACCAATTACACAGGAGGGATAACAACACGGGACGCATGAAATAAAAACAACATCCCTATTTATCACCGTAGGGCCCGTATTTTTCCATCCATATAATAAACAGACAGATAGCGTGTCTGTATTTCGACAGACAGGAGTTATTCGAGGATTAAAACAGTTATCAACTGTATTAATTTAACTACCCATTTGACGGCCAGATTACTCTTACTCCACTTGACTGACACATAACTCTAGACACAGTATTGGGAATGGATGATTTGGTTATGGTACCAATTATTTTTAATCAATTAGGTTCAATTGTTTTCCACACCAGAACAGAGGAAATGAACTTGGTTGAGTGCGGATAGCACTATAAAAAACGAGATAGACTTCATCATGTCGACAAAAAACCACATATTCAAATATGTCTCTGTGATTAGTATGGTCAAAACGGGAAGCGATCACCGATCAAGTCAGAGGCACATTGAATATAGACATGAGATTCGCTGAGGACATGCTAGAACGAGTCAATTCCGACCCAACATTCATGAAGCGCATTGATACTGGTGACGAGACGTGGGTTTACGAGTTTGACATGCAAACAAAAAGTCGATCAAAAGTCAAAGTCATGTTAACCGTTTTCTTTGACTATCACTGTGTTCTGCACTCGGAATTCTTGCCGGAAGTTCAAACGATAAATAAAGAATAATATTAAAGCGTTATGCGGCGTTTAAGAGAGCAAATTCGACGAAAAAGGCCAGATTTGTGGAAAGCAATATCATGGATTATGCACCACGATAATGCGCCTTATGCCATAATGTACTTACAAAAAACGTGAACAAAATATACCGACTTAAAAAAGGATCTCCGAGGGTCTGGTCCCTGCCTTTCGTCGTCTTTAGTATAGAAATGCTGATGCAACAAGATAAAGTCAAGTGTATCATCACTACATAGTATAAAACAAAGTCGCTGTCGTCTGTCCGTACATAGGTATGCTTAAATCTTTAATACTACGCAACGGGTTTTGAAACGGTTTTTTTAATAGATAGAGTGATTCAAGAGGAAGGTTTTTAAGTATAATACATGCATAATTGCAACCGTGCGAAGCCGGGCCGGGTCGCACAGAGTAATATGTAGGTTTGGATTGCAAAAATGAAATACATATATTACAGTTCATTACGTAAAAGAGCATGGACCGAGACATTATGAGTGTTGACACTAACATTATGTATATACCGAAAAGAACATCGAAGACATTATAAAATGTTGATGGGGAAGGCTTACGATACTAAAACCATCAAAAATATAGTACACACATATATTAAGATGATATTTGCTCTATGCATCGCTACTCAAAACCTGTACATGTAAGCAAATAAACAACAATACATACTATCATTTGCTTTATTTGTAAATTAAATAATTGGTATTTACGATATTACTACATTATAAAATTATATTTAAACAAATTGTACTTTAAAATACGCAAATATAAAAACAGTAAAGTAAGTAGAATATTAGAACTCGAATATGATTAGATGCTTATACTATAAGATATTATTGTTTTACACAAAACAATGGATAACTCTAAACAAAATATTATTTATAACAGCACTTAATTAAACTCCGTAGTGTCGCCTTTATGGGGGTAATAATAAGTAAGCAAACATTGTATCTGCAATAAACTTACTTTGTGGCAGCTATGTGTGAGAGAGACGAAACGAACGTCCAGCCTGTAACATTTATGTAAGGTTAATACAAACACAATCGAGTCATCAAAATTAAGTTTTTCCTTGTTCCATAGCCACAATTACACCATACACCAATACCGTTAGAACCTTGAAAGTCGATTTTCTTCAAACTTATCAGAGATCACTATCAATTTACACATAAAATGATGCTTACAGAAAAACTAAACTACCTTGTCGAAAAAATATTGTGGGAATAATTCTGTACATCCAAATTTTGAAACGATCTTCCACCACCTTTTCGAGAGGGCGGTAATTTGACAGACAGAATTATTAAAAAAATTGAAATTTTTTTTTTCAACACCATGTAACTGGTTCAGATCTCTTGACCTTGTTTCACCTCTTTATTTTTCTGTTTCTTTTGACAGTGATAATACATTTATTTTAATGTTAGGTGAGCAAATAGAGATCGTATAAACAATTTTATTTAAGTCGTGATAATTAATTACCGAGTTCATGCAATGTCTTCATAGGTATGTGCAAAAGCAAATATTTAAAATGTTTGTAGTCAGGTCTGGGCTGTACCCTGGATGAAGCTGTGCTAAGTGCAGCTCCTTGAGCTAAACTTAAGCGTAATTAAGCCCACGCCCGTTGCCAGTGCTTAATTATTTTTATCTATGATGTAAAACTAAAATTATGTACATTACAAAATTAATTTAATTGACAATAAAGAAATCTATCTATCGTTATAAACACATTACTCCCCGAGTGAAGATCCCAAAGACAGACACTTAACAAGTCAAACGTAAAACTTATTTGACGGCTGTTAAAAACTAGCCATTGATGAAAGAAAACCATCATTTAAATTCGAAGACTTAATTCATTTCAATCAACGATTGCTGATGAAGTAATTTCATATTAAACTTCAGGCCGCCGTCTCCATCAGTCCCCGTCGCTCCGTTAAATGCATTATTGCAATTTTCGAAGCAATTTCCAGACAGTCTCTTAGGTTTATAAGGACGCTCTAGTGAGGATGCGAAAGGCAATAACGTGCATATTGTGTTCCTCAAATATGTGAACTTGAATATGTCTGACGTTTTTATTCTTTTTACAAACTTAGAGGATGACTGACGAATCTGACTTTCTAATTACCCTCCATGTGAGTGGAGAGGATTTATGGGCTGAGTAGTATTAGTTTTTGCTTGGTAGTAGGATCTAATGGACCACCCTCGCATCTAAGTCCGACGCCAAACAGTTTTACTGTGTTTCGTCGTGTGAATGTGAGAGCCGGTGCCCGTTGCTTTCCATGACGCAAGCCTAGGGTCAAAGGCAAAAAAACTTGCTAAGTTCTTAAGTCAAAAGCGTGTGGTATACTTCCTGAACTGACACTATATTATTAGTAGGTCAGGTAGATAGACAAATGTACGTCACACTTTGTATATTCTGTGACATCACAGAATATACAAAGATATCATTGGCAGCCTCATTGCGTAAAGAGCAATCACCCGCCCTTGAATTGACTGCCTCGTTGGTCTAGGGGTTGGATGTGTGCCGCCTTTGTATCAACGGGTCCCGGGTTCGATTCCAGGTACGGGCAAACTAAATTGGCCTATAGCAAGTGAAGCGTTTAAAAAAAAGACAAAATATGTCAACATCAACAATCAAAACGAACGGTGATTGTCAATTCTGACTCCATTCAATTATCAGTTTTGGGGCACAGATCATAATAGTGTTATAAAAATAAAAATCATATACCCGTTGACGATTGCGAACGCCCTAATTGGTTTAAACAATAAAGCGTTTTTCTATTCTATTCTATTCGCTACTATGTATGTGTGACGTAAGAAGTAAGAGAAGACTGGTTTTTATACCACAAGAGTAACGCTGTGGTGACGGCTTTAGAATACATCCACACATCCCCCCATTCAATCCTGAGGGTGTCGTAAGAGTCGACAAAATGAAATGACAAGGCTGAAACCCTAACCGTAAGAGAAGGAAAGGAGAAGGAAGCTAGAAACGCGAAAACGGACAGCCGGTCTAATCAAATGATTACCGGCTATTCCACTAGACGGATCCCGGAGCACGTCAACTGCTTCGTGGAAATTCCGTGGCGGACCGAAAACAAGGAAACGCAAGGGAAGGAAAACTTGAAACAAAATCCTGTGCCAACCCGTCTGGCCAACGTGGCACAGTAGGCTAATAACCCTCCATGTAATTGAGAGGAGGCTCGACTCAACAGTGGGTTATTTATCGGCTGAGAAGTTTAAGTAACTTATATGCATTATCGCATTCATATAAGTATTCATCATAATTATTACAGTTACAGCCAAATGAAGCCCACTGCAAGTGTTCCTTCTCTTGCGGCTAGATTTTCGGCCTGGGCATTTCCTTTGATCGGCTCCTACGATACCCTAAGGATGGAATGGGGTGGTGACACTATGTATTCTAAACACGTCTCTCTCTACACGACTTCTTGAAAAAGAAACAGTTTTTTCTTTAGAACACTCGTGTCTAACATTGGGTTTTAACTTGATAAAAATGCCATTTAATATAAATATAATTTTGTAATATAAGTTTGGAATTTTCGGCCGCGGGTTGTGTGTGTAGTATGACAATACAAAGTGTATTGTCAAACCACGAAAATTCAAATTACTATCTATGCGCAGCAGCTAGTCTCTATTCTCTATTAAATAAATATAGGAGATGTGTATCCCGATATTTAATTTTGCAGCCAAACTACGCATTGCGGACGAATAGTGATTGCAAGTGGCAATAGGTACAAGGCTGGATTGTTAAAGAAATTCCTGGAATGATCTAGAAAGTTCTAAAATGTATGCCTAGATTCTGATTGAATGAGAGTGTTCTAGAAATTTCTAGAATGATCTGGAAAGTTCTAAAATATTTTTAAAGAAGGAATGACGTTTTTGATTTTTAAAAGGTTGTTACACTTTCTGTTTAGATGTAAACAGTAAATAAGATTGGATATGTGCAATTATGTTAATAAGGATCACAAGAGTAAAATCATATTTGAGTGCGCACCACTGATAAATTGAATTTGAAATATTGGAAATGTCGAGAGCGTTGTCCTGTGTGTGTAAGAGCCAAATCATCTGTGAAACATTGGATAGACATGTTCAATAAAGTAGGACAAGGGGTGCATATTGTTGTTGCTAAAGATGTCACCTTGATGCAAGAACAACGTGACCACTCGTAATCCACTTTTTAACCATAACAATGACTCATGGTTTATCTGAGTTTATCTTCCCTTATTATTTTAATTAATAGCTTCTCTCCATTATTAATATCTGTACTAGTATCTACTGACCTATATCACGAGGGCTGTTTACAAACATGTGATTCACAAACACAAATGATACACAGATGCAGTGCAAATGTCTTTGGTTTACACAAATGCACTTGCCTGACCCTGGAATTGAACTTAGGACCCGTTATCTAACCCCTAGACCAACTTGCATGAAGCGAATTTGAGTTACAGTTGATGTGCTATAAAAATAAAATAGGATATAACAGTGAAAGTCTTGCAGGGATTTTAAATCCACGAGGTAAAAGCCGCGGCCATATACTAATTTAAAAAGCCCAAATCATAAATAAATAAATATCCTTGGACATTTCACACAACGCCATCTCGTCTCAAGCTAAGCAACTTAATGCTTGTGTTATGGTAACGAGATGGATGATAAACTACTTAAATACATCTTTTTTTTTGTAAATACATACATATTATAGATAGAAATGACACCCAGACTCCGAGCCAGTGTCTCTGGTTTAGACAAAGACACTTGCCCGACCCCGGAATCGAACCCGGGATCCGTTGTTCCAAAGGCGGCACATCTAACCACTAGACCAACGAGGCAGTCAAATCGATGGGGTCCAATGATGTGGGCGGCTAATGAGATGACAATTTCACCCCAAATGAATTAGAAAAGGGGAGAAAGATTTTGTGGTGCATATTATCATCATCATCATTTCAGCCTGAAGACGTCCACTGTTGGACAGTAGGGGAGCCCAAGGATCCACAACAGCCGGTGCTGAGCCGCCCGCATCCATGACTATCCGGAACGTGGTCTCCATCAGTTGAAAGTATTCACTTTTCCTCTACTGCGGCTGCTGGCTTGGATCACGGGTTTGATTCCAGGGTTGGGCAAAGTGTCTGTGTGTAACGCAGAAGCTTCCTATGAGTCTGGGTGTCATTTGTGTTCGTTAATTACATGTTGGTCAACAGCCTTCGTAATGCAGGTTATATATTTTATCTTTGTTTTTTAATGGTTTTACCGCTTTTCTTTAGGCGCGGCCCGAAAGCGAAACCGCGAACGATATATCATCATCATTTTTCATCATCATCATTTCAGCCAAAAGACGTCCACTGCTGGACATAGGCCTCCCCCAAGGATCTCCACAAAGGCCGGTCCTGGGCCGCCCGCATCCACTGCTTTCCGGCGACCTTAACCAGGTCGTCGGTCCACCGTGTGGGAGGCCTACCAGCACTGCGCCTTCCGGAACGCGGTCGCCACTCGAGGACTTTTCTGCCCCATCGGGCGTCGGTCCTGCGAGCTATGTGCCCTGCCCACTGCCACTTAAGTTTGGCAATCCTGTGGGCTATGTCGGTGACCCTGGTTTTCCTGCGTATCTCCTCATTTCTGATTCGATCTCGCAGGGAAACTCCGAGCATAGCCCTCTCCATTGCCCTTTGGGTGACTTTGAGCCTTCTGATGGAGCCCATAGTGAGCGACCACGTCTCTGTTCCATATGTCATCACTGGCAACACACACTGGTTAAAGACTTTTGTCTTCAGACACTGCGGTATTGTGGACGAGAAGATCTTACGCAGCTTCCCGAACGCTGCCCAGCCGAGTTGGATCCGACGATTGACCTCTTTCTCGAAGTTGGACTTACCTAACTGGACAGTGTGTCCCAGGTAAATGTAATGGTCAACAACTTCGAGGGTAGAACCTCCGATGTTAACAGGAGTGGCTTGAACATGGATGTTAGACATGATCTTCGTCTTCTCCATGTTCATCTTAAGGCCGACTCGTTCGGAGGCTCCACAGAGGCCATCGAGCATCGTAGTGAGGTCCTCCATGGTTTCAGCCATTACGACTATGTCGTCAGCGAATCGAAGGTGAGTGATGTACTCGCCGTTCACGTTAATGCCCAGCCCTTTCCAGTCCAGAACCTTGAAAACATCTTCCAGTGCAGCGGAGAACAGTTTCGGAGAGATAACATCTCCCTGTCTAACACCTCGCTGCAGCTGGATCGGTTTCGAGGTCTGGTCCTGGAGTCGGACTGACATGGTGGCGTTTTCATCATAGACTTGGCACCTCTGGAGAGCCTGCAATACTGCCCACGTCTCGATCGAATCGAAGGCTTTCTCGTAGTCCACGAACGCCAGACAAAGGGGCAGGTTATACTCCTCGGTCTTCTGTATAACCTGCCGTAGCGTTAAAATATGGTCTACGGTGCTGAAGCCTTTTCGGAAACCGGCTTGTTCGGGAGGCTGGGAATCGTCGAGCCTGCATGCGAGACGATTCGTGATGACCCTCGAGAACAACTTGTAGACATGGCTCAAAAGTGAGATGGGTCTGTAGTTCTTCAATAAGGTGTTATCTCCCTTCTTGAAGAACAGCACCACCACACTTCTGTTCCATGCCTTTGGCGTTCGTCCTTCGAGTATGACGGAATTGAACAACTTCTGAAGGGCCCTAAGGATCGGTTCTCCACCCGCCTTCGAAAGTTCTGCGGTAATATAAAGGTGAAATGATATAAAGGTGAATTATATAAAGGTGATAGTGATGTATAAAGGTGAAATTCGTATCTGACGTATATGTTACCTTTGGCTGGTGTAGATATGAAGCGAAGCAGACAAACTTTTTTTTTTTTTTTTTTTGTTGCTCGGAGTAAAATCCTTTGTGGACTTCCCGTCAGCCTGAGGATGGCCGAAGGGGGAGTGTGGGAATCTCCTCCAGAGTGGAGGCATACCCACTAAACATCTCCGGGGTGTTCCTTCTCAGGGTTTTAGGTGCAGCGCCGTGGGAACGATAGTTATAGTACTGCCTTACCACATTGCTGTAACCAGAGGCTTTGAATCCTCGTACGAGGCAGACAACCTAGCCGATAGACAAATTAGCAACGCGGGTGAAAAATAACGAAAGGACTTTTCGTACTTTGTCGCTTTCACGTGAAATTCAGACGTACATTTGTATGGTACAGAATGAGATCGATAGATGCCGCGGCGATGCTATGAAGTGAACGCTCCATTTGTGCTACATTCGAGAGTCGCAGGTCACAGCGGAATGAAATTTTATTCACTGGATGGAGTTCCACTATGTTGCGAGTTGCGTCCGTACGTGCGAATCCACTTGCATATTTTGTTTGCACGGATAGAGCCCATTCGTTTATAAAAATTAAATACAAAGAAAATTATATCTCTAGAAATATTCTATAGATAGATTGACTCATCACGATATCTCTGAAACCATAAGATCTAGAGATCTAGAGACAAAGCGGGGGTGTGTTATACATATAAACATTCCTCTTGAATCACTCTATCTATTAAAAAAAACCGTATCAAAATCCGTTGCGTAGTTTTAAAGATTTAAGCATACATAGGGACGACAGCGACTTTGTTTTATACTATGTAAAGATCTTACTAATATTATAAACGTGAAAGTTTGTAATTATGGATGGATGGATGGATGGATGGATGGATGGATGTTTGTTACTCTTTCACGTAAAAACTACTGAATGGATTTTAATGAAACTTTACAATAATATAGCTTATACATCAGAATAACACATAGGCTACAAGTTATAAAGATATTATGTGAATTACAACAATATAAACAAGTCGAATTATTAGTGCTCACAAAATTTCTAATTGTCAAATTTTCGACCATATTAAACTATAGATAACATAACGTTTCGCTGTCAGTTGCGTTTTGTTAAAGTAGGTTTTATAAGGACGGGATAAAAATCTCAGGTATCCTATGTCCAACTTTCTTTTTGTTTTAAATATATAAAATGCGGAACAAAGTTCGCCGGGTCAGCTAGTATAAAATACATGCTTCTATTATTCTTCAAGCAAGTGATGGAATAATAATAATATGTTGTGTTGACACCATGTGTAGGTTAAATAATTCTATGGCATTAGACGCTCTAGTTCTAAATACGATTGAAGTAAGCCAACGGATAATATGTATTTAAGTAACTTCACCAGTGAGGCTAGATTAGCCTAGCATTTGATTCATTATCATTAGACTCGAACATGATACAACCGGTGAAGAGAAGAATTATTCATACGTGAAAGTTCATTTCCATGAAACGGACGCTGACAGCAGCCCGGATTTAACTAGTCCAGATATTCCATGTTCAATAAAACACATTTCCCTTTTGTATTGCGAATGGCAAGAGTAAATTGCAAACTATTCTCCGATACAGATGGATGGAAAAATCGATATTAAAAAAAAGTTCGAAAGCAGAGTTAATTTGGTAGGAATATTCTTTTCACCGAGTAGAGGTCAGCTAAGAATACGGCGAATTTTACGAAATTCCTAAAAATAGGGGGTTTGTGCTAGTTAATAAATATTGTCTAAAAAAATTGAAAACTGATTTGAAAATCCGAGATGGCCATAAACAACTATTTGTATATTTGAATACAGGGCATACCTGGTGACCTAAGTTAAAATCAACTTGAAATAAGTGTACAACTTAAATCTTTATTGCTTACTTATTTGGTAGTTTCTAGGTTTCTACTGAACCAATTTCGACCACATTTCAATGGCAAATTGATTATTACCTTATGTCTTTTCAATCCGGAACCAACGGAATTCGAATAAAATAAACTCAAAACGGTTTATGTAAGAGTGAGTTATGAGATAACAAACATAAAGAAATAATCATACAGTCGGTGAAAATGTGGTATATTACAACTGCGGGGCGGGCGGGCCTCTCGTGAATTCGTGGGGCCCTGGGCTGAAACAATTTTAGGGGCCTACCAAATTACTCAACTAACAGCCATTTTGACAAAAAACTGCTTTCGATAGTGATGTGATAGGTAAAATAGGAATAGGATGTAAAAATTAGGACAATAAAATAATTTGATTTGTTTATATGACTTAGTGTTTTTGTATACAGTCAGGGGGCTGGGGGTTGGGGGTCCTTTGTATCAACGGGTCCCTGGGCTACAGCCCAAAAACCCCTTAAGTAGATCTGCCCCTGCTTCAAAGGTGTCGTAGTTTGTATACTAATCATAGGGAACATATAATCCAGCCACGGCTATTCAGGAATATATCGGACGATAAAGCGTGTTTATCCTTAATAGAAAATAGGCCTTCTGGTAACCTGACTGAATACAATTAATGGAAAATTTACTTCCCCTTATACGTATTCCACGTCAGTAACAACACGTGACGGTAATTGTTTTCATAAGAAATCCGTTGGCAAGTTATTTATCAAAACCTTATCCGATTACAAACTGATTGAGGATAAATATTAGCATTTTTTTATATATTATATACTAGCTACTACTACTAGCTGACCCGGCGAACTTTGTTCCGCCTTAAAGTAAACTGCGTCCTCTTCCGTTTCTTTAGTGACATTTTATGACACCTTCATATGGGATTAGTGTGACATGCTGCAGTAAATTCGTCACTACAAACAGGGACTGCTGACATGTAAGTCACTCCACCGGAATCACATAAAAAACTCAAAATCCTTAATACTTAGTAATATCTAAAAAAGGCAATGGACCAGTGTCATGACTATTTAAAAAAATCCTCCGACTATAAACAACACCTAGACTCGAGCAAGTGCCTCTGGTTTACACAAAGATGCTTGCCTGACCCCGGAATCGAACCTGGGACGCGTGGTCCAAAGGCGTTATATTCAGCCCATAGACTAACAACGCCGTAATAGACATGAAAAGTGAAAGTGGCTATGGTATCGATTGGTATTCAGAGTCGTGTTCAAATGATGATATCACCATTCTAGATAATTTAGAGATCTACTGTTATTCTTGAGGGGTTTTGATAAGTAGGTATCGATAGGTCCATGTACAGGAAAATTAAAAGACTTTTTTTATAATTATAAGTATATCTATATATTATTACGTGAAGCAAAAACTTTGTACTCTATTTCGCAATCGTCCGCGACGTCGTCAGCCGCGGTTGCTGGTAAAATCGCGCGCGCGAACTAGCTTGAAGCAGCAAGTTACGCGTTACGCAGCAAGTTAGCTCACGAGCGCGCTCCGCACTATCAACCTCATTGCTGAGGAGTTGGACATATTCTGTTGAACTTTGGGTGAATTTACAAGAACAGCTACTTAAACAATTTGCTAAGTATGTAAAATACATTTAAACTATTTTAATTTTATGTGTGCTAAAATATCGCATTGGATCTAGCGTGTAAGGATATTTGTATGTATATAGATAAATTAATAAACAATTGGGCGGATGGAGGACTATGAAACTTTCCACACTTAAAGTTTTTATACAGGAGTGTAAAATGATTTATTTTTAATTTATGCACAAAACTAAATGAAATCAATAAACAAAAAATTACCCACTCTACCATGTATTTGGCTCACCCACTCTTTTGTTTATTGTAATAGTCTCCGCTCAAATGGAGAATAGAGAGAACTACTCGTATAATTTAAATTTAATAAGATCGAATTTCGTCTACTAGTTTTTATACATATAAGTTGCGAATAACATTGTAGTCCTTTTACATTTGGCAATGTTGAACAATAGTGTTTAGAAATAGACATATAGTCGAAAATTGAACACTTTCATTAGTCCATGTCGAATTAAAAATAAATTCTTATTTGGCCATTTTTATCCACCTCAGAAATAAATATAAAAATTAAATTTCGGGCTAGAGCAAACTAGGCTAATTGCAACTCATTTCAAAATTGTCTTATTTACAAAATGTGGACCAGGCACAGTACAAATCACAAGAAATTTAATACAATTGCGATGTAGAAATCAGAAAAATGGCGTACAAATTGTCTCAGAGCAAATGCTGTTTAGTGTATTGGATTACAAAATATAATTGCAACTGATTGCAAATTTTGTATCAAAACAATTAAATGGTTGTCGTCTATCGAACGATTTTAAATATCTACAAGAATTTTATATTGTAAATAATAGCCTAGATCTAATTCTTCCGTGTTGCTGCAATCTATTTCTTAAGTGTTTCAAATGAAATTGTCAATTAATTCGGTTGAATCTCTTAGATATGCAAATAGCGTCAATGGAATAAATTCATTTGTACACCAAACGAATACTGATTTAAGCTTTTACAATATCATTATGAACCAATATCAACAAATTTGTTTCGAGTTCAATTACGCTTATAGACTGTTTCAATCATTTAAGGAGTTGGTGAAACCCATTTAAATGATTTTGAAATACTTCATACACTTGGTACGTTACAAATCCTACTAATATCATAAACGCGAAAGTTTATATTTATGGATATTAGTTACTTTTTCACGAAAAATAAACTTTACGGGCGGTGACGTATTTAGAATACACAGTGTCATCACCCGATTCCATTCTGAGGGTGTCATAAGAGCCGACAAATTGAAATGACAAAGCCTACATCCTAGCCACCAGAGAAGATATATGCTTGACTAGCTAACTTTGTTCCGCATTATATATATTTAAAACAAAATGAAAGTTGGACATAGGAGACCTGAGATTTTTATCCCGTCCGTATAAAACCTACTTTAACAAAACGCAACTGACAGCGAAACGTTATTTTGTCTATAGTTTAATATGGTCGAAAATTTGACAATTAGAAATTTTGAATTCGACATGTTTATATTGTTGTAATTCACATAATATCTTTATAACTTGTAGCCTATGTGTTATTCTGATGTATAAGCTATATTATTGTAAAGTTCAGTCATTATAATCCATTCAGTAGTTTTTATGTGAGAGAGTAACAAACATCCATCCATCCATCCATCCATCCATCCATCCATCCATCCATACTTACAAACTTTCACGTTTATAATATTAGTAAGATATAAAACCTTGTGCGAACCCGTCTGGCTAGCGTGGCACAGTAATAATTCGTTCGTTCGTTTCAGCCCATGAATAACCCACTACTGAGTCGGACCTCCTCCAAATTCATGGAGGGAAATTAGGCCTCTAGTGTTCCCTTAGTCGCCTCTTACGACACCCTCGGGATGGTATGGGTTGGTGACACTATGTATTCTAAATCCGTCGTCTATGTAGTTGGAGGAGGCCCGAGGAAGTAGTCATTTATGGGCTAAATAGTAGTAAAAGTAGTTCTGAAAAGAAGTGATTAGCGCATGTCCAGTCAGAACGATGTTTTTTACTAGTGTCCGGTCTCTTACTTGTCAACAATCTTGTCATCAAACTACTACAATACGCACTAACTACACGTGCTCCAACGATATTATAATCTTAAATTAATGAATACCAACTCATCTACCGCCAACGTACGCATTCCGTGTTTCAAAGGCAACTAATTAACCCTTATTCTCATTGAATATAAGGTTGAATTTTCATTACATAAATTGGGCTTCAACTTGAACTTGGAACTAATTGTTACGTAAATAATGGTTTGTTGTGATCGATCTTCACGTAGGTGATCCTATGGTTTGACTTCGCGTGGCAATATTCTGAGCTTACAAATTATTGTAATGAGGGTCGGTTCACATCTCCAGGAAAATGCGTCGCGTATGATCGGTCGCGTAACGCTAAAACAGACAAATGTATGATATGACATTCAACCTTTCACACCTAACCGAATGTTGCGTTAGTGCGTCGAGCGTACAGCGTCATACATTTGTCTGTTTTGACGTTACGCGACCGATAACACGCGACGCATTTTCCGTCAGATGTGAACCGACCCCTGCACTGTTGCCTGAGGTTCTGCTCGCGTGGGCCTATATCTGGATTTTATAACTAGAAATATCTACAAAAGATGTAAAACTGTTGTCCGTGACCTTCTTCCCATTTTCGTTTGGTTCAGCACCAGTCTAACCTGATTTGACTAACCCATCTAGTGGGACGACCGGTATTTTTATTTGATTTGACTGTCTCGTTGGTCTAGGGGTTAGATGTGCCGCCTTTCGATCAACGGATCCCGGGTTCGATTCTGGGATCGGGCAAGTGTCTTTGTGTAAACCAGAGGCACTTGCTCTGAGTCTGGGTGTCATTTGTGTTCGTGATTAACATGTTTGATAACTGACCCAAAGATATCTAGTGCAGGGGATTCGTTTAAAAAATATATGCTGTCAGTTTTCTCGCTACGTATAACGACTGCCATAGATGGGAGAATGGCACGCCCGTGCAGGATGAGGAAATGGACACCCATCCAACAGAGCCAAACATCACGGATTTAGAATGCATATCCACAGCAAAACAGAGAGGTAAAACTAACCCTGGACAAGCAGTGTTTTACCGTGTTTCGCCGTGTTTATGTGAGAGCCGGTGCCCGACAGGGCATTTCCTTGAATTACCTGAGCAGGTGACGCCAAGATCTAAGATGGCAATATGGAGCCATCTTAGATCTTGACGTTGCTTTCCATTACGCAAGCCTAGGGTCATAGGGGTTCAAGTAACTCATAAAATAAGATGTAGCTTCTATCAAATTAAAAGCCGATATAAGAATTTACATATAGGACTGATATATTATAATGTAATAGCGGTCGCCCAGCGTTTGAAATTCGGCCATAATTAATTTTAAGCAAAAAGCAAGTGTTTTTGCATTAACCACAGACACTTGCTCTGAGTCTGGGTGTCATTTGAGTGCGTGACTTTCACGTTTGTAAACAGGACCTCTATGGTCGACCTATTTATGAGGCGGCCTAGATGGCCGGCCGCCGATCAATCCGATCCGACTCCAATAAATTAAAATTCGTTTAGTAGCTACAAAGAATATTTACTTAAGGAGAATAATAGCAGTTAAATTATATCTACAACAGATTCAGAAAGGAAAAATAAATGATAAAAAGTGTACAATAATCAAGTGGAGAAAAAAGGTAGTAGTTAATTGGAGGCCTTACTCAGTAAATAGGCGTTATGTGGGTTGCTATGATGATGTTACCTAAAACAAGATTTGTTTGAGCTATTTAGTCCTCCATAAAACTTTGAAGTGTGAATATAAACCGTGGGAGAATCGCCAAGGCCCTCTCAATTACAGCAAACTCGACGCCATGTACTAACTTCATTACTCGCAATCAACAATTGGCGGAATAGTTCTTTTGATCAAGCGAATCAAATGTTCGTTGTTCATAAAATAATTGACACTTTACTGTCTATTAGGCTTTGACCTAATATTAGTCACATTTATGGGAAGACACCTATTTCTATATCCACGTTATAGATTTCCACGTTATAGTCACTTAAAACGATATCTCTGGAACCATAAGACCAAGAGACTTGATATTTAGTAGAAATATTATTTTCATCGAGTAGAGCTCAGCTAAGAACGGATTTAACGAAGTTCCTACAAAAAGGGGTGTTGATGAAAAAAATGATTTTAGCACTAACTAGCCTGGCAACGGGCGCAGCGTACAACTGTTTCTTATATAAAAGCGTCACGTCTTAAATCACGCAGTCTTGCCAGCGTGGCAACAAGGCGTGTCCTCGTGCTTCGGGGGTCACGCAAAGCCGTCCATCCCGGTTTCCATTCTTACATATATGACAGTCGGTAGGAGGCACTATCTTGAAAACTGATACTCTAGCTATATAATTACCGCAAACAACAATTAATCCGTGCCAATTCCGGTAGTTATCCAAATCAGGCAAGAATGAAAGTGGGAAAAGGCGCAAAAGTTAGCATTATAAATACAATCTGTGGTATAGAATAATATTTTTGTTACAGGTAAGATTCTTCACTAGCTGCCGTAAAGGAAGAATCAGAATCACTCACGCACACACACATATATTGGTATTTCGTAAGTGAACAAAATAAGTGGTGGCTCATTATGAGTTCCATTAAAAGGGCCATTGCTCTTAAGGTGAATGTTCCAGGGTAGCCCGCGAAATTCAAATTTTCTTACGTTTTTTGCAATTTGCAGGTCAGTGCTAGGTTGTATGTTGATTAAAATGTTATTCGCGGCTGTAAGACGTATGTAGTTACATAATTATAACCATCAAACTCATCAATACAACCCTCCAAGCTCTTAAAGACGCAAGAATGACTTTGAGCTTGAAAAAGTTTTTCTTGCACCTTTATCAGCTTGGAGGGTTGTATTGATGATTTTGATGATTATAATTCTATAACTACATACGTCTTACAGCCGCGAATAACATTTTAATCAACATACAACCTAGCACTGACCTGCAAATTGCAAAAAACGTAAGAAAATTTGAATTTCGCGGGCTACCCTGGAACATTCACCTTAAGCTCGGAGTTTCGGAGATCGAAATGAGGAGATGCGCAGACGAAATAAGTTTAGCGACATAGCTTAAAAAAAATCCAAAATTAAGTGGCATTTGGCAGGGCACATCACGCAGGACTGACGGCCGATGGGGAAGAAAGGTTCACGTATAAGAAAGCGCAGTGCTTGTAGGTGCAGGGTATAGAAATCCTCGGGGGAATTGTCCAGCCGTGGACCTCTTTTGGCTAAAATAAAGATGGTGATGAACAGGCCAAACAATATTCGCAACAATCCTCATCATCAGCCCACTCTAGTCCACTGCTGGGGCATAGGCCCCCACAGAGCGCCATAGCTGTCAATCTTCAGCTTGACACATCCAACTGCCCGCAACCATTCGCTGATCGTGGCACCATATTTGCAATATATAAAATTAAAATTGTCGGCTTACTCTTAATGGCAGTGATATTACGAAGCACTTTAATTACGTTTTCAAAGGTCGATTTAATTTCATGGAAGCTGGGAAAATATTAAAGCAATAATATCTATGAAATGTTTAATGTTCGCGTTCTGAAACCGCGTATTTGGTATCAGATGGCCCCGTCTAGTTTGTTTGTGGTTATAGTAGTTGCCTGGAACTATATTTCTTTGAGCAAAAAGCCCGCGAACGATACCTTTGTTCTCTGATGTCAAATAACTTTATTTATGAGTGGGTTATCAATAAAGTGTACTCATCTATCTATCTATTTTATTACTTTTTTTGTAATGAACGAAAGGCCTGGTATGTATGTTTCACGAACACAAATGACACCCAGAGACAAATTATGATTGATAGATAAACTCTTTATTGTACAACAGAAATATAAACAGAACACAATATATACAACAATATCCACAAGGGGCGGTCTTATCGCTAAATGCGATTTCTTACAGACAACCTTGAGATTGACATTAATACGGAGAAGTTAAAGAAGGTTATGTACATCTGGTTTAAGACACTTGCCTGACCCTGGAATCAAACCGCAGACCTGTGGTCCAAAGGCATCACATCTAACCCCTGGACGAGTTCCTTAGTTTATTGCTTATCACTCATAGCCTTTAAGTTTTTCCTTTCCTTTACTATTAGGCTACTAAATACTTGTTGTTACCCGCAGTCTTCCTCTGCTTTGTCTTTATAGTGGGTTAGTTCCTCTATTGCATATACTGTTTAGTTTCTAACTCTACATTATAACTGCTAGCTGCGCCGCGTGGTTTCCCCCGCGTGGTGATGGAAAATTTTGATAATGATGATAGAAAGATACTGGACACTTCTTATATTTTGGATAATTCACACTATATAGGTTATATTACTATTCAACCCATGAATGACGCACCACTAAGTCGGGCCTCGTCCAATCACATGGGGGGTAATTATCCTGCTGTACCACGCTGGCCAGACGGGTTGGCACAGGGTTTCTTATCAAGATTTCCTTCTCTTCAGGCTAGGTAGTCCACCTCTGGAGTACCTTTAGTCGCCTCTTACTCCCTCAGGATAGAACGGGTTGGTGACAATGTGTATTCTAAATTCGTCACCACACAATCCATCCTTAAGCGTGTCTGTCATTTCGTTCAGTGCATTTTACCAACTAATTAGGCTGTAATTGTAACAATTGGGGCTTTTAATTTAACGCGTCGATTGAAGTCTACGAAACTAGGGCATCCTTAATCTCCCTACCAATTCCGAGAACATTTTATTTTCCTATTACTTTAGCAATTTACTCTATTACTATACTGTGGACTATGTATGGTAATTAGCCTACAGTGCCATGCTGACCAGACGGGTTGGCACAGGGTTTCTTCTCCTATGGCTAGGTTTTGGCCTTGTTATTTCCTTTTCACAACTCATACGACATCCTCTGGATGGAATAGGGTGGTGACACAAAGTATTCTAAGCCAGTAAGTGTGGTGAACACACAGACATACAATTTTCTCATTAACAACAATGATGTCCTTTTTTATTCTATAATATTCGTGAGAGTTGCTCATTTTTATATGAGAAACCGGTTGTGCCCACGCGTTCGTTGAGCGTTAGCGTCGCCGACAACACCTTGGAAAAGGAACCCGGATGTTTCCGGAACTATAGACGGACTAATCTGATTTTCTCACGTGAACTGGTACAAAATGCTCCATGCTAGATCTCCATCGATTTGCTAATTTTTCAGCGACTGGATACGCCAAGCTGAGGACAGGGCGCTATGGGCAATGGTGGATTTACACTAGGGGCAGTCGGGGCTAGTGCACAGGGCGGCAAATTGTCTAGGGCGGCAAAATTTGGAAAGTGACTGAGTGGAATGTCCAGCAGTGGACTAATGTGGGCTGATGATGAATAAATTTCCGCCAATCAATTAGTTATTCTAATTCTTAAAAAATAAGATATCAAAACTATTAAAATAAAATTTAAGTCATAGGTCATATTCCCCGCCCTAGGTCGGCATTTTCTTATGCCCCAGGGCGGCACAAATTTAAATCCGGCCCTGGATATGGGACTCATTAGGGGAGGTCTAGTGAGCAGTTATAAATAAATAAATATCCTTGGACATTTCACACAACGCCATCTCGTCCCAAGCTAAGCAACTTAATGCTTGTGTTATGGTAACGAGATGGCTGATAAACTACTTATATAAATTTTTTTTTTGTAAATACATACATATTATAGATAGAAATGACACCCAGACTCCGAGCCAGTGCCTCTGGTTTAAACAAAGACACTCGCCCGACCCCGGAATCGAACCCGGGACCCGTTGATCCAAAGGCGGCACATCTAACCACTAGACCAACTAGGCAGTTGTCCGTGTGGTAACGGTTTAAGCATTCATGGTGAGGGTGTCGTAAGAGCCGACATAAGGAAATGACAAACCCGAATACCTAGTCGCAAGAGAAGGAAAACTCGATGCAAAACCCTGTACTAAGCCGTCTGGTCACCGTGGCACGGTAGGCTAACTACCCTCCATGTAATTGGTGGTGGCTGGACTCAGCAGTGGTAGTAGCAGTGAGCAATGTAATAGTGAGGTAACTTGGATGTTGATGATGATGATAATTATTTTACCTCTCGTTGCAAATTGTTTTCACCAATCAACGAAGCCGTGAAAACAAAACTGCATCGACTGTTTGTGAAAATTCTCGTAACGGAGCGGGTAATTGATATTCCATCCAATTTTATGCTTCAATCAATTAATTGACACTAAAGGGACCGAAACAGAACTAAATAAAAACCAGTGGCGTATTTTAACCCACACACAAAAAGACGGGTGTTACAAGATTGAAGTTAATGTGTGCCTGTTTGTGTCATTGCAACGGCTAATAAAACGAAACCCGCGATTTCTAGCGATTATTCTAACAATTAAATTAAATCGGTTTTATAGCTCTTTTTAGTTGAACTGAACGGTTCCTTAAAGTACATGTTTTTTCTGGCGTTTATGTATCGTCTCCTCCTCCCCGGCCTCCATCTGCGGCGCGGGTCAGCCTGAGCGTCCTCCTCTCTGGCCTGCTCCGCCGCCTCCAATAACAATCGCCCAATTATTATTAATTTATTATACTACATATATCTCTTTACTTCATACTTTTTTTCATATATTCTTTAAAAAAACATAGTTATTTAAAAAAATATACATAAAAAAATAGAAAAACCGTCGACAACGAGGTCGATGACCTAAGCTACCGACGGTTCAGGGCTCCAGAGAGAGGAACCTCCTCACGATCCTTGCCGAATCCAGGATGACAGCCTTTTGTATCAGGCCCTTAATCCAGAAACTCAGCGAGAGTTTCTTGAGATGTTGGTCGAAACTCTTCGCGATAAGACCATTTACTGAAACGACTATCGGCACAATGATTGTTGAATCAACATGCCACATTGCGGTAACCTCGTGAGCCAAATCGAGATACTTGGTAAGTTTCTCTTTTTCGGCTTTAACAAGGTTCTCGTCATGCGGGATAGTGACGTCAACAAGCATTGCCCGGCTCGCCGATCGGTCAATTATCACTATATCAGGCTTGTTAGCGGGAATAGTCCTGTCAGTGATAATTGACCGATCCCAATAGAGCGTGACATGACCATTGTCGAGAACTGGCGCAGGCTGGTATTGGTAGTAGGGCACTTCAGTATCCACAAGACTATATTTAAGGGCAAGTTGTTGATGGACTATCTTGGCCACTTGGTTGTGTCTGTGCAAGTATTCTCCGTTAGCAAGACGAGAACAGCCAGAGACGATATGCCTAATGGACTCTCCTGGACGATGACAGGCTCGACAGATGTCGGCAGTCCCATCCTTTAGGATATGTCTCCGGTAGTTATTCGTCATGATAACTTCGTCCATAATTGCACAGGCAAACCCTTCAGTCTCTCCGAAGATGTTACTGAAGCGTAGCCAAGCCACAGAAGCGAGTTGGTCTACGTCCGGCCCAGTGAGAGCCTTGTAGAACCTTCCGTGTAACTCCTTGCTCTTCCATATAGTCGTGCGGTCCGAAATGCTTAACACCTGGGGCTTGCGCCAATTCTGTTTTGCCAAGGATAAAGGTGTGAAGGAATTGTCAACATTGGCCATATCTCGGTGCACAGTAGGAAGTATTCCCGCAGATTGCATACCTCGCGGTTATGTAGGTTTTTGACGTTTAAAAAACCACGTCCCCCACATTTCCGTGGGATATACAACCTCATAACAGACGAACGGGGGTGGTGCATTCGATATAAGGTCAATTGTCGACGAACCTTTCTATCCAAGGCGTCTAACTCAGACTGAGTCCACCTTAGAATGCCAAACGAGTAAGCAAGTGCAGGCATAACCCAACCATTGACAGCGCGCGCCTTATTACCTCCAGACAGAAGACTTTTCAGTACTTTTGTAAGGCGGCTTAAGAAACATGCTGTCAATGACTGTTTTATCTCCTTGTCAGCTATACCTAGTCCTTCTGCCATTCCAAGGTACCTATAGGTTTCCGACTCCGAGAGACATCTGAGTGACATATTTTCAGAGAGTTGTAATTCTTCCGAAGTTACAACTCTGCCCCTCTGTCCATGAATGGCCGCACATTTGTCGACACCAAACTCCATTTTAATATCTTTACTAAAGATTTCTGTGATTATTATTATTAGTGAAAAACTATCGACCAATTACTTGCTTGCCGACCACCTACAAGCTGCTTACCTCCATTTTAAAATTCAAAATTATGGAGCACATTTTGGCTAATAATATTATGGCGCCCGTACAAAATGGATGTAAGCCCCGGTCTCGGGGTACTAAAGAACTCCTTCTTATTGACATGACCATATGCCAACAAGTCCGTCGAGTCAAAAAAAATATTTCCATGGCCTGGATAGACTACAAAAAGGCGTATGATTCGGTGCCTCATTCATGGCTAAGTAGAGTATTAGATTTGTACCGTCTCCATCCAAATCTATGCTCTTTTCTTAGCGTATGCATGAGCCAGTGGACCACACGTCTCTGTCTGCCAGTCATGGCGGGGTTTTCTGACTCCACAGGCTTATTAAGGATAAAGCGTGGAATTTTTCAAGGCGACAGCCTGAGTCCCTTGTGGTTCTGCCTAGCTATGAATCCATTAAGCACACTACTAATGGATTCCAAGATAGGCTACCGACTCCGCAGAGATGGTGAGGTCATATCACATCTTTTATACATGGATGACCTCAAGTTGTATGCACCAAAGAAATCTGACTTAGTATCATTATTAGATCCCAATTATTAACATAGTCCTGGTAACGATGGATTATTCTGAGATAAACGGTTTAACCGAGCAGTCTAATCTCAAGGCCAAATCAGTAATAAATAGTCCACATGAATTGCGATGTTCATTATATTCTAATTATGCCAAAAAAGTAAGAGATAAGTACTTAACTTAACTCTTGAATTTTTAAATGCTTAATATGCTCATAACAATTGTATTATTATTAAGGATTCCAACACAATCACATTAAACAATGAGCTAGAGTATTTCTATACACGCAAAAACAAGTTTTACCCCCTGAGCAGCAAAGCGTGACAACGCCAATCTAAAGGTGGCAATCCATAGGAGCGCGGTTATAACGACGTGGGTAATGCCAATGTATAGAAAACTCAAACAATCCGCAAAGCTTTTGTTATTATTTATTATTTTCCACAACCACAATACCCACGTATGGGAAAACGAAGCATGACACGGCCCGCGTCTAAGTGGACAGATAACCTTGTAAAAGACGGTGCGATCTCTATGGAGGCCGTTCAGCACTGGACGTCTGTGGCTCATGGATACAGAACCAAGATATCAAGACTTTGGATGGGGAGGAGTAGGTCTAAAAGTGGACTAAGGTGGGCTTATGATATAGCAGTAATCGTAAAGACTCCGTATGGTGATGGATTTAGAAAACACAATGTCATTCACCCAGGTTAGGTTACACAAACATACTGCACTACCCCATTGCTACTAGAGGGAATAGTAGCCGGCACAATCGACTGCCTCGTTGGTCTAGTGGTTAGATGTCTCGCCTTTGGATCAACGGGTCCCGGGTTCGATTCCGGGGTCGGGCAAGTGTCTTTGTCTAAACCAGAGGCACTGGCTCGGAGTCTGGGTGTCATTTCAATTTATAATATGTATGTATTTACAAAAAAAAAATGTATATAAGTAGTTTATCATCCATGGTAACGAGATGTTACCATAACACAAGCATTAAGTTGCTTAACTTGGGACGAGATGGCGTTGTGTGAAATGTCCAAGGATATTTATTTATTTATTTATATTTACAATAAATGACAAGGCAGTAAACCCAGACACAAGTGGACGAAACATCTTATGAACTTTTCTACGTGTTCTTCATAAATGACTCACTGCTGAGTCAGTCAGTCGTGTAGTGACATCGCCGTATTTTTAAATGTATATCTGTCGTCGTTTCAGCCTACATATGACCCACTACTGAGTCGGACCTCCTCCAAATTCATGGAGGAAATTAGCCTACTGGGCCACGCTGGCAAGACGGGTTGGCACAGGGTTTGTATCAAGTTTTCCTTCTATAAATATCTGTAGGATATTATAGCTATCTAGTGCACCATAATGCTAATATATGACATAACAAACTAGTAACTTTATCATATTATATCAGGTCGACGTCGCGGACTACCGGCTCTTTTGTCTGTGTCAATGAACACGCATTTTTGCCTACGCGCATTCCACGCGACAAACGAGTAGGTACATTAAATAGAAGCTTTGCAGCAATACAAGTGTTATAAATCATCTAAATAAGCGTATGACTTTAAGTGACTAAACAAAATAATCTCCTTCACATCCAGCCATTTGTATATTTTTATATTACTCGGTTATATTTTGATGAAGGGGAATCTATTATGTAGGAAGGTAATTTGAGCACGAGTCATAGCTGTTGTGACTAGATGTCGCTACTGTTGTTCTAGAAGGTGGCATGTGTGGTGAGTATTCCCTATTGTAGATTTATATAACACTTTATGAGTGCGATGAAAATATATTTCCAATGTGTTTGTAATTCATCATCATCATCATCATCATTTCAGCCAAAAGACGTCCACTGCTGGACATAGGCCTCCCCCAAGGATCTCCACAAAGGCCGGTTCTGGGCCGCCCGCATCCACTGCTTTCCGGCGACCTTAACCAGGTCGTCGGTCCACCGCGTGTTTGAATTAAATTCTCTTAAATCCTTCGCTCTTTCATGGTGTGGTAATTAACTTTTTGTTGATTATGATAGTGCGTCATTTATTGCTAGTTCACTTTCTGGATTTAATTGTTTACATCTTTTGCGGAGCGACATTGGTAATCAAATTAACACATTTTAGCCGCTTGCCAAGTATGGGAAGGCGCAAATATCACGCGGCGTAGGCCAGCCACGTACGTACATTGCTCTCGAATCCTTGACTTTTCATTCAAAATCGTTTCAAATGCATTGTTTAGCGGCCACGACTGTGGGTAGAGTAGTGTAAACAAGTTTGAAATTAGAATAGTTTGTTAATAATAGTTTTGGAAATATTGTTACTGAACGATTGATTTGCTAACTTTCCACTGTGTCAATCGACCCTTCTTTGTGTGTTCTTCTCAAGTAAATTCAATGATATTAGTAGTTTTTTAAATACTAACTACGTTTAATCTAACTGTGTATATTGCAGACATTTCGTTACGTGATATTCGTAGCGGAACAAAGACTTTGTGCCACGACAAAAAAAATGGCATACCTCTCGGTCCATCCTTGCTTCCCGGGTGCTATTAGTAGACTTTTAATGCAGTGTGAACATGTCGTTTCAGAATTCTGTTAATTTACAAACTTCGCTTCTTCGCAAACACGGCTTAAAAACTTCTCTCTCTGTGCCATAGAATATATCCCGTAATATATTGTGGGATATAATATTTTGTGCTACTCCTTTCAACCAAGCCATCGCAATGCCAAGTGGTTGTTACATATGAAAAGAAACATTGAAAGGATGAGATTATTATTCACGTATTGTCATTAGTGGGTACAATAGAAGCCTAACCTAACCTAACCTTGAATACCGCATAGTCTTCGTTCTCAGTGCATAAAAACTGCCATTAAATTATGACAAAATAAAATTAATTCCGTATTAACATCTACATTAGAAACTCGAATATTTGGCTATCATAGGGAAAGCAAACAGACCAGTTGATAACATTTTAAATTAGTAATAATGATATGAGCCTAATATGGAAATTCACATTTCTCTGATCATAAAATTGAATGCAAGGTTAACTACTTTAACTAAGGCGTTGGCATTGATGCAAGATACATAAAAGGAAGTCTATCGTGGCGTCAAATAAAATATAGAGTAAGTATTATATTTCTAATGTTGGTAAGATTGAATCGCTATCCTACACAGTATTGGCGTGTTTGTTAGAAACCAAAGAAATTTCTCCTATAATTAAGAAAGTGGATTAAAAATGGTTTATTTTCAAATAGTTAATAATTGACACCAGGTATACCTTGTCTATGTGCACTTAAGAGAGTCGGTGGAAACAAAATTAAAAATATAACTAAATCTAAAGATGTAACTAATTATGCTTCAATATCTTAAAGCATATGCATAGAGAAAAACATGATAACTAGACATACATAATTTGAGAATGGTACCTCAGGGATGGTAAATAACGTAAAGATCGTTTATAACGTTGGAAGACGACTTCAAAACAGTTGCCATGCCAGTCCAAAATGGATCAGAAGTGCAAGAGACAGAGCTAAAGAAAACAAGCTGTTGTCGGGAAAGCAATCTTAATACGTAGTTATTATATTGTAAACTAAGTTATTGGTAAAAAATGCTTATGTTATTATAAGTATATATTTTAATATTATAGGTACACATATATTAAACAACGATGCATAATACGTTGTGGGTAGTAAAATACTAGAATCTATCTTTACAACATTTAATTTCTTCTTTATATGTATAACATGGCATTTTCCATACTTTAGACCAAAATCCAACAACCAATTTTCTCCCTAATGATGTACAGGTCTAATATTATTAACCAGTGCTCATCCTGCAAACTCCCTCTATACCAAGGTTGTATCAATGCAAGGCATCTCCTTAGTTTGACATTGTAAGGAAATGGAACTTATGAAGCCTAATTAAGTTTCATGAGCGCGTGTATGAAGTAATTTAAGGTCTTCGCTCACTGTCTCAACCTGGCCACCCCAACTCTGTTATTTCAATAGACCTGTTATGTGTTTTAGTACAGTACAGTACCGCGCAAATCTTTATGGCCGCTCTGAATGTAGCCGTGGATACGGACTTGCGCATCGTACATTTCATAACCAATACGATTGTAGCTCACTCACACTAACACGCGGGTGTCGAGGTCGCTTACGGGTGAAAAATGGCCCTGCCTCCCCGCCCCGCGTACGTCCCGCTGATACCTGATTTTGTGTTGTGTGCAGCGTAATGCGGCTACATTCAGAGCGGCCATAAAGCCATAAGCTTGCTCGTATTGCAGCAGTCAACTCTATGAGACTTATCTCTATAGGTGTAAGAGTTATAATGATCGAGCAACAATCCTTTGAGTATAAGAGTAAGCTCGATGCTTCGTTTTTCCTGTTAAGAACCACGCTGTGCATGTAATGGGCTGGAGTCATTGAGCCCTGAATATTCGCTAACCCATATAACTAAAGTATCCTTATATACGGAGTGTAACAAAAGCCCCTTTAAACATAACGAAGGTTCCGATCTTACTACTGATATAGATACTCTCGGAAAAATCAGGCAATAATAAGCTTTCAACTCATACTCAAAAGGAACTTTATTTACGTAGGTTTTATCACAAAACTCTTATAAATCGTCAAATTTAAACTTACCATTATCATTTTACAATCCCTGTCCCACGCTAGGTGGTAGTCTCCATACATACCAATCAGTGGTCATATCTACAGTCACATCTTTCATACACAATTCTCATTCTTACAATTCATCCATCTCATTAGATCTCCCACAACCCTTGCGTGCGTGCACCCACATTCATGCTGAAACTACCACCTGTTCGGAATGCTGCTCTAAAGAGAAGAGCCGGCATGAAACTCTGTAGTTGATTTTTTCAAATCATTGGTCTTGTTTACAAAAAACACTAAACAGCATAGTGAGAGCAAATTCGCCAGACGAGAGAACACACACACACACATTTTGAAATTAATCATTGGATATCTAGACCGTCGGTTTCCCTCGTATCCTGCAAAATAGAAAAAAAATATCGTAACACAGTACTCCTTTGAGCCGGCTCTATGCCCTAGCTACCGATGGTTATAGGTGTTTTTTTACACAAGGTAATGATTTAGTGGGTAGAGACCCTTGTTAATCAATCATTAAGATCTGTATCGATTCTGTAACAGAATAGCGTGCATGTTCTTTCTTGTTTATTAAACTGCGACGTGAAGCTCGCATGGTCTAGTAAACCTTGTTACATATTAGTTCAAAACTGCCAGTCGACAATGACATCCCCCTAGATGTTGAGGCTTGTTGTTGAGGCCTTGTTGAGGCTTGCGTGCCTTTAGGATCCCTTGGGGCCACACTGGCTCAAGGTCACCCATGCCGAGCGGGCATCAGAGTCGTGGGTTTTGGCTCCGGGGACTCCTCTGTCCTCAGAGTTGCCTCGACAGCCTTAAACTACCGCGACAGACAGCGCGGCGATAGGTGCGGAAGGGAGCCAGTCGTTGAGGCAAAGGCTGCCGTCACTGACAGTCGAAGCCGGCCAGGCACTGCACTGGATGCAGGCTTCTGCCACTAGCCAGTGAGGGTTGGCAGGGTAGACGAGCCAGGGCTCCCGCCGCTAACAATGGAGGGGCGGTCAGGCGTTGAGGCCAGTGCTGCCACCACTTGCAGGGGAGGAGCAGCAAGGCACTGAGGCCAGGGCTGCTGCCACTAACAGCGCAGGGGAGGCCAGACAGGTGGGCCAAGGCAGCTGCCACTGACAATGAAGAGGCGGCCAGGCGTGGGGACCAGGGCTGCTGCGGCAACAGAGCGCCGCGTGGATGGCGCGTCACTTCATCCGGCGCCTGATGGATTCACGTGCTATTGCACGTGAATACGGGATATTTCCCGTACGTGCCTCTCGATGGGTTGGGGAGCGTGCAGAGCTAGCTCCCCTACAAAAATCGTGGAGCCCGCTCACAAGCGGGTCAAGGCCCCAACAGGGTCGCGGAGCATGCCCCATTGGGGAATGAAACCCGTGGCCCTGTTTCAGGCAGTTGAGGGACACCGGTGGTTTTAGTGGGTAGGTTGGGGCAATTACTATCTTTCCGCGCCCCGGAGTCACACATAACCCGGCTGGTGTTTAGCGGTCGGCCAACCATGAGGCTATCCAAAGTAAAAAAAAACAAAGTTGACAATGACATCGGTTGCGTGGGACTCTGAACGTCATATAACTTTGAAGGTTATTATGCAAGAACTCGTTCAAAAACTCCTTTACCTAAATGTAATTTACTGTAGAAAAAAAACCGCGTCAACATCATAGTCATCACTACATATTATATCCATATGTATGCGTAAATCTTTAAAACTATGATTTTGAAGTGGGTTTTTTAATAGATAGAGTGATTCAAGAGGAAGGTTTATATAATACATCCATAATATTGTAGAGAAACACTAATAAATTTGGAGGCTCATCATTGCACCCGTGCGAAGCCGGGGCGGGTCGCTAGTAACAATATAATCTAAAGTTGGTACATCGTTGATAGATTAGTTAGATTGATAGACAGACATCAGCCGGTGTGTTTATAAAAACAATTGTTTTAAAATGTGGTGCCAGAATTCAAAATTTCTTTAAAAATACTTATCATTTCATTGTTATCGGCAATTAGTAGGTATTCAACAAAGAAAAAAGTTCAACCATTTTTTTAATATTCATCATCATCATTTCATCCCATAAATGACTCACTGCTGAGACGGGTCTCCTACAATTTACAGGAAAGAAATTAGCCCACTGTGCCATGCTGCCCAGACGGGTTGGAGCAGTGTTTTGTTTTATTTTTTCTGCCTCGTATTTTCCTTTAGTCGGCTCTTACAACACCTTCGGATCGAATGAGGTTGTGACATCAAGTATTCTTAATCCTTCCCTACACGGATGATTAGTAATACCTTGTTGAACAAAGCTGACTATTTTTTTGTAAGACATTGAGTATGTTACAATTTGTTACTAACCAAATAACAAAGGAAACGAGACAAGACGCAAATTTGAAATTTGCCCGAGCGAAACTTATTATTTAAACACGGGTTGGCCGAAAATCTCAGCCTTTGCCAATGGTTGCAGGTTTTTGTTGTTCATTCTCAGAAACACAGATGTCAACAGACCGTAGATGAGCAGAACAGATGCGGCGTTTGTAACTAATTTGACCATTGTCTTCGAGATGGACCGTCACGTGTGACGTGACAAATGCGAACAACATTGAAAAAATCGAGTACATTCCGCTTCATCTTACAAACTCTGTTCTGTTATACAATAAAATATTTTAAATAGTGTGTTATAGCTTAAATTTCAATAAGAGCTTTTTAGCGAAGTCTTAGAAATAGCCATTATATATAGAAAATTAAACAACTTGAAGTAAAAGCTTATTTATTTCGATTTTAGTACTTATAAATTTATGCTTTGTAACGAATTCGAATAACAACAAAAGCATCTAAATAGGTACGCAATATTTTACCTCCAAAAAAACATGTTTCCTTACTTATTTCAAGATTAATACCAAATTCGAATAAAAAGAACTCTTTAAATCGAATTCAATGACCGAGTTATGAGGTAACCTTTTTGAGTTAGATTGAAAAATACAGTTTTACGAACATATTTAAAAAAAAACATACTGGATAAGTTTATTTGTAAAATATTTTGTTGTGACTCAGAAAGAATTAAATTATCAACTTGACCCATTAACCCATAAGTAATACAATAAATAATAATGATAAAGAATAAAAAAACAATATAATCATGACAACTACGCCTCGACATGGCTTGGGGCACTGCCGTGTTCCCAGTTACGTAGTAAGACAAGGTGACCTTATCTCATACGATTATTGGTTTGGTAAAAGACACGTGTACGTAAATAAAATAAGAGTGCCTTGAGTGGTCAACCTTTTTTTATTTACTAAGCTTATTTTCTACAGTCTTTACCTTGTTTGCGTAAGTAACTTTTGGCAAATGCTAAAAGATTACGTATATTTCCATTAGACACGTGTAGGGATAAACGTAAAGTGTCCATTGTATCCACCGACCAGTGACAGTTGCCTATAAATGTTTTCATGGTAACAATACACTACTGTAAGACATATAAGACTTGATAATCAATTATAAAATTAATATTTGTACGCTTACCTTAAGCAGATTTTGTAAAGAATTTCAATATATCCGAAAGAAAAGAAGAAAGAAAGAAAAATAATTTGTTTTTGGTGCAATTTTAAATACTAACTATAATTACTTAAACTCTAATATAAATTGCGCTGAAACGGCGCTGGTTCATCATAAGCCAGACGGGGTGCCTGGCGCTGATTTTCAACCAGACCTCTAAATGCCGAGCGGATAGAAAACCAGTTTAGAAAAATTAAAATTAACAAAATATATTAAATATTACTTATCAAAAGATACCATACGCAACACTAAATTCGTACAAATCCAAACATAATAGACTTGTTTTTTAGTAAATAAAACATATGAAACATACGAATAGGGTTGCCAACTATACTGTTTTAACATTATATCATAAGCAACACTTAATCTAATGTACCCAAAATCTATACCAATAAATCAACTACTGCTGAGTCGGTCCTTCTCCAGTTACATTCTGTGTAATCAGCCTATGCCACGCCGGTCAGACTTCAAATTTTCACACACACACACACACACATCACAAGGATCAAATTTTCCTTCTCTTGAGGCTAGGTTACTACTATGACACCTTCACGATGGACTGGGGTGGTGATACTATGTATTTCGAATCCATGGACGTGCTAAATTAGATTTTGGCTAGTATAAAATGTAAAAAAGTGCTAACCATTTTATGCATTTTAGTCGTTACATTTATCTATGTGGCACAGTTTTTTTTTTAAATATGTCAAAGGTAATGGTCAAAGTGGCAACGGCACGTTGTTCAGTCGCCGCTGTTCACTCGCCGCCGTCCACTCTATAAGCTGATACTATTCGACAACCCCTTGTCAACGCGTTGACGGAGAGCGGCCACCCGTGTATGCCGCCTCGAACATTTCAAATAATAAAATGTTTACTGCACTCGAAAAAATCGTTTTTATATTTTTTACGCATGTACTATTTCGTTCGAAAGTTCTGTCATTTCATTCCATAAATGGAGTGAAAATCAGTCTACAACACTGACTGAGCCTGTTTTGGCTAGCACGCTATAAATGTGAATTCATCGTCTTCTTCAGTCACCCTATATTTAATTTATATAAGCAACAAACCTTCTTGACGTCTCGCCTAAATAAGAGAACTAATACAATAAAAGAAATCGGACCCCGTAAAATGAAACAGCTGAATAAGCATATGATATTTTCTTGCGTACCAATCGTGGCAATATTAACAAGCCCGCCAGAGCGTTTTAAGTAGATCCAACAGGTGATATCTCGACAAAAAGGCACATTACTCCATCTGCGGGTCGATCGTTCTCACGAGCGAACCATTGCGAAAGTTCCTACACTTTCGACTTAAAAATCGGAGCAAGGTTGATTGCTTGCTTTAAACTTTACTTCGACTAACAATATGTACTAAGAGATCTAAACCGACAACGGTAATCTAGGAATTAATTTATTTGTAATTTTTGAGATTATGTGTACGCTGCTAGATTATGCTCCGGACAATATTGTCGTTATCACAGAGCACAGACAAAACATTTATGATATATATGTATAATATATAATCTAGAAAAAAAAAGACTAATAAAATAGGAGACATTATATCGCAAGATTCGCAAGTAATGCAGCTAAATGTTTATGCTGATTTGATTGTCACAATCCCAATCATGGCGATATGTATGAACGTGTACACATGGGATTTTCATGAGATATGAAAAGAATAAGAAGGAGGTTCTAAATTTAATTATAAGTTGTTTAATGTTTGTTACCGCATATGTCCGTCATGTGTACAGATAAAAAAAAATTGGTTCCAGATGGTTCCCGTATAAGTTTTATCAAAATCGGTTCAGTAGTTTGGCAGAAGTTTGGCAGTAGTTTGGCAGTAGTTTGGCAAATGTGATATAAATGATCCACAATGATTTTTTATTATTTCGGCGACTTTCTTATCATAGATCAAAGCTTTCGTTTTTATGCACTTAAAACCGAAAAATAAAACCTATTACGCAAATCTGTAAACCAGCTTCAAAGGAGGAATTACAAAGCCATTGAAGAAATTGGCACCGACTACAATTCAAGCGGTTGATTATTTTTCGACTTTTAGTGACTATTTTGAAGTCAGTTTATTTTTGGTTGGTAAATAGTTTTTATTATCTTAGAAAACCAATTAATTTCTTGGGACAATAAAAAAGATTTCGAATGTTATATTCAGGATTTTGATAAAATCGCATTACTTGCTTCATACATCAAAACTCAAAAGTGATCTGCACTGTGTGATAACTACATAAACCTTTATTGCTGGTGCAAAATTCATACAATAAGATATAAATTGTCAAAGCTAGCGTGAACTACGGTGTAAAGGCTTTGTTAGTTAAGCTGCAATCTACCCGGAACACTACAGCGCTTTGAATACGTTATTAAAGTGAATATTGTGTGAAGCGAATGTTTGGAACACACATGACTGTGAGCCTTATTAAAACATTTTAAGGACCTTTTAGATAAAAACTTCGTTGAATATCTTCGTCTGTTTAAATTAAACTGAAACCAAGGAGTCGATAACTGACTTGAAGCATTTTTAGTGTCATTGTGTTGTGTCAAATTAAACATTTGTTTCAATAGATCAACGTACAACGTAAGTAAAATAATCACAATAATTTTAACAGGATCGACGTAAATTCTCAAACAGCTGTGAACTGTTCGAAATACAATTCGCTTTTAAATTCGCACTGTAATAAAAAGAAAATAAAAATACTAAGCGTCATGTTTACGCGTAAAAATAAGCCTAAACGACCTTTCGACGCATGTAGCATATTTTTTCAATTCTATCTGCATCGTAACGTAGTTGGGAGCTATGTGAAATTATCCCGATTTCATATATATTTCTATATACTCCCATAGGACTATCCTCGTGGCTTTTAAAACGCGTAAAAATGATTTCAAACTGGACGTTCTTAAATCGGTCGTACAGTTTTTGTTTGTTACCGTAAAAATAACTCCGTAATTTATAAAATGATTTGTAAACTTCTCTCTACGCGAATGTTAGGTATTAGTTCCATGGAAACTTTATAGAAATTCTATTTTAGAATCAGTTAGCATTTCTGTTAAAAAGCTTTTAAAAAACACAACAGTAGTACCTACTCAGTCCCCGAAGAAATACGTGTTTAGAATATCGAAGGTATAAGGGTGACGTCTTTTAAAATGCACATACTTACCTTATTATCGATAATATTACCTACTGCGCTGTTCGTTAGATTCTGTTTGATTCTACCCTTATTTGCTTTCTCGACAAGTTCCTGTTTGTTTTGATTGGTGTACTCGTGAGAGAGAAGTTCTGTGCGTCCATTCCTAGAATTACGTCACTTGAATGTATGACGTATTAAAATATAGATACATAAGAAATACGGCATCTTTTCAGCAATTACAAAAAGTAATGCTAAGTGGGGCATCCTCCAATTACTTCCTCGTCTTTTATTTGATTTTATTAGACATACCAACAACACGCTACACACAACAACAACACAACAACACACAACACAACACAACAACACGACAGTTACGTCGTTTCTACAATTATAGATATGCACAGCTTTCCCATATGTCTCAGGGAGGCATCACTTATCCCAGGGAGGGTAATTAGCCTACAGTGCTGGCCAGACGGGTTGGCACAAGGTTTCGTATAAAGTTTTTCTTCTCTTGCGGCAAGGTTTTCAGCCTTTTCTCAGATCTTACGTCACCCTCAGGATGGAATGGGGTTGTGACACCGTGTATTCTAAATCCGTCCCCACGCGGAATAATGTTGAGTCAGTAAGTATACAATAACACCAATATAAAAATGGAATAAGTTTATATGTGTTTATAAATAATAATAATAATCAGAAAATCAAATTAAATTACGTATAATAAAGATATAATGTATTAAATTAATTCCCAAAATCATGGTGATCGGCATAACAAGCAATTGCTGGCTGCCCTCCGTGACTCGTTTCGTCTGACAACTAGTAATTATTTGATTAGACCAGCTGTAAGTGTTTAAGCCACCGAATGCGTGTAACCAATGCCATAGATGATAGAGTGACGGCTAGTACGGCGGCTCTTCCAACATTCGGGAGATGGTTTTCCACGCTCCATCTATTTGAAAAGATATTACCTTACTGTACCACGCTTGCCAAGTAGAAAAGGAAATAGGTTCTGTATATAACATTTTTTTTTGTCTTGAACTATTGACCCGCCCGGGCTTCGCACGGGTGCAATGATGAACATCTAAATTTATCAGTGTTTCCCTACAACATTATGCATGTATTATACACATAAACCTTCCTCTTGAATCACTCTATCTATTTAAAAAAAACCGCTTCAAAATCCGTTGCGTAGTTTTAAAGATTATTAGGATTAGGATTTCTCTGAACCAGATTTTAATTACAAAACGTGTTGTTTGCAATTAGTTTGCAATAAAATAATATTGCGACTACAGATTGAGTGGCATACTAGGCTAATTACCCTCCCTGTGATGAGAGGAGGTCTGACTCGGCAGTGGGTCATTTATGGGCTGTGTAGTAGTAGTATAGATTGAGATATAAGCTATCCTATCTTTCAAGTTGGATCAAAATGCACACGGTGTGTAAATTTGATTCCAATCGGTTCCGTAGTTTCGTAGTCCATTCCGCACAAACGACGTGACACGGAATTCATATAAGTATATTTAGAAGATACTTAAATACTTGTCATCAGAAAAATCGAAACACTTCTCTTTTTATGGTTGTTAAACAAAATACGAAACTTATGAAAGTTTAATTTGAATTTAGAACATTAATATTAGGATTTAAAAACCTTTTAATGTCACTATTATACGACATTTGACTTAAGTATATTGCTAAACTAGCGACCCACCCCGGCGTCGCACGGGTGCAATTATGCATGTATTATACATATAAACCTTCCTCTTGAATTTCCTATTAAAAAAACCGCTTAGAATCCGTTGCGTAGTTTTAAAGATTTAAGCATACGACCAGAAAACATCGACTTTGTTTTATACTATGTAGTGATTTAAACATTTTTCCGATAATCCTTACAAAACATAAACTTGCAAGGTGTTTCGATTTTTCTGATGAGAAGTGTATATCATGTTGACCTTGTGCAATGCAATACATTTTTAAATATGGAAACTGTTTGGTCGTGACTGTACTCTTGTGTGTATTATACGCACATATTCAGCGACGCTTAGCAATAGTCCAATAGCCAGCCATTATTCTCCGGCGCTGTTGAAAATTGGTTTCGCAACGACCTAAGCCTTATTGACGTCGCTTACAAACAATGAAGCTGTACCCACTAAGTATAATAGGGCTTGGGAAATAATTATTTCGGAAAATCATTAAATAGCAAGGCAAAATTTTATAGCAAAATTGCCTACACGTGCCGCGTCCCGCGAATTATGGTAAAAAATATACGAAGAAAAACATAAAATATAGCTCCAAATTCGTGGAAATATATTCCGATTTCAATTACATGTTGTTATTATGATTTTATCTGTTGTATGGATATGTACGTCACCGTATTGGTTCTGAACGTTTCTACTGATTACTAATATTATGTAATAATTTGAGAAGCGTTCTTGGATTTTATTATGTTAACAATGATAATGATTTTACTTGGTTTTTTTTTTTCATAAATGTGGAAGCACCTAAATCTGTCTCCGATGTTATCACGCTGTACAGTGTCACCATTCCCTTCCATTCTGAGGGTGTCGTAAGAGCCGACCAAAGGATATGTCAAGGCCGATAACTTAGCCACAAGAGAAGGAAAACTTGACACGAAAACCTGTGCCAACCCAGTCAGGTTGGCACTGTGGGCCAGAGGCACAGAGTATTTAACTCTCCATGTAATGGGACGGGGCTCGACTAAGCAGTGGGTCATTTTTGGCCTGAGTATCAGTATTATACGCATTTATTATAATGATGTTTTATCCATATATTGTGGCAAACTAAAGCCTTGAAGGTTAAATAAAGACACATTTTGTATGAAAATCGCTCATATTTAAGATAGAGCTAATAAGAAAGAACAACGGCTTAGTAATAATAGACGCGAAATAATTCTCCTGATTCATCATTTTATTACGTTAGCCACTGAAATTACAAATTCAATGTAGATAAAGCCGCGGGCAACATTGTTCTTTCCGAAAATGTGTTGGTTCCGAATTAGTACTTCGGCCGTAATAATGTCTTTTTTAAACAAACTTAACGATAAAGCTCAAGACAGGAGAATACAGGTACTTAGAGATACATATTGTTTGAAATATACGGGACCCCGTAGACATAGGGGCCCCCAACTTACGAAGGCAAACATTTGTAAAATATTATCAAACTCCAATTCAAACTCTACATACTGGTAGAATGATAAACAATGTGAACTACATTTGATATACTGAAATAAGAACATGATCTCACACGAGTTTTAATCGTGTGTGTGTGCGTTATACATAATTTCATTATTTAAAACTAAACGATCAATTTTTACATTGCAGGAAAGATTCATTGCGATTCTGACCACAAAGAGCGTGAAAACCTAAGACATCATTATGTAAATGTATACTTTTAATAAATTTAATTTTACTTTTAGGAGGTTAATTGCTCACTGACAGCCAGTAGCATCATAGTCATGACTCGCTGTCTTAGAGAATCTTGCGACCAACTACTCCTGGAAGGCTTTACTGTCTTAACAAATAATGTTATTATAAGAATTTAGTCACTACTGGACAATAAGGGCTATCAGAGTGATCACTATTGTATATACGAACAATTTAAAGGATGATTATGTAAATATAAACTTTTTGCCTCAAAACTATTTTGATATTATTTCTAATAATTAATTTCGACGCCACTGCAGCGAGGTAGAAGGACCCCCGGCAAAATAAGTACGTCACCGTGTTAGAAGTGTGCTATTGATAAATAAACAATGCAACTCCGTTGACTTATATTTTGGTACAATAAATTGATCTCAAAGGAAAATTAGACTCACGGTATTGTTATCAAATAGAGCGCACATCCTTTACGGTTACCGCAACCACTAACAAGTACCTACGAATAAAATATATGTAAACATCGAGGATCAAGCAGTTGCTGTAATTTTGCAAACTTTAACCGTATTAATCGTGTCTATTGATATTTTTGTTATTCATATAACAACTTTGTTACACTCTGTACAGTACACTCTATTTTGACAAAATTATTCCTTAATAACATGTATTGTTGGATATAATTTTGGATAAATGTAGGACGATCTATGACGTCATAATACTTGTGTAAGCGACGAGGCGCTGGGATCTCGGCAGGCGACGACGAAAAGAAAATAAAGCTTGGACATCTATTACCGGCTTGATCGCCCGTTTATTGAAACTCACCTAATATATTCACATATTAAATAATAAAAAAAATATAAAATTACAACCTAAAATTACACCATTTTCTCTTGACCAAATAAAAGAACACCAAACATTTTAAAACATAAGACCGCTTTCTTCTTCTGCTTACATAATATTAAAAAGTTATAAATAAAAAGGTTTTATATTAATAATAAAAAAATAACGGCTGTGGCCGCTCACCATCGCCAACATTCTGCCCCTTAGTGTCGTTGCGACACTCATTACCCAGTACTATACCCGAGTAATGTTCACAAACCTAACTCGGCCATCAGCTCCGGTATAGATTTTAAATTATGTCTGTGGGTTAGAGGCAAGGCGATGTTAGGGACTCACTAGACTAGGTTCCACACAATCTCTGTGCCGAGATTTAAATTCCATTGGCTTGCTTGCCATCTCTGCGGATGTCGCTGTATCGCGATTTTGATGAAACTTTTTAGTATAATACAAGTTAAAAGAAAAAGAACAACGTACTGAGTCTTGTAAACTGCACGATTTGTTGCAACCTAATGTAAAAAGAACTAAACATTGATTGCTGAAACCTATAGGAGCTGCGATGGCCGGCTGAGGCTGTGAAACATTAGAACGAGAAGCAATGGTAAATAGGTGCGCGTTACTCCTGACAGACTGAGAGATACTACCTATTTGACTTGACAAATACACTATAGCTCCGTATACACAACAACCCAGTAATTTTCGCTTGATGAACGGCCCACCTAGCTTAAGTTTCATATAAACAAACAAATCATGTGTGATTATAAACATTTTAAAAACATAAGACCGCTTTCTTCTTCTGCTTACATAATATTAAAAAGTTATAAATAAAAAGGTTTTATATTAATAATAAAAAAATAACGGCTGTGGCCGCTCACCATCGCCAACAACTTGATATATGGGACCTAAGTGGTGACGCCATATGACAAAGCTCACTACTACGCACAGAGGCCACAGTTTGAACACAATAATTGCTAATATTTATTAAGCTTTATGCCTTTGATAAACTTATACTGTTAGTTCATTTTAAAATAATCCGCAGAAAACTACTTTAAATAATGTAAAATTTATTCCCGTTTATTTTTTACCTAAATCGACTAGTGAAAAAGAACAAGAAGACAAGAAAAGTATCATGCGGTTTTAACAGAGTTATCTACATATACATTATAAACTATGTAGTTTAAAGCCCCTTATTCTCTCAAAGACAGTCCTTAGGGTTATAATCGCTACAATATGAAAGAATTAAATCAATGCAAATTTCCGTAATTTGAACTGTGAGTTTATTATAAGTCAGTTAGTTTTATTCGTATAGAGAAATATAAATCAAACAAATGCTAAAGAGACCACATCAGTTCCTTCCTGAAATAGTAAATCTGTACGATAGTAAAAAAGAACGGACCACACATGCCACAGTCCACTGAGCCAACATGACGCATAAAGTGTCCGTCGTAAGAATCTGAAACCAGTGCTCTGTCCCATAAATCAGTCGGTAAGAGGTCTTTGACGACACGTGTCGAAGAGACAGGGCTTATGCATGCATGCACCACACATTTATATTTACGTGGATACTTAGTGAGCTAGATATTAAATTCATTTTACAATAAAATACCTCAGCTCCTAAATGGACCGCTGATTGATTGTTTTAAAACTCTTTAAATTAAATGGTGTGTGGAAAGGGATGACGTTGCACCCTAAATTTGTTACCATGCAGATAAGCAAGAATACATAAAGTGACGAACACTTCAAGGCAGTGTTTCAAATAAATACAAAACGTACAACAATTATCATCAACGATAAGAACATTTTTGTAGACTCATTAATATGAATAGCATAATTATTCTAATCTCAATGGTACGCTAATAAAATTCAGGTTTAAGTAATATTACTTACTGACTGTTCATTCAGTTAAATTATAGTTATGAATATTTCAAGAAATATACTTTGGAGACTACTAAAAATTAACGTTGATAGTTTTGTATCGCTAATATTAAAAATTCTACAGGTCTATAGTTTTATAAATACATTTACTTATATCTTACTATTAATTTTTTACCATACTACACATTCTTTTTACCTAACTTACTCTTTATCACATAATTTTAAGAAAGTCCCGTCCTTTAATATTATAGATGGACACCTTCTTTGCGCAGGAGTTGGAAAACAGACTAGCGCTATACAAAGGCGTCCCTCATGTCAATGACAAACAGCTATGTTGTTTTAATAAAATGTAACTTTACAAACGTTGGCGTGATGAATGACAAAATATAGCCGAAAGTCCATGTCGCCCATCCTACGTTCTGATCTGAAAGCTAAAGTCCAAGTTGTTAAGACAAAATGTTTTAACAAACTGGGTGATTTTTTACAGTGGTGCATTGTACTTAAAGTCATCATCGTCCATATCATCTTATCAAAATGAGGTTCACTGCACACTCAGTACCATCCTCGGTTTTTTTTAATACGCTATGGCCACAATTAATCCAACCCTGAGGTGGAACGAAGAACGCTCTGGTCACTTGTTGCTTCATTGGAAACTTTCATAAAATATAACTTATCGTTATCACGGCCCATAAGAGATCACTATTACCTACTGTTCCACACTATCTGGACCGTTAACTTGACTATTAATGTACTAAAACTTAACTCTGTTAAATCTTGAATATTGTTACAAACAATATTTTTTACACCCTCTTCCGTTTCCGCATCTGTTTCTACATACATATTTGGATTTCCGTAAAAACAAAGAATCTGTTTCCGTTGCAATACTTCCGTTGTCTAATTTATTATTTAAATATTACTGAGCTCTAGCCCTCTTTGTGAATAGAATTCCTACTAAAGACTCAAATGAAGTCAGAAGAAAAAGTGCTTCACTGCCATCACATGTAGTTGAGTCTGTCGAGATAGGGAAGCCTATTAGTAAAATATCAATGAAACTCGCATCTGACCGCGGCGTTGTCCGCATTTATTTTTTGTTCGTGCGCGCTTTACTTTCTAGAATGCCCGAGTTGTTGATTACTACATCGCTCCCTTGGATATGAGCATAAAGCCTACTCAAAAGATTTTTACCTACTCAAAAGATTTTTTTGTCGGTTCAGTAGACCACAGGATTATCTCGTTCAAACAAGCAAACAAACTTTGTATCCGGACTGTATAACTGTTTCATCATCATCATCATTTCAGCCAAAGGACGTCCACTGCTGGACATAGGCCTCCCCTAAGGATTTCTGGTCCTGGGCACCCCGCATCCATCGTTTTCCGGCGACCTTAACCAGGTCATCGGTCCACCATGTGGGAGGCCTACCAGCACTGCGCTTTCCGGAACGCGGTCGCCACTCGGTGTGGGCTATGTCGGTGACCCTGGTTTTCCTGCGTATCTCCTCATTTCTGATTCGATCTCGCAGGGAAACTCCGAGCATAGCCCTCTCCATTGCCCTTTGGGTGACTGTATAACTGTTTAGACCGTTTAAATTCATAATATCATCATCGTAATGATCTTAGACCAAGAATTAATCAAGTATTCTACAATTAATTAAAAGAGAGAAGTTTGATAGAAGAAAAAATAAATTAATCCATTTGATTTTATTCTACAAATATAAAAATGGTTGAGCCGAAGGATACCAATTCGACGTGCGTTGACGGAATTCTGTCTGGCAATTTCTGGTTTCCGGACTGGAGCTGAAAATCAGTGCTGCAGAAACCCGTAGTGTATGTTGAGCCCGTGTCTTTTAAACACTACATTGTTACCTAAATTGATTTACTGTCTGTATGGGTGAGTGTCCAATAAAAGTTTTTTTCTTGCTTTCTTTCAATTTATTTTTATTACAAAGGTCTGTGTAAGAGTCAAATCTGTATGGAGACGGATTGAGAATACACAATGTCACCACCCAATTTCATCCTGAGGTTGTCGTATGAATCGACAAAAGCAAATCGTAAGGCCGAAATCCTAGCCGCAAGAGAAGGAAAATGTGACAAGAAAACTTTATTTGGCAGCATATAATCCTTGATCTACTATTCACATCGGCCCAAAAGGTGTGGCGTGGGGCATGTGGGGCTCAGGTTCAGACCTGCGCGGGCTGCGATAGGTGCCTACTCACTAAACATCCTCCGGTGTGCTGGACATCCCCACGCTGGCGGGGTATACTCCATAAAGGATTTTCATCATCATCGTTTCAGCCAATAGACGCCCACTGCTAGACATAGGCCTCCCCCAAGGATTTCCACAAAGGCCGGTCCTGGGCCGCCCGCATCCATCGTTTCCCGGATTTTACCCGGGGCAAAAAAGGCAAATTGGCCTCAATATAATGCGCCCGACCAAATTATTTACATACAACTATTACAGAATATACAGAATACAACTATTTAATTCGCTGAACTAGCTAACTAGAAACTTACTAGCTAACTAGAAACTAACTAGCTAACTAGAAACTAACTAGCTAACTAGAAACTAACTAGCTAACTAAAAACTAACTAGCTGACTAGAAAGGATCGGTAGTAGCTGCCTACTACTCAGCCCATAAATGACCCACTGCTGAGTCGGACCTCCTCTCATCACAGAGAGGGAAAATAGCCTACTGTGCCACGCTGGCCAGACGGGTTGGCACGGGGTTTCGTTTCAAGTTTTCTTTCTCTTACGGCTAGGTTATCGGCCTTATCATTCGGGTTATTTCCTTTTGTCGGCTCTTAAGACACCCTCAGGATAGAATGGGGTGGTGACACTATGCATTCTAAATCCTTCACCACACGAACTTGTACTGTTGAATATCTGATATAATGAACAAGGTTAATGCTACAACATATAACTATGTAATTATATACCTATTGAAAACCATCAAGGACTCTTAACAAAGTGCCAGCCTATTGTACTGGAGATGTTTTTCCCAGCACAAGACGTTGTGATAATGTAGACAACAATACAATATTCTTAGAGTAACAAAACAGAGTGATAGTTTCGTACAAATATTTTTTTATACTACAGTGCAACCTCGATATAACAAATCGGAGGGGAACAAGAAAATATTCGTAATATCAAGTAATTCGTTGAACTGAGGTTTGTTATGTTGAGGTTAGATTGGTCTAAAATTCGTTATAAAGAGGTAAAAGAATAGTTTTACGTTTCTGTTGGTGTGGTGTGGGTTAACCTACGTTTGTGAGCCATTTTAACTTAAATCTTTAACAATAGTGACGAGCAGAGGTGTTTACATTACTTTCCATCAAAACAACAATGATTACTGTACAAACAAAAGCGTGTCGAAACATGTCGAGACATGAATCACATTATAAGATTAAGAGTTATATTATTGGTGGAAACTTTATATAAAGGTTTTGGGTTGGCAAAATTCGTTAATTAGAGGTATGAATACTTTTTCTTGATAGTTGAAAATTCGTTATAAAGAGGTTGTACGCAAAGAATGTTCGCAATGTAAAGGTATATTTTATATTGACTCTTATGGACAATTCAAGGGGATTACGAAGAATTTGTTAAATCGAGGAAGTCGTTACATTGAGGTACGTTATATTAAGGTTGCACTGTATTTTGTTAATGGCAATTCAATTCAAAACATATATTTAATCAAGCGTTAATATACATTGACTATTTACCATTTGCCACCGCTTCGGAAGGCTGCTCTACAAAGAAGAGCCGGCAAGTTTTGTTTTAACTTTTTTTAATCGCCATTTTTGTGTACAGACACTGATAACACCAATTAGTGAGCGTATTATGGTGAGAGCAAGCCCGCGCAATATCACATCAATAGTAATATTTATCTCGTTCTTTACAAATTATGTAAGAATAAAAAAAGTAATACTACTGCTAATTAGCTCATAGTTTACCCACTACTTCTAGTAAGATGGAGTGTAATTAAGCTACTGTGGCACGCTGGCCAGACGGGTTGGCACAGGGTTGGGTGTCAAGTTTTCCTTCTTTTGCGGCTAGGTTATCGGCTTTGTCATTTTCTTTTGTCGGCTCTAACGACACCCCCAGGATAGAATTTGGTGTTGACACTGTGTATAATAAATCCGTCACCAGATGGAGTAAAAAAAACAAGATTAGATGGTTACACTCCGCGACAACGACTTCTCAATGTGTAATACTTCTGTGACAATATTAACATTGTTTTTTTATTTATCGTAAATGATTGCTATTAAAACAGCACATGACGTGTTTCGTGGTTGCATAATTTTTTAATGGCTTATACTCTGTGGCATTAAAACGTTACATTAAACAATTAACGCGTGTGTTGGATTATAGAGGCAGTCATTCTGCGAACGTTTTTCGAGGTGCGTACCTTATTTTAAGCGAAAAAGCGCTGAAGCGTTTGGACAGAAAAAAAAGTAAATAAATGAAACCATTCGATATCCACATATCACACATCATAGGAAGGACAAGTTTATACGAAACCTTTTTTTTATAATGGGGGAAACCCTTTTTGCCAGTTACCCTAACGCCTCTACTCGCGGAGAAAAATACGCCGCGTGTGGAGGTGATAGGGTTATGTGCGGACTCGAAGACGCCCTAATCCGGTAATGCGGAGGCGGGCCTACCCACTAAAACCCCCACTCATGTCCCGTCTCTCACCCCGTTGTATACTCAGTGCCAACCCGCCTGACGAGCTGGGCAAAATAAGTTAATTTCTCTCCATGAATTTGGAGGAGACTCAGTAGTAACTTTGGGGGCTGCGATGATGATGAAGACTAGTATTTACACGGAGGTAAATACTAGTTTTCTTGGTTAGATCAACTGACAGTTGTCACGTAATTCACATTGTCTATAGATCGTCATAGATGGATGAATTGGAACTGGGACCGATGGCTTTACGTGCTCAATACGTTCTGTCCTATCCACTAGACTGTGACATCCTAATACTATAATATGACAAAAACCGTAATAACCGACGACATTGTCAACTTTAAAAAAAATATTTTATTTTTCATGATAATATGTTTCCTCGGTCGGAATTTGTTACAAAATGTTGTTGTGATAAAATAAGGTGGTGACTTTCGGCATGGTGAGGGACTTAGAATACATAGTGTCACCTCCCGATTCCAAAATGAAGGTGTCGTAAGCGCAAATGAAATGTAAATATCCTTGGGCATTTCACACAACGCCATCTCGTCCCAAGCTAAGCAACTTAATGCTTGTACAAAAATTTCTTCCGTGCGGGAATCGAAACTGCGACATGCTGCGCAGCAGTCGATCGCTCAACCACTGCGCCAACAATGTCAAGGCCGCAAGCAAAGGTTGGCACAGGGTTTTCTTTAAAGTTTTTTGAAAGAAAACCCTGTGCCAACGTTCAACCAGCGTGGTACAGTAGGCAGTAGGCTAATTAGCCTCAGGGCTGTAAAAGTAAATTGTTAAGCGTGTAACCAGCTTTTCTTTAAATACGTGCGACGCAAAACGCCCTTGTCGACAACTCCGAGCTTCACAATGCTTTGTGAGCTAGTGGAACCACGTGTAAGTTTGAGAAGTCTGCTACTTCCATCTATGAGCTACAGAAATCCACTGCTGAACAGTGAATGATCGTGATTTGTGGCAATCTATGGGGGAGGCCTCCCCCATAGTTTGCCACAAATCACGATAATGTGTAGACCACGCTTTTTTTTATATACTTACTAGCGACCCGCCCCTGCTTCGCACGTGCAATGATGAACGTCTAAATTTATCTGTGTTCTACAATATTATGCGCCTATTAAACATATAAACCTTCCTCTAAAAATCACTCTATCTATTCTAACCGCTTCCGAATCCGTTGCGTAGTTTTAAAGATTTAAGCATACATAGGGACGGACACACGACAGCGACTTTGTTTTATACTATGTAGTGAAGTGATATACCGACCTACCCACTAAAACCGACGGCGATCCTGGAATGTCCGAACCAGGGCCACGGGATTCACTCCCCGATTAGGAGAGCATGCTCCGGGACCCTGGGGACTTCGGCCCGCCTCGTTTAGTGGAGCCCCAAGCTCCAAGGCGGGCCCCACGTGTAGACCGCGGCCACCAACCTCCAGCAACCTTTATAACGTTCACCTACTCAAGGGTCGGCCTACGCTTCGTTGTCCTATACGTGGTTGCTACTCCAGGATGTTTGCGTCCGTTTAGTGGTTAGATTGACCACCTTCGGATCAAGGGTCCCTGGTCCGGCAAGTGTATAGGTATAAACCAGAGCCACTTGCTCTGAGCCTGGGTGTCATTTGTGTTCGTGAGTTTCCAGTATTAACTGACACCCTTGGGGATTCCTAGTGCATTTAAAAAACAAACTCCGCAATCCTTCGAGCTATGTCCGTCGGAAAATGCATTGTTTGTATAACTTGCTTTATGAATATGAATTTCCTGTATAACAATATTAGCTGTCTGTACTTCCTCTTCAGATACACTTCAAGTGTGCTAACAATATGTAAAAATTGTTGCTTCGCGCATTTATTAGACTAGGTAACCCAGCAAACGCTGTTTTGCCATATAAATATCGCTATTAAAAATAGGGGTTGATCGTAGAGGAGTGAAAATGTAGAGTTGTATGTATGTTTGTACGCTGGACCAACAAAAAAAAAAATATTGTCTAAAAAATTATTAATTTAGGGGTAAACAACTCTTAACATTTACGGGGATGAAATATAGATGTTGTCCGATTCGCTGACCTAACCGATATGCATACAAAATTTCACGAAAATCGGTCAAGGCATTTCGGAGGAGTTTAATAACAAACACAAACAAAATTGTATATATTCGTTTCCACCATTTCAGCTATCGGCTCAGGATGAATCTCGACTTTCAACTATACAGAACTAGCTGCCCCGCGATTTCACTCAAGTGGTGGAAAATTGTGATAATGATGATAGAAAGTATTTGATTCGTTCGTCTGATTTCTTTCTTACTTACTTCAAACTTAACGTCTTATTGTTTTATTTTGGATAATTCAAACTATACATAAATTTATAAATTACTAGTGGCCCGCCCCGGCTTCGCCCGTGCAAAGCGGGTGTGGGCTATACATATAACCCTTCCTCTTGAATCAATCTATCTATTACAAAAAACCGCTTCAAAATCCGTTGCGTAGTTTTAAAGATTTAAGCATACATAGGGACGGACAGAAGAATGCGACTTTGTTTTATACTATGTAGTGATATCGATTGTGTTATTCTGATGTTTAAGGTATATTATTGTAAATTCTACTATTTCTCAGCCCACAATTTAAAGGTAATTAGCATACTCTGCCAAGCTGGCCAGACGGGTTGGCACATGGTTTAGCATCAAGTTTTCCTTCTCTTGCGGCTACGTTTTCAGGCTTGGAATTTCCTATTCAGACTCTTTTGACACCCTTATGATGAAATAGGGTGGTGACACAATTTATTCATTATTCGTCACCAGACGGAGAATTACTGTTATTTATTATTGTACTACTACTATAATAATGATTATTATTATTATTAATATAATAATAATGACTATAATAATGATAAAGTTTCATCATAATCCATTCATAAGTTTGCCTTGAAGAGTAACAAATATTGATGTACATCCATACCATACATTCATTCGCGTTTATAATATTAGTAGGATGGCCCAGAGCAGATGATTTTAACACATTGCAATGATTGACTATCAGGTCATTCCCCCATAGATACAGTTACCATTAACAATGGTTCGATAGCAATTAGTGAGTTGATTCATACTAAACATAGCTTTCAGCTCAATGGCAGCGTGGGTTGTAACAAGACGGTTTGAAATAATAATTAGATTATAAATAAATAATTATATTTTGGACATAGACATTATTTGCCAGAATTTACTTAAGTAATTCTGGATAACTCGTCAAGGTACGCAACGATATTGTAGACAAGTTTCTGCCCACGGCACCACCGGGTTCTATTTTGGACTTGTCATTTAACTGTCAATTCTGCGGGTTTTGTTAACCTTTTTGATTACTACTCTGTTTACTAAATGTATACCTATATCGTATAATGTCCATGCCACTAATCTAAACCAAACATATATTGCTACTGGTGAAAGAACAAAGGACGGTTTAGTATTTTTTACTATTTCTCCATCTTACTATATTTAACAATTTCGCACAAATATGACAAGAAAAATACTTACTTTATATTATATTCGTCAATATTTTGTCTAATTTGGAAATTATGTAGTTTTATAATAATTTCGATAACGGCCGACGTCTAGTTGGTTCCACATTTTTGCATATTATGACAGAGGAAATTGTGCAATTTTTAATTAAAAAGATATTTTTTGAGATGAAGCAAAATATTGTCTTCATTAATTTGAGTGTTGTATGACTAATCTGAACAATGCAAAACAAAATGTAGTAAGTATCTAATAGATAAACTGTCGTGGTCTGAGATGCATTCCGTTTGTCTACGTCTTTAAGCTGAAGAGGTAAATGAAAATATCTGGCAAAATAACATTAATTTAAGACATTCCAAAAGGTGTTAATTTTAACAAACAATTTAATGGTTACCTTATACATAATTCACTGTTAGACATGGTTACATACATAAACATTATTTTAACGTAATTAAATGTGAGCTAGCATTTGTTGTACATTGCTATACCGTCAAATACAGAAATTGTCTTGACGTTCTGTTAGCAGATACGGCATTACACTACTCATTAGGCGGTTAGTATGTGCGGTGCTTATTCGAGAGCGATGCTGTCATTTGTACAGACAGCATGCCTTGGCGTGGTTTACTGGCCCCGCACCGGCTAGCTAAAGCCCACATACTTGACCAATAACCGGTGGGACACGCCATAAGCGTTTGGCGTGTACTATCACACAAAAAATACTATGAATTAATGATACCTGTAAAGTAGCCAGCTCATCACTATCACTACATATTATAAAACAAAGTCGCTGTCGCCTATCCGTCCCTATGTATTCTCAAATCTTTTAAACTACGCAACGGATTTTGATGCGGTTTTTTTTAATAGATAGAGTGTTTCATGAGGAAGGTTTATATGTATAATGCGTGCATAATTGCACCCGTGCGAAGCTTGGCCGGGTCGCTAGTTAAATATATAAAATGATTTAATGCGAAAACAAATGCACGACTTATCGCGACGGTAACGCAAAAATATGATAAACAATTTAGAAGTGACACTACTATTATTACTACAACTATTTTTATTACAAATCAAAGTACAGTATTGCTTTAATGTACAAAAGATGAGCTGGTACAGCAACTGTAAATATGGAAAACTGCTTGGAATTTTGTCACATAAGCATATGGCTTTAAATATCCATTAATACATAGATGTAAAATTCACAGATCATACGCCTGTTATAAACCAAGAAGATAAAGTTACACGATCATTGATCAAATTAATTACTTCGCTCTAATATTTGACGCAAGCAGATCAACGTGTACTGTCGAATATTACAATCGCTATCAGCTTGTGACTTAATATATCGATTAAAGTAGGCCACACACGTCTCCGCATATAGGTTTTTGTGTGATGTACCATCCACCGTTACTCGGCCCTTGCAACTTGTATTGAGAATCAAAAACGCGCTGTTTTAAATTCACCTGGACGTGTACGTGGCTTGCACAGTTTTATAAAAATCTAGTAACTGCAAGTTTAGTCCATGTCGTAGTTTTTATTTTTTACTAGCGACCCGCGCGGGCTTCTTCCGGGGGCAATATGCATGTATTATACTTAAAAACCTTCCTCGTGAATCACTCTATCTATTAAAAAAACCGCTTCAAAATACGTTGCGTAGTTTTAAAGATTTAAGCATACATAGGGACGGACAGACGACAGCGACTTTGTTTTATACTATGTAGTGATGATAGTGATGATATTATTATAAAATAACTTTTGGCTATACATGTTATGCCTATAATAGCGTTAATTAAGAATACATAGTGGCGCCACCCCATTTCATCCTGAGGGTGTCGTAGGAGCCGACAAAAGGACACGATAATGCCGATAACCTAGCCACAAGAGAAGGAAAACTTGATACGAAACCCTGTGCCAACCCGCCTGGTCAGCGTGCACTGTAGACTAAGTTTCTTGTCGGCCCTTGTCTGTGGCAATGCGAACAGGTAAAGGGTAAAGGTAGTAAAGACTAAATGACAATTTATTTTTAATGATTTTTTTTTAAGTTATGTTTTTTTTTTTTTGTTATTAATTGAAAGCATTCGTTAGAATTTATTCGAATAATAAACATTTAATCTTTCTTCTCACTTAATCTTTAAAAACATATTTTTATAACATACTGTTAATCTCAATCAAGCCTTTATCATAAAATAATTAGGTACAGAAATCGATCTCCATACAACGCGCGCTATTATGTGTCTGTATAGCTGTCACGAAAATCATGGTAAAACAAAAGTGGATAACTCTTGTAACAATATCTTCGGTTCTCTTATTATTCTGATTACATTCATTGTTATAATAATTAGAAATAAACAATGCTTTTAAGCCCCAAACTTATCTCATTGTTACCTTACTTTGTAACTAATTTGATGTATCTTGTCATGAAATCTGATGACCACTTTTAATTAAAGCACTAAAACTACAATAAACCATCCTGAACAAAGATGCAAGGCTAGTTACCCTCCCTGTGATGAGAGGAGGCCCGACTCAGCAGTGGGTCATTTATGGGCTGAGTAGTAGTAGAACAAAGATGTAAAACCAATAACAAGAAAAATAGATTACCTTTACTTAATGTATTTGCTTGCTCTTGGCTCTTTTTGAGTTAATAAATATAAATATCCTTGGACATTTCACACAACGCCATCTCGTCCCAAGCTAAGCAACTTAATGCTTGTGGTATGGTAACGAGATGGATGATAAACTACTTATATACATTTTTTTTTTGTAAATACATACATATTATAGATAGAAATGACACCCAGACTCCGAGCCAGTGCCTCTAGTTTAGACAAAGACACTTGCCCGACACCGGAATCGAACCCGGGACCCGTTGATCCAAAGGCGGCACATCTAACCACTAGATTACCCAACAATGGTTGCAAAGCCTACTTCCCCAGTCGGGAGGTAGAAACCATGTGGCCCAGCAGTCGGGTATATTAGCATTTGTCTTTCCACGCCCGGAGTTCTATATAACTAGGCTAGCATCCAGTGCAAGAGGATTTTCCGACGAAAATAAAAGTTATAATAATAACGGCAATCCGGCTTGCTTGCTATATAAGCAAGGTCCTCGTGATTCCAAGCACTATCATTAAAAACGATCGCTCTAGTGGAATAACTAGCGGAGTTGGTAATGAATATTCCTGCAAGCAAATGGTATAATATTTATATCGACGCTTGCAGCGCGTAAAGGCTATGTCACGTGTGAGGTAAAATTTGAAGACCAGAGACCATAAGTCTCTAAGTCCATAAATCATCAAACGGCTGAACGAGTTTTATTACATAAAAGATATGTATAAATATAGTTATGACGCGGGTCTGGATCGTGGTACCTAATATTTTGAAGGTATGTAGGTATATACCTTTATTTTCCTGTATATATATATTTTTACTAGCTGTCCCGGCAAACGTTGTTTTGCCAAATAATTTTTTTGACCCCACGTTTCGGAGGAGTATGGCAACGAAAACTGTACAATACTGGACAATACTGAATATACAAGAAAAAAAGATACCACAGAGAAACACAAATTTATAACACATCTGTTTCGTCGTGGGTTTCAAAAAGTAGATAAAAATACCTTAACTTTAGAACACCTCTCTAACTATTGATTTAGACTAAATCAGCTTGGCATTTCACGCAACTGTGTAATAATTGTCCATTTCGAAGGAATCCTGAAACTAGCTGTGGCTTCAATAATGAAATTCCGCGGTCGAAAAGCAAATATCAATAACAAATAGATACTACCTAAGTATAAGCAACGGCAACTACGCGCCGCTGTATGGAAACCCCGAACATTATGTATTCTAAATCCGTCACCTTATGGAGCCTGCAAAGTAGCACTTTTCCTGCATTGGATATGAAGTTTCCCAATATCAACGCCAGGTCACCGATCTTGCACTACTCCAGTACAGAAAATCTGATATGTTTACAATATTATCTAAATGGTACTTAACAAGCTTGGCTTGGCGTCGCAGAATAATGTATGAAATTTACTCTAAAATACTCCCGTAAACAAGAGGTACGGAAACAAACCCTCCTGCCCCATATCGTTGAATCTCAACCTGCCATGCATCGCTGACTGTACGTGACTCAGTTATATGGCACAATTTGTGAGAATTCAGAGTTTACAAATAATCTATTTAAATAAAAATCAATGCCACTTTTCGTTGTAATTTTATAACTCAAGAACGGCTGAACCGATTAGAATGATTTTTTTGTATGTGTTTGGGTGGCACCTAGGATGGTTTAGATTCACAAATCAGCCGGACAGATGGCGCTGCAGTCGGTTAACGAATATCATGCAGGACAACCTCTGCCCGGTCAGCTAGTACTACTAATAACAGTATTCAATATCATCATCTCAGCCTTCAAGGTTCTCCAATTACATCCAGGGAATTTGGCCTACTGTGCCACACATATGTAGCTTGCTTGGCAACGGGGTTCTTACCCAGTGTTCATTATCTGGCAATCTGTCTTGTCATTTCCTCTATTTGACTCTTACGAGACCGTTTGCTTGGAATTGGGTTGTGACACTATGTGACCCATACATGGAGGGTAATTAGACCACTGCCATGTTGGCCAGACTAGCTGGCGCAGTATTTTTTATCCAGATTTCCTTCTCTTGCGACTAGGTTTTCGACCTTGTTATTTTATTTTGTCGGTTCTTACGAGACGATCAGGATGGAATGGGGTCACTATGTCGGTATTCTAAATCTAAATAATATTTTGACGCACTTACTTATGGTTCATAAAGGGTTTTTTGTATATCAATGTTCATAAAGTATTATCTCTGAATATTTTTGAACAAATTCTGTACTTAATTAATAAAGGTTGAGCAACGTTTTATGATTTGCGCTGCCGCTCCGTTTTTGCTGCACTCTGTTGCTTACAGAATAAGATTAAGTTGTGAATGTCATCGCCTTTTTTCAGTTGGTCTCATATAACCGTGCCGTGGCAATCGACACCGATTTCATTCGTGCCCTGATTTACTTTAAACGTACTGCGTACAAGTTATATTAGTGCACTTGTACCCCAAAGTTATGTAAAAATAGTCTTTATCGTTAGCAAGTCTACATATAAATCTTAGTGTAACTCAACTTGTAATTAAGAACCCTCCTTGTTCTAATAGATTTGAAAAATGCTGAGTAACCCTCCGTTCCATTCTGATGGTGTTGGTACAGTAGACTGAAAAAAAGACAAGGCTACCAACCAAAACCAAGTCGCAGTTGAAGGATAATTTGATATTATGTAGATATTATGTAGACATAATTCCATTTTTTTTTAATCTAAACACTATTGCTAGTTATAACCTGTATCGCGAGGTTAGTTTAAAATCATGAAATTCACGAACACAAATGACACCCAGACTCAGAGCAAGTGCATATGATTTAGACAAAGACACTTGCCCGACCCCGGGATCGAACCTGGGACCCGTTGATCCAAAGGCGGCACATCCAACCAGTAGACCAACGAGTCAATAACTGAGGGAGACACTGCTGGACAGTGGGTATTTTAAGGACCGAGGCGATGGTGACGATACAATACTTGTAACCTAACGGCGTACCCGTTGGTTGCCTACTGTATTAAACATTTCATCCTATTCGCAACCATTTCACCTGCTCCATTTTTAAACTACAGATAATAAATAAAGCGCTCACATTATATAAATTACGTCAGTACAACAACAGACGCACCATTTTGCAACAGAGCAACGTCTGCATACTACTTTGGTGTTCGATATTTGGATAGCATTACTATTTCCCGCATGGCCGTATGTTACACAAGTGTTATCCAACTGACGAACTGTAACGACTTGGCGAAAGGCCTGCCCCGGTTACGAGGAAAAGCGCATCTAAGGCCCAGACGAGGACGGGATTCTAAACTAACAATCGCTTTTGAGGTTATTCCGCTAGATCATCCAATCGACTTGAATGTCAAGGTCCCAAGATGCAGTTTTTGTGTGGCATAAACAACGATTATTTTAATAAATGGTCACTGCGTAGGGAAATGTTAACAAAGTATGTCAATTGCTATTCATTTTATATTTGGGTGGGTCATCATAATTATTCCAGTGGAAATCCTTGGGCCTTCCTAACCCATCGTTTCCGGCGACCTAAACCAGGTTGTCGGTCCACTGCACTTTCCGGAATACAGTATTTTCTGCCTCTTCGGCCGTCAGTCCTTTGAGCTAGATGTCCTGCCCACTGCCGTTTAAGTTTAGCATAGTGTGGGTTATGTCGGTAACTCTGGTTTCATATCTTCTGATTTCCGATTCAATCACCTAGGAAAACAAAACTCCGAGCATTGCCCCCGCATTGTCCTTTAGGTGACTTTGAGCCTTTAACCGCAGTGACCGACCACGTTTCTGTACCATATGTAATTGGGTGGTTATATAATAATTAATATAATAGATTATACGCGCTTAGTTTGATGCTGGTTTAAAAAACACATTGTGAATCTGATTGAATAAATATCATAAGAAACATGTTTTTACTATATACATACATTTACCATCACAACAGTAATCAAAAATATTGTGAGGAAATAGTTAGTTTGGCTATCCATATGTGTAAAACTACATTGCACAAAGTGCGTGTTTTTTGTGCGTGTGTATGTGTGTGTGTTTTTAAACGTAACCCTGTATAATCTGTATCGCGGGGACAGTTTACAAACATTTAATTCACGAACACAAATGACACCCAGACTCAGAGCAAGTGCCTCTGGTTTACACAAAGAAACCGAGACCGAAAACCGATCTATGTGAATAAATCCACCCGGAGTCGCAAGCGAAAGTTAGTGACACTATACATATAAGGATTCTTTAATCACATATTCGGACATCGGAATTTTTTGTGCTTCGTGTTGCGTAGGGCGGTCCAGAGTGGATTTCATACGGCACGAGCGCTATCCCGCTAGGAAATTTCATTTCATTTTTCATTTTCATATCCCGCTAGGAATATGTCCATTTACTCATTCATTTGGCAAAAATCCATGAGCTTTTATGGGGTTAATTTTTTTAGCTCTGGGACTATTTTGGGATATCATGACTATAGAAAGTCGCCCGTGACGTATTTAGAATATTTAGTGTTGCCCTATTCGGTCCAGAGGAAATGAAAAGGCCGATAACCTAGCCACAAGAAAAGGAAAACTGAATACGAAACATTTTTTTTTTTTTTCGCCCGGGTAAAATCCTTTGTGGACTATCCCCGTCAGCCACGGGGATGGCCGAGGGGGGGCGTGTGGGACTCTCACCTACCCAGAGTGGGGGCCTACCCACTAAACATCCCCGGGTTGCCCCAACTCGCGTCCTGTTGCGGCATTGTGGGATCTGTACACAGTACCACAGGATACGAAACCCTGTGCCAACCCGTCTGGCCAGCGTGGCACAGTAGGCCTTTGTATGCCGTCCAATTCCAATGTTTAGTAGCAACGCCAGGGTCTAAGATGGGGCAGGCAATTTAAGGATGTGGTCGGGCACCGGCTCTCACATACACACGACAGAACACAGTAAAACTGCTTGGTGCCGGAATTAGATGTGAGGGTGGTAGCTAGCCGGGCGGACCATTCGATCCTACCACCAAGCGTGCTGGGTTTTGTTGACTTTTACAACACGCGTTCGACTCATCAGTGGATCATCTATGAGCTGAGTAGTAGTAATAGAGTAAGTTTGGGTGCCTATCCATCGTCAGCCACTGTTATCAATCAGACATCATTTATATTCCTGCATTTTCCCAACTTCATCCGAGTCAGCATCAGTTTTATTTGACTTATTAGTAGTACCAGTAATGGAACTCCCAGTGTTTATTGATTGGACCAGCTGTTTTCACGTTACTGAAAATATGTATAAGTGATAAAGATATGTGAATGACAGCCGGGGGCGACTGCTTAAGGTGAATGTTCCAGAAAAACTTTTTCAAGCTCATAGTCATTCTTGCACCTTTATGATGAGTTTGATGATTATAATTCTATAACTACATACGTCATACAGCCGCGAATAACATTTAAATCAACCTACAACCTAGCACTGACCTGCAAATTGCAAAAAACGTACGGAAATTTGAATTTCGCGGGCTACCCTGGAACGTTCACCTTAACGTACCTTTTAGAGCACGGAAGAGGTCAGTTCATCATCATCATCATAACTACAAGCCATACAAGGCCAAAAATGAATCGGGCCTCCTCCTAGTCAGTGGAAGGAAATCAGCCTCCTGTGCCACCCTGGCAGGGCGTTGGCACACGGTCTGTATCAAGGTTTCCTTCTCTTGCGCTTGGTTGTCCGCCTCTCGTGTTACGTCGACTTACGACACCCTCAAGATGGTATGGCTTGGTGACATTGTGTATTCTAAACACGTAAAAGGGCGGTTGTTAAAGTACACATACAACATACAGCAAAATACAGACCATAATTAAGCTGCAATTCAAAAGCGAGTTTCGCTATTCACTGGAATACGACCTGCCTCAATGTCTAAATACTTCACTTATTCTCGACTACACGTGTGTGCGTACTGAAATGAATCTACAGGCTGAGCCTTTTGGAGGAGCTCTATATAGCGATAGTTAAAACGTATTATACAACCTGTTTTTTTAATATCACATAACTGAATGAGACCTCATAAAAGAATCAACTGACTCTAATATAAGTTAGAGTGTACGCTGTGACTATAATGTAATTGTTAGTTACTAACTAAATTTAATAATTTCAAAGACAATAATAAAACTCCAATACACCACAGACTCGGTTTTCGGCAAGACTCAAACATTTTTCTAGAATTTCTTATTACGGAAATAATGTATAATAGGCAATTTAATTCAAACGTTTCGTGCAAATAACCGCGATGTAGTAATTGGCCTCGATGCAATGTCTTCTGTCGCAAATTTCTTAAGTTATAAAACGGGCGAAAAGTAAAAAGTAATTGGCAAATCATCTTCTGTTCTATCTTTAAAATGTTTGATTTTTCTGACCGTCTGACGGATCAACGCTTCGCCTAAACCACTAAACACAGAGACATAGATTAAGGTGGATCGAGATGAAAATTCCGCCGCAATGACGGATAGGAGAGGGGATAGACTTCTTTTGACACAATAAACATTCAACCTTATAATGATTACTTTACGGCTCCTTTAAACATTGACACACATGGTGTTTCGAATTGTTCGGTTTGTCATCAAGCCGCGGCCTCTTTGGTTATACGAAATTCAAATGTCTAAAGAAATACAAGATAAGGCTTTAAGCACACTAGGTGATCTGAACGCACCGAGAAAGAAAACACAAAACGGCAATTTTATTATTCTACCGAAACCTTTTTAATTAGATGGAGCGAAGATCTGCGAAAGGTTGCGGGCAGCAGCTGGATGCGTCAGCAAGCGCTATGGCGCTCTTGAGGGGAGTCCTATGTCTAGCAGTGGACTAATGTGGGCTGATGATGATGATGATGATACTTCGACCCCTAAAATAATAAAAATACGCCAATATCTAACGAGGCCCATTAGGATTAAATTTTTCGCGGTACCGTTAGTAATCGAAAAAGGCAAGGCCGCTCGGTCTATTTTTATTTAATACGATTATTTGCGAAGTGCTCTTCGATCTGTTGAATCACTCAAAATTTTCTTATTCATATTATATGATTCGTTTGAACTTGTAGAGCAACAATGACGTGAAGCAAGAGCTAAGAAAAAGTATTGTGAGCTGATTACAGACATTATAGAATCTGGCTTCCTTAAACCTTGCATAACAGCCCATTTGCACGATGTAGCAAGACATCAACTGCTGAACTTGGCAAGACTTCTAACGCCGTAATTATGAATAACTTTGTCCGTCCGAAGATTTTAGTATGCAGTCCATGTTAGTTAGTGGATACTTTACGGGAACTATTAACAATCATAATAGAAAGTCGAACATAATCGTTTGATTTATCGCTACGTTTCGCGTTCGTAAAAATGAATGAAAAGTTCTACGTGCTTACTGCGCTCTGCAAAGATTTTTTCAATATTGCGTAACATTCAAAGAATTTATACAAGAAAATAACTAAGGATCTCTGTTTCTCTCGGAGATTTCGTTTTTAAACGGTCAAAAATTCTTACTTTTTCGACTTTAGAGTAGTTAAATGCCATGACTTTTAAATAAAATGCGGTTCGTTTCCTGGTCTACTATCTACTAGGATATCATTCTTTATCATTATGCCGAAAACCTAGCCGCATGATAAGGAAACCTTGATACGAAACCGTATGCCAACTCTGGCCACCGTGGCACAGTAGGCTAATTATCCTCCATGTAGTTGCTCCTCCAATTCAGGAGGCCCGAGGATTGAGGAGTGTAATTTATGGGCTGAGAATTCATTAGGACTCTTTCCATTAGATGATAATAGGATTCAAGCACCCTACAGAAAGAACCTCCAGTTGCAACCACGTACCGAAAAGCGCAGTGGGCCTCCCTTAAAGCCGACTGATGACTGGGTTAAGAACGCCGCTCGGGGCGGGCCTTTGTGGAAATCATTGGGCACCTATGAGCAGTAGTGGACTTCTTGTCGTTGAAAAACGATGATGAAATTCAAATGATGTTCTACCAGATGTTCAAATGATGCTCTACCAGGTCACTGCTGCTGTATCTGGATTATTATATTATGTTGCCGATATCTTTCAGCTATCTGCCAAGCGAAAAAAATCCACATGACAAACATTTAAAGCCACTTAATATTCTTCTAACCGTTATAGGCTAGACATGCTATTGAATTTGAACAACAAAACTATGTCCTCACGACATACACTGAGGATTACCTAACAACATGCGTTACATTGAACAGTAACAATGATAACAGTCGCAATTGCGGTGAACGACACTAGAGATGCACTCGAAATTACAATTGTGCAATATTATGTAAAATTAATAGCGCACGTGTTAGCTGGTTTCCGCGTTTCTTTTGCGTGACAATGTGAACCAGATTTTATTGCTTCGATTAACTAATCTCTATTTCCGTAGACTAATAGATGCGTGTCGGAAACTATAGCACCATGCAACTGGGATCGGCCAGCAAACTTTATATCGTGTATCATGCATAAGCCATAAGTACATTTCAATTGTACAATTAAGTATACTATAAATAACGATTCTATGTAAACCTACACGCTCTCTATACTAAATTAACCTTCGTCATTTAATATACCACGACTGCTGCAAAGCATTCGAAACGTCGGGAATTAAATAATGTAATACACGCGATAAATCCGTTAAAAAGTGTTTAATTTCAAAGCATTTCGTTTGTTTATTGGTGGCACTTCATTTCTTCTTCTTCATTTAGGTATTGGCTTCCATCGTTAAACTGATGATTTTGCCACTGACAAGTGTGTGACAGTGTTTAAGAAAGTTAAATTAATTGGTCATGAGTTGCGCTAGAGTTAATAACTTAAATGTTAGCAGACAGCAACATAATTTTGCTATTCGTATTCGCGTATCTGTCATATTTGACATTACAGGCTGTGTCGGTATAGTACAATTGTCAAAAAAGTCATACAAAATGGCGGTGCAAGTAAATTCGGCATACAAATAGCGATTATAAATGGCCGTGTGAAGTGCCAGCATTTAGTTTGGTGCATTTATTGTTTAGTATAACCTAACAGTGTAGCAAAAATCGTAGTGGGCCTGACTTCGGGTTTTAATATGATAGAAGCGACATCTTTTATCGTTATTTGAATTCTGACGTGTGGCTGACGTTTTAAAATTTGGCAATTCGTACTGTACGTTTCTGCCAGCGTGCAAGAGACAACGTGCGGGTTGCAGGTGTCGTGCATGTCCACAGTCCATTTAGAAAACGGTGTAGTTAGTAATAAATCTTTTTTATTAGCAAGTACGTAAATCCAGATCTAAGTTTATGCGAGCGAAGCAACGGCAGCGGCTAGTGAGTCAATAAATAAAAAACTTTTATATTATTTCAAACATCGAAATGACCACAGTTTATAAAACATGCCCGACATGTTTTATATTGCTTATATTCAGTATACGTAAATGAGAATACACGTTATTTATTTCTTTATCTGTGACAAATTTTAAAATGACGTGGGTACTCAAGTATTTCATATTTGCTTTTAATTTCAGTTGAACGGCGATGTGGACATCCTGCAGTACCACCCAACGCTAGGGTGACCATACCAGATGAACAAAATATAGTTCCTGGGACAACAGCTACATACGAGTGCGATGACGGCTATGAGCTGTTTGGAGCACCACAGAGAGAATGTACCCCGAAGGGAGAATGGACAGCAGATTCACCATTTTGTGGTAAGCCTATTATTAAGTCATAGTATTAAGTGGAAAAATACTTTCCGTGTAGTGATGGTGTAGACGAACTAAAGTTACCGACATAGCTAGAAGGATTGCACAGTTAAAGTGGCAATGGGCTGGCCACGTGGCCCGAAGAACGGATGGCCGTTGGGGCATAAAAGTCTTGGAGTGGCGCCCACGTATGGGAAAGAGAAGCGTGGGAAGACCCCCTACTAGGTGGACGGACGATCTTGTGAAGGTCGCTGGGAGTCGGTGGACGCGGTCTGCACGAGATCGTGCATTGTGGAAATCTATGGGGGAGGCCTATGTTCAGCAGTGGACTTCTGTGGCTGATAGATAGATAGTGATGGATTTAGAATACAAAATATCACCAACCCATATTATCCTGAGGGCGTGGTATAAGGCGACTAAAGGAACGCAAGAGACATCATCTAGCTGCAAGAGCAGACAAACTTGATACAAACCCTGTGCCTACACGTCTTGCCAGCGTGGCACAGTAGGCTATTTTACCTCCCTGAATTTCGAGCAAGCTCGACTCATTAGTGGGCGATGTATGGGCTGTAATAGTAAGTCGATAAATACATAAATTAAGAGTCTATCTATTACTACATATAAGAATTTGAACGTTTAGGTCATACAAAATCTATTGTAACACTGTATAAATGAGTACAGTCCTCGCCAAACTTTGTGGCCGCTCTGAATGTACTCGTAGCCTTCAGTGCGAACTTGCGCATCGTACATTTTATAACCAATACGAACGTAGCACACTCACACTAACGCACGGGAGGAGAGGAAGCTTGCGGGTGGAAGACGGCGAGTGCGGGCCTGTCCTGCCTCCACCCCAAGTACGTCCCGCTGATACCTGATTTTGCACAGCGTAATGCGGCTACATTCAGAGCGACCATAAAGTTCGGCGAGGACTGTACTCTTGTATAGTTCTGTCGAATCGCTATGTTTGTGTGGCGACGGCCTTATGTAGAGTACATTGTATCGCCACTCTATTTCATTTGTAGGGTATTGTTGAACCTGCCTAAAGCAAATGGCAAACAGATGGTAAATTTAATGCTGATTATCAATATTGACCGTTTAATTAACTTACTAATACTGTAGTGTCAGTTCGGGGCGTACGCCACACGTTTTTCACACAAGCACATAGGTGCGTTCTAAAGATCATCGCTACTTTGACAATCATCTTCTTAACTTGTCCCTTACATCTACTAATACTACTCAGCCCACATACACTAAGTCAAGCTTCCTCCCGTCACCCTCCATAGGGTAATTAGCCTACTGGCCAGACGTGTTGGCACAGGCTTTCGTTTCAAGTTTTCCTTCACTTGTGGCTAGGATTTCACTACACCCTCAGGATGGAATAGGGTGGTGACTCAATGTTTTATCAATCCGTCCCGTCACATAACGCTGTGACTTATTTCATTCGTCCTATGTCATCCTCCTGTGGAACGTATTGTCCCTAGATATCAAAATGTCTGACAGTCGGCATTGCTTTACATCGAAATTGCGGAAATACTATTTCACCCAACTTGGCAGGTTCATTTCATCAGTGACAGTATATATTTATGTAGGTAGAGATCGTATGGACATGTAGTTACGTATGGACCTCATCATTTCTTTTTAAGTGTGCGTTTTTTCATATTTTAGTATTTGTCACATAACCATAGCCTTTGTGTCTAAAGTTATCCTGCACCACCTGCGAGAGAATTCTTTACGGCCTGTATAACTTTCATAAACAAAATAATCAAGGCATTCCTAAGAGCTATATTAGACATTAGTTCTTTAAAAGAACTCTTTTCTTAATCTACCTATGTTATACGGTTATCTATGTCTCAATGGAGTGGGCAACTTATTGCCTTCATCATTTTAATCTGTTCAATCCGAACGTCAATATCAACTTAAAAGCCACTTTCTAGTGGGAGTCTAAGGTTCTTTGAAGCTGCAATGCTTTTATCATTTCATATCCCGGTGCAGGCAATTTTATCTGCGCAGTAAAAGGTTTTCCGTGGGTGATGTATTTAGATTACATACATAATATAATGGTATTGACGACACGAGAAGGAAAGTTGATATGAAATACCGAGGCCAATCCAGTTTGGGTGGGATATCTATCAACCAAACCGGTTATTTTCCCCCAATTAAATGTGCTAGCTAACTACACAGTACACAGTGTGGTTGGTGCTGCATGGATAGTTTGCCATCCACTTCTGGACCGTATTTCCACTTACCATAAGGTTGACTTAACATCTTACTCCTTCTTTTTTCTCGGACCCTGATCACGGAGTATCGCGACGACCTGAAATAAACGTCCACTTGGAGCGATCTTATATCTAGACTAGACTTGTTTGTTGCCTCTTATAACTTTTTGTCTGGATCTGACCCTCTGCTACGTGCTCTACCTAAACCTTCCCCTGTTCCTCGGAACTTGCTAAACAATAAAACAAGCAGACTACAGCCGAAAAGACAAGAACAGCTTTGTACAAACCCCTCTAAGCGTGGCAGAGTAGACTAATTTCCCTCCATGACATTGGAGGAGGGCCGACTCTGCAGTGAGTCATTTATTGACATAATGGACATAATGATGATAGAAGCTGACAGTCAGATAAAAGGATATGTTCTCGTTGCTTTTTGAAGCTAGATAGACAAGAAGAGTGAATTAAAGATAAGTGAAGAATGGAGATAATGAAATTTATAATATTTTAGACTGCCTCGTCGGTCTAGTGGTTAGATGTGCCGCCTTTGGATCAACGGGTCCCGGGTTCGATTCCGGGGTCGGGCAAGTGTCTTTGTCTAAACCATAGGCACTGGCTCGGAGTCTGGGTGTCATTTCTATCTATAATATGTATGTATTTACAAAAAAAAATGTATATAAGTAGTTTATCATCCATCTCGTTACCATAACACAAGCATTAAGTTGCTTAACTTGGGACGAGATGGCGTTGTTTGAAATGTCCAAAGATAATTATTTTTATTTTCTAGGCACAAACGTCGCGTTCAGGAAACCAGCGAATCAGTCCACCACAGTTCGTGGTGGAGCCGCGGCGAACGGAAATGATGGTGAGAAGACCACGGAACATGATGGCAAGAGGTGCACAGAGACACAGCGAGAAGCATCACCTTGGTGGCAGGTTGATCTTCTCAGACACTACGCGGTCAAAGTCGTGAGGGTCACGACTAGGGGTTGTTGTGGTAAGCTGCGCTTTTTGAAAGACAAAATCATTCAGTATGCGTTCATGCAAAAATAGAATCTATTGTCTGTTTAACCTGATTTCAATTTTGTTACACATTTCATTTTTATGATGTCATCGATTCACTGACGAGAATACTTGGCTAATTCTATTTCATTCCTTCTTATGCACGAACTTGTAAATAGTTCACAATATTGCGGTAAATATTGTAGCTGCAATATCAGCCCAAATTAAAGAAAATTAGATAAAGTTGAGTGTAATAACCAGTCTTTTATACTGTCTAGCAGCAAGCAAGTAGAAAAAGCTAGTTTATTTTACAAAAATAGTTTTTTTAATTAAGATGTTCACTTTCTTTTAAGTATCAATGCTAGCTGGCTGCAGTATTATGAACCGCCATTTTGTAAATTCATAATCTCAACTTTATTTCATACTTCGACCTTGCTTTTACATCTTGAACTGCACCTGTAGTACCAGTTACAATGATCAAGTACGTTTAGATCGTGATAATGTTAAATTTATCGTTTGGCGAATGACACGTCCTGTCAATTATAACATTTACCATAGCGGCGACTCTGATGACTTTAAAAATATTATTGCCAAGTAGCCCCAAAGTCTCAGACAGAAAGCATCCCCATGTAAATTACTTATTCCATGTAAACAGTTACCCAAATAAAGTATTTACTGGTGCCGAACTTAATGCATTTCGACAATCTCGCTACATTTTTTTTTCATCCTTAACCGATGTAGTGTTCTAATGGTGACAGAAATTTATTATGTTTGTCTAGTAGTTTTGAGTTTACCCGTTACATACATATGTTTCTTTCATATAAAAAACAAACTCGGGCTAGTTACACCATTTACGACACAAGAGCCGATTTTAATAATAATTTCCGATTTGTTAAATTAAACAATGAAAATTGAAAATTCTACGATCAGGCTTGAAATCTACGCAGGCAAAGCTTTAGGCAAAAGCTAGTAACTAATCATACTCTCCACATCTTTGGAACGAAACGTGTTCATATATTCTTGGAGATATGTTACGTCAAACTAAACCCCCTATGTTGTGGAGTACTAAAATAAGTCGTAACATCGAAACAAGAATCTTCCTATAACGTAAAGGTACTTCTTCGAGTAAGGTTCCCACTTGGGGATGGTCGTGCACGGCTATCAATCGGATGTCGGTGCCTCTCTTCTCTGCACATTACTCTGTACCCGAGACGATGAACAAAGTTCTTGTGGTGATGCATTATTATAAAAACAGCTGGAGTGAAACTATTGGGTGCACCTATTCCTGCAAAGTTTAGTTGGGGGAACATTTCAGACGTTAACGGAATTGAGAAGTGACGAACGTTTTTCAATTACCTCAATTACCTTTTTGGGGTGTCAGTAACTACATTCATACTGGGTTGAAGTGAGCGTAAACTAACAATGTACAAAAGTTGTCGGCCCTGACATCCGACATATGTGAACAGCGTCTTAAGACATTGGCAAGTGAGACCTGACACGTCTTTTTTCAAAACACCCGTCGATTTTGGCCGCCGCCGACACACAATTAGTTTCCGATAAGTATGAGCTTTATACAAAATGCTTTGTGTGCAAAGCGCCACTGGAAAGTCCGATTAAAGGTCGAGCCCAACAGCCGACTATAGTGGGAATGGACTCAATCTCGACACAAGAACCGTACAAGCGTTGCGAAACCAAAATTGTCCAGTCGACACGCGATGCAATATTCATCCGAGTGTTCTGTCTAGACCAGAAAGAAATCGGCCTTCGTATTTTTCCATTTTGTTCAAATTGACCAATAAGTTGTGCAGTGGCGCGGCATAAAAACATTATTTGATCACGAAAATTCCATTACTGACATTTAAAATATTGACTCCATTTTATAGTACGAAAGTTAGCCAGCAATATTCAAGTTCTGAATTGATTTTATTGACGGGTCCATCAAACTCGTTAAACTTTATGGCATCGAATGGCTTTTATAAAGTTGACGTGAAAGCTTAACTAGATATGATACTAACGTACATTCAATAAGGTAACTTTCCACGTTCACTGGACAACATTTTATGGAAGTAATCAGGAACACATCATCCGATATTAGTTTTGAAAATTGATTTAAATGAAAATTCCAGTCACAAATTTTGCATATATAATATCCATATGGTATATAGAATTAATTAGGGTCAGGAACCCATTCCATTCTGATCTTGATATACGAGGTCGCTAACAGAAACTACATAGGCAGAAAATTTAGCCTCAATAGAATAAAAATAAATTATTCAGAAATCCATTAAGTTTGGCTCAGTAGGCTAAATCTCCGTCATCAGGGGCTGAGTTGATGATGATGACAATCTAACGTCATTATTAAATTTTGTGCTATCGATGTGTCGGTTTCCTCAAACATATGTTCCGTCCTACAAAGCCGGACACAGAGGGTGTCGGCCCCGCTTCAAACGTTAATTAAAGCTGTTAGCGAAAATGCCCGAAGCAGTTCCCGGGTTTGAAGTAGGCGACGAGTTGCGAAGTCGACACGGATGTCAATTTCGAATAGGTATTCACAGAATCGAAACATCGAGAATTTCAATTAACTTGTGAATTCTGAGTAAAATGCTCGTACTACAGGTGCAGTACAAATCAAACTGACATGTTCGTGCAATAATGGTATTAACTTTACGACGAAAGAAAAGTCAGATAGAGAAACCATCTGTTTTAGTAATATATCCCTCAATATTAGCGCAACCCTTTGTTAAATTATAAAGAAGTGGGTCGACTCATCGATTCAAAAATGTTGGTCACCAGGTCACCAGCCCTTACAAGACCTTGAGATACGCGTGGGCAACAGTAGCACGGATCTACAAAGGAATCCTCTGTGCGCCTGGTTCCCCGGTACTATTGGTGAGTACTAGCTTCTATTACACACCATATTCACACACACACACTTACGCACATTCCACCGAAGTAAGCTACCGCTTAAACTGGGAGTAGGTACCTGGCTGAGAAAAGTAGTTACATAACATAATAAAAAAAACTAGTTTTTATTTATACATTGTAATCTAAAAAGTTGGGTTGCAGTATTATATCAACATAATCTGCAGAACAATTGAACTAAAATAATTCAACAGAAGTTGTCCTAACAAATAGTGTGTCCTACACTTTTTAGAATTTTCCAGCATCTGTTTGGCAGCATCCAGCATAGTTAATAAACATTCGAGCACTCTGAAACAATATTGTCACCGTTCATAGTGAAACATGGCATTGAGATAAAAAAACATCCATTTACTAAATAAATAACTACTGTGATTTGGTTTGGAAACGAATACATTTATAGATAAAATTGATTGATGGAACCTTTATTTTTAATCGATGGACAATATTTAAATAACAGATAGACAACCTTAACCAGTCTCTTGAGTAAAGGTTCAAGAGTGTAAATAAGCCCCTGATCGAAACCGTTTATTTTTTATTACCAATAACATTTGAATTACGACGAATTAGATTGATCATTATTTATCTAAATCATGGATCAAAATGTAGGCAAACCATGCAAGCCACCAAGCAGCAGCGAAATACATATTTGCTAAATCATCTAAGAGAAAAAAAGTTGATGGAATGTTGTCTCGGGTTCATGAAAGAAATAATTATTTGTGCTGATCTTATTTTCCTCGAATCTTTGTCGACGTTATGTCTAAATAAATATTGTCTTGTTTTATTAGCTTTTAAAAGCATGAAATGTTATTTAAAAAGTGCGAAGCACGCGTGGGTCACCAATCACGCTAGCTTCAATTTGCGAATGTGTTTTTTACTAAGTGCCTGGGTCTCTAGGTCATGTCATCCTCCTCTTTTTAACCCCCGACGCAAAACGAGTGGTGTTATAAGTTTGACGTGTCTGTCTGTCTGTGGCACCGTAGCTCGCGAACGGATAAAGCGATTTCAATACAGTTTTTTTTGTATGACAGGTGATTATTTTGGTCCTATATTGATGTCTCTGATTAGGCTTCTAATACTTCTAAAATCATGAAATCAGTATTTAGAATTGTATTACATATTTGCGTCACCAACGACCCAATTGGCGTATTGAGCTTGGTGACGTGACGTGATTCACGTCTCTTTTAAACTGAATATGCATAGATAATAACGAGATAAAACGATAATTATGATGGACAGTAAGGACTATGTGTGGATTGGTCATATGGTCGTTGTTTCGGCCCATAAATGACCCACTACAGGGTTGGGCTTTTTCCAAATTCATGGAGAGAATATAGCCTATTGCGTTCAAGTTTCCCTTCTCTTGCGGCTAGGTGATCTGCGTCTTGCGTTCCTTTATTCGCCTCATATGACGGCTGATTTTGTAATCAAATGTTTGAAGAACATTTTCATGAGGCAGGGCATTTAAGACACCCTCAAGGTTTGATACGGGTTGGTGATCCTATAGGTAAATATAGGTCGCTTCATAAAAAGATACCTTGACCGAATTTACTATCTATGAATATGACTTTTGTAAACATTTTTGCTACGAATGTCGAGATGTCGACAGAGTAAGCGCATTTATCGACACCATCTATTTTTATAGGCTCAGAAAGAGGTGATGAGGTAACAGAGAGGATCATGAATTCTTTTACTAGCTACAAGATAAAACCAGTGCTGTTTACCGATACGTAGACTTGCGTAATTTAAGACACGCATATCAAGTTATATCTGCAAAGCGTATGTACAACCCTTAACAGTAGATATCAACGCAATTATTTTTATTATTTTTGTTTGTCCACGTGTGTATGTGCATCGATAAGTGGCTGCATGTTTGCATGTAAGCTCAAAAGCCATAACGAAATAAAAGATACTATTTCTGATAATGAACCTTAAGTCGAATTTCAGGAAAATTAAGAGAAGGTCCAAGAATCTTTGTGGAAGGCATGTTACGTGCCAACCCGTCTTGCCAGCGTGGCACAGTAAGCTGCTTTCCCTGTATGAGTATGCGAGTGGCCCGACCCGGTGGTGTGTGTAACACGGACAGAAAAGACCACTGCTCTTTTCATTTGATACCAGCAAAATACTTTGTATAGTCATAATCTAACTACCCAGGAACACAAAAGATTAGCGTTCTAAGAATTTCCAACATAACTTTGCCTATTTTTTTTACTGCTTCTACAAATTAAATGTAGGATTCGAAGGAACCAAGATTTCTTTTCGCGGATTACTCCGTGAGCAAAAGTTGTTTAATTTTAAAGCTTGAAGGTTGCGAAAACCAAATGAACAATGTTTAAAGATCTACAAGCTTCATCATCATCATTATGTTTCTTTGCGGCTGGAGAAAAGCCTGTGGAATGTCTGACTACTGAGATTGATTAGCTCTTCAGTCCTAACAGCAGCCAGCAACTACAATACACCAGTTTCCGTGTATCAAATTGGAGATGACAAATACATAATAATCGTATTTATTCTTCTTCATTTTTATTAATATCGCCCATGGCTTAAATCTGTCTGACAAAACCACTTAGTTTAAGTAAGTAATAAAGCAATCAAGCAAAGAGAAAATCAGTCACATTTTTCGAAGAACTCACAGCGGGGATTTGGCTTCAAGTTTATTTATTACCATCATCATCTTCTCAACGCACAAGGGACTGACTGATGAGTGGGGCCACCTCCAGTTTCTTGGAAGGAAATTAGCCTGCTGTATTACGCTGGCCAGATGGGTCATCTTGGCTGAGGCCCACTTCAGGACGTGATCATAAATCAGGCAGACAAAGAGCCCCAGGGTTGCGGAGCATGTTCTCCCATGGGAGGCGTAACCCGGCTCCTGGCTCCGATAGTCGAGGATCGCCGTTGATTTCAGTGAGTACGTCGGAGCGGTAATCTTTGTCGCCCCAGAAGCCCATATAACCCGGCTTGCCCACAACGGGCATCCGGGTAACCGTGTGCATTAAAAAATCCGTCTCTTTTGGCCAGCTTCTCTGCCTTGTTATTTCCGTTAGTTGCTTCTCAGAAAATGACTAGGGTGAACTCAGGATGGGATGACATGCGTATCCTTAACCCATCACTACACGTTTAACTTTATTCACCTGTTAAAGCACTGGATAAAGTCGGCGGACAATTGTAACTATAAAAAACCTGGTCTTCGTTGCTTCCATTAATGCGTTTGGCAGATACTTGGGTATCTAGGAATGTTTGCGTCACTGTCAGTCACAAGAAGACTTTATCGATTAAAAGAAAGTGGAAATCGTGTCGCGTCTTTTCACATGCTCTCGCGTAAGGAGGGGAAACGGCGTGCGTATCTTAGAGTAATAATACATAGACTAATAATTCCATACAAATATGTTTAAAGGTTGAGCCCGGAAATATCTAAGTGTATGAGTGATTGCTACGTTTACTATACACATATATCGCGTGGCACATGGCCCGCAGGTGTGACGGCCGATGGGGCAAAAACGTCCTCGAGTGGCAACCACGTATCGGAAAGTGCAATGCAGGTTAGACATCTCACACAGTGGACCGACGATTATGATTAAGGCCGCCGGAATTTACTGGCTGCAGACGGCGCAGGACCAGGCATTGTGGAATTATTTTGGGAGGAAACACGATCAAGATGATGATGATGATATAATGTTACTAAAAAGTATTTATTAGAGGGTTAGCTTTAGAGCTAACTTAAAACGATTACACTCAGTAACACCGACTGAGCTATCTGAGTATAATACTTCTATGCTTCAAATAATGTTTGCATTACCCGAACCGGCTTGGACTGTAAGACATCGATTTGATTATACTCGTTTCTTTCGTTAATTATAAATGAGTTAAACCAATTACATTCGATACGCAGATGTCTAATATGAGGACTTTTTTTTAATCATCATCATCAGGCATCCTGTCCTCAGCCTTTCGCGGATTATCGCACCGACTAACTGAGGGGTGTCTGTCACTCAGGGGCGTAGCGTGCCTTGGTGGAGCCCCGTATAAAAAAATATTTGCCGGTCCTTACGAGGGGTATTTCTCACAAAAGAAAAAAAAACCTTTCAAAATTGTTTCAATCAATTTATATTAAAATTCACTCTCCTTGCCTTTTTTCGGCAAACTGATTTATTATATGATTTATAGCTGATGATGACAAGATTTTCTAATGATTCTGCCTCTGAAATAGTAAAAAATTTGGGAAGTTTTTATTAATTTTTGCTTACGCACGGCGGGGCCCCTGTGGCCGGGGGCCCCGTATTATTGATACAGCTGATACGGCGGTAGCTACGCCCCTGCTGTCACTTTCCGAGCTACGATCAACATTCGTTTATCCTAGTGGTTATCGGTTCATAAACAGATATAACCAGCTCACTTCAGTTTACTGATTGAAATAATGATAATAAGGAAATAAGATTTCGTGCGAGTGCCAAATAAATGAATTATTCATTTCAGTTTCCAGCATTTTTTATTGGTTTTAATAAAGGTGTTTATTAAAACGAGAGCAAGTGCTCTCTCTATCTGCAGGTAGCCTTAAGTTGCTTTGACTAAACGTCATCATCAGTAAATCCGTTCAAAAATTTGCAGTGAGATGAATATTCTCATGTTCGGTTTTTTGCTACCTACGGAATTGTGTGAACATTCACACACTAAAGTGAAAGCTGTTTTGTTATTAACAGGGCATCAACATTAGTTTGATGTATAGTGATGACATTATAGTACAAAGACGTGGTCGCTCACTATGGGCTCCGTTAATTATAAGGCTCAAAGTCAAGGCACCTAAAGGGTGTACTCGGAGTTTCCTGCGACATCGACTCAGAAATGGGGAGATAGACAGGTGAATACAGTTACCGGCACAGCCGTTTTAAGACGTGTGGAGACCGTACGTATTGGGCATTAACTCTTCTAAATAATTCAAGTATGCTAATAGTTTTCCAAAAGATTTGGTACATTAACGCGTAAATCGAGAGCTTTAGATTTACGACTATACATGAATTATAAATCTTGTCTCTTACTTAATTCTTTAAGGCCTTTACTTGTTTTCATCAAAGTAGGTTTTCTGCTTCACACATAATGTTTAAGAGGACAGTGATTCATCCACAGGGTACGAAGAAAACCAAACCTGTGCATATGTTTTTGGTCTTTCAGGGCCCAAACTTATTCAGAATTCAGAAATTCTTGCCAAGTGCTTGAGTCAAAGCTTGTGACATACGTTTTGAACTGACAATATGTATAGTAGTAGTAAAACACAATCAACGAGCAATTTGGTTGACGATTTTGGCTCTATTGACATCTCTGAAACTCATTTTTTAAATGAGCGCCTATTATTCAGTTTGACGCATTCACCTTCTGCCCCCAGCATTTCGCAGACCGTCGCTCTAAATGACTACAATTGGTTATTTTTGCTATAAAATCAAATTAAAAGACCTACTCAACATAGCCGGTTACTAATTTATTATTCTCGGATGTGAGTGGATTTGAAAGCCAGGGGGAATTGACGCGGTCCCCTAATTTTTAACATGAACACAACAACTTTTTTTAATATTACACACACTACCATGTATTTTGACACACATACGGGTACCTCTCTTTTGTTTATGGTTAAAGTCGCGTTATAGCGTTCGAAATTCGACCATAATTAATTTAAATTTTTAAGTAATTCTCTAAATATACCTAGTTCTATTCTTAATTTGACCACAGACTTTAACAATAAACAAAAGACTATATTTATAAGCGTATGTGTATCAAATACATGGTAGTGTGTGTAATGATTTTATGGAAATAATGTATTTTTCACATAATTAAAAAAAACTATTATTATTCTGCACTCCTTCTGTAAACAAACTGGGGGAAATTTTATATTCCTCCGTCCGTGCAAATTTTGTAAAACAGGGTACAGTGTCTTTGCTTCATGTATAGAGGTACTGCTCAACGGAAACTACAGTGTATAGTCAAGGGCTTACGCGGATCTACAAATCTCACATAATACGGATAAAACTTTAACCCTGTGTTACTCCAAATAGTTTCTGTTATCAGTTAACGCGTGAGGGTTACCCGAGGGTCAATGGTAATTAAATGCGAGTTTTTTTTTCAGTACCGGTTCCCATTTCGTAATGTTACATTCTTCAATGGACACTTGATTTATGATGTATTCGCAATAGTTCTTGGACTAATTAGCCAGCGAGTGTGACGACGGGCTGCGTATACAGTGGCGGTGTGATAAGCGATTATATTTATTTTTAGATACGTTTTAACCTCCGACAAAGAAGATGTTGTCTCTCACTCTGTAATTTTTATGGTAAACAAAAACAGTAAATAACCGTATTAAATGTATACGTGTATCTGCGTGTTAGTCTATCTGCATGTCTGTCTGTGAAATTATCGCTGCGGAACGTACGAATCGATAATTGTAAATTATTTTATTTAAAAAGTGTTATTAGAGTTTACTAAGCGATGTAAAAAAAACATTTACTTTTATTAGCTGGTTCTTTTTTATTTTACCATGATTTTGGAAGAACATTACTACTATTTTTAAAGTATCTTTTCGCTTTCCTATAATTAAACATGAAAATTAACAAATATCTATTTTATATTTTATATATATAAATTACACATATGTACATATATATTTTACAAATTAAAACCGGGGACAAAAACAGAGCAACAAAAAAATCATTCATGGTTTTTTGTACCAAATTCTGTCGTAGAAACTTGACATTGTTTCTTAATAATGTCCCATTTACTTTTCGAAGTCCATTGATATTTGTACTAATTAAGATTGTAGCAAGGATCGAGAATCTTATATACTGGAATCAGTACTTAACTAATTAGTGACAATTTGGTTCAAAAGCAGCTTAAATCGATTGTTTTATATTCACGCCTTCTGGATTTGCTTGAATCGCTGGTTCGGGAATTGTCATAGGTATTGGTCTATAATATATTTAAAAAAGAATCCGCCTCCAGACGGAATATTCTAGTCTCAATAGTTTACTTGACTAGAAGTACCGTAGATGCTTGTGCCTCATCCGGTGCTTGAGTAAAACGATGCCCTGTCATTAAAACAATCTAAGAACGAGTCCATAAAGTAAATGTATCAGTTTTGTTAAAGTTTATCTGTAGGTATTAGTGATATTTTATGTAGCAATAAAGTTCTATCAACACTATGCTACAAAATAACTCGGTAGGTCTTCTAAGCTTACTCAGAACATATAAAATAGACTTAATTAGATGAAACGTGCGCAGAAGACTGGTAATTATTAGTTCCAACTCGTTCGGATTTGCATTTGAACAGACCACCAGCTCCCTTTAAATTGCTTCGCGTTAATAATGCTGAACTTCAATCACTCGAATTAGATTCCCCCATTCAAATAGTTTCGAATCTTCTAGAATACTCTGCACCTTTCGAATGAAAGCTACCTAATTAGAAACCCGATTGCTTTGCGACGTGGCTATAAAGTACAACCTTAGGAATCTGTATTAAAACTAAAGCTGGACTAATACCAAATAGCATAAATACATATTAGTATTATCCAGTTTAAACAGTTTCACAAGGTAATCTAAGGTTTTACTTAGGTACACACAGAGTGAGAATGACAATTCGTTTTAATTTCATTTTATTAACACATTATATTTAATGTATATTTATTAAATACGGTTAAAATAATGACTGCCCACGAATGGTATAATTACGAAACGGACGGATCGACGATGATATCCGAACTGGTATGGAATATAATACTAATACCAACCTAAGTAATATGATCTGTGAATAACACGATATTATGCGAAATGCGTCGCTCTCTACTCATTTAGTAGAATACAATCTCTACTTAATTTAGTCAGATTACTAATCTAATACACAAATCAAAATTCCAATAAAAATAAAAAGTCAAATTTACTCGAGATATACATCCGTTTGGTAAAAATGTTCTTTATTTTTACAAGTTACCTACTATTTTAAGATTAAGTCATTTTCATTCTCAGGTTGTGACGAATTTGTTCTAGCCCCTCGCTATCGCTACAACTTTCTACCGGTTCCAACTTCGTAGCTAGCGTCCTTAGTGATTACACTAATTATGTAAAATTATTTGCATTGTTCATTCGTTATGTAAACCATAATAATTTTCACTTGACTGCGCATTGTTTTTTAACGTACACAACTCAACGTTATACATGTTGTTATAGGAACACCATTTCTTTTTATTACAGACAGACAGCTGTTGTTGCTTGGCTAATTTGGTAATATTTCGTTTACTAATTTTCCAACTACTAATACAACAGTGTCAGTTTGGGACGTGTATACACGCACACACAAGCACTGGGCAAAATATTCTGGGTCTAGCAGATTAATGCTAGCAATAGCGACAGCATGCAATTGCAATTGTATGGTGTAGTATGGGCACTGCAATAGAAAATAGCACGTATGCGTTCCTCATACGTGCTATTTTCGACGAGTTAAGAACCAATATGTGGGTACTGAATTTGGCTTCGGGATTTGTAGAAGCGTCGTTATTTGAACAATACATCATTATCCAATACCCAATCATTGTTTTAAGGTTGGACTTTTTTTTTAAGTTGCCTATTTATAGATGGCAACATACGATACACGAGAAGTTAGATAACGTTTTCTTTTTGTCTATTCTCTAATCATCATTATCATTTCAGCCAAAAGACGGTCACTGCTGGACATAGGCCTCCCCCAAGGATTTCCACAAAAGCCGGTCCTGGGCCGCATAGTTTTCCGGCTACCTTAACCCGGTCATCGGTCCACCGTGTGGGAGGCCTGCCAGCACAGCGCTTTCCGGAACGCGGTCGCCACTCGAGGACTTTTCTGCCCCATCGGCTGTCGGTCTGTCACTTAAGTTTGACAATCCTGCGGGCTATGTCGGTAGCTCTGGTTCGCCTGCGTATCGCCTCATTTCTGATTCGATCTCGCAGGGAATCTCCGAGCATAGCCTTCGCATTGAGGCTTCTGATGCGAGCCCATATTGAGTTACCACGATTCAGTACCATATATCATCACTGGCAACACACATTGGTCGAAGACTCTTGTCTTCGGTATTTTCGAGTATCTCCCTACAATAGCTACGAGTATGTGAACTATAGAAAAGAACGAGAAAGTTACTTATACTTTCTATGGTGTACCGTCGGAAAAAAAGTGCATATTCACCTTTTTCCGGCGATTACAGATAACCTATAACTACATATTGTATATTGTCCGGTTGACGGGTTTATAACATACTAGCGACCCGCCCCGGTTTCGCACGGGTGCAATGATGAACCTCCAAATTTATCAGTGTTTATCTCCAACATTATGGATGTATTATACTTAAAAACCTTCCTCTTGAATCACTCTATCTATTAAAAACGCTTCAAAATCCGTTGCGTAGTTTTAAAGATTTAAGCATACATAGGGACGGACAGACGACAACGACTTTGTTTTATACTATGTAGTGATAATGTCACCTCCGCATTCCAGCCTAAGGGTGTCGTAAGAGTCGAAAAGCCTAATCTAGCTCTTGAGGCCTAATCTAGCCGCTTGCTTAATGGTAAAGTAACTTTAAAAGTAAACTAAGAGGCGTGGATAGATTTACGAAGGTAGTAAAACACCGGCAAATGCTTGCAAGGTTAATTAAGTTAGTAAACATGCAGTAGAATATATTTTTAAAATTGTTTACCGGACATAATTTTCGGCGGTAGTGAATTTTTAATCGTCTACATATTTTGTTTTCAAAATGTATCTATACTAACATATATACATTTGTGAATGATTGAACAAAAACTTATTTCTTCGTGGATACAAATTTGCTGGAATGTAGTAATTTTTATATCGAGTTTTAATTTGATACATGGATACACCGACTAAGTTTGAAATAATGCACCAAATTCCTGCGAGCGTAGACACGAGTTGTTAAAGTGACTAGATGTCGCTACCGCCGTTCTCTTTTACCGAAATTGCAAGCAACAAGTACATTAGCTGTTACTTTTCTGCGTCTGTCGTTGCTATCCATCCATTCTTTTTTTTGTATTCTTCGGTACAATGGCTAAGATTCCCACAACCAATAAAAGTGTTCATAATGGGTTTGTTACGCGTCCCCTTGTCACACCGTAGCGTAATCATTTCATAATAATTGATATAAACGTTGTGAAATTGACGCACCGGAAATGTTAGTGCTTATATCACAATGAAGACAGGTATCATAATAGTCAGACATTATTGAAGAAAAATTTCTTTACGCACGCTTTACTTGGGGAGTGCTGGTGAATGCGTGATGAGAGCGTTACGAAAAGTGTATCCACTATTTCGACTGTTCCGAAGAATAAGGACCTATCTGCAATACTGCTTGAAACCATTTTGTTCCTCATTATTTATAATATTATTATTCGGAACAGTCGATTTACACGGAACGTTGCCGTCCGCAACACATCTAGTGGGAAATCCGGTAATACTTCGGTAAGACCAGCTGTCAGTTTTCACACTACTGACTACGTGCACACCTATGTGTTAAGTACACCATAGCTGGTGGAATGGCAACGGGGCTCGTGTTGTAAAATGTATTTCTATTGCTTGTTTAAAATGAAAATAAAAAGCATTATGTACCTTCCTAAGTACGGAAGAGGTCAGATATTACAAATGATGGACACATCAACATCTAGCAGAACCAAACGTTGCGTACCCTGCAGATCGATTGAGGTCATGACCTCCCCTTGCTGCAATCATCGTTTGAACAATATTATCGTGTACCTTATTACTAATCACATAAGGTCGTATATTACCTATTAGAAAACGATTGATACATATTACTCGTAAATACACGAGTATGCCTATATAAGTTTCAAGTATTTATATTCGAAATATGGACTAATAATAATAATAATTTAATCTTAGGTGAGAACATTCAGTGCCATAGGCAGCGATCTTCCAGATCTTGCCACAAAATAATATCTAGGTATCTTATACATAATAATGTCATTATGTGTTGCCTAACACTTTGGTTGCCACAGTGAGTAGATATTATATGTTTCCCATCACTGTTTGTCATTGTAAAGTAAAGGTATGATTCCGAACTACGCTGCACGCAGCAGTACTGCCGCAACAGTGCTGTCGCGGCACTACTGGTCCCCATACAATATTTTTAAAAGCTTATATGAGATTACATTTCGAGCTAGGCTAGGCAGCAATGTAGCGGTTGTATGGGGATCAGTAGTGCCGCGACAGCACTGCTGCACGTGCAGCGTAGTTCAGAATAACACCTTTAGGTCGATCAGAAAAATTGACATCTGTCAAATCGATCAAGCTATCGTGAACAGGGTATAGTAACACATTGGGTAATAAAAATGGAGATAGATGTATTCATGTATGTGCATGCTATTCGCTCGGTTTCTTTAAATATTCTCCGTTAGGTAAGTTACTTAAATAAATAATGTTTGTTACAGACGAAGGCATCACAAAGACCTTTACCTGTGCTCGGCCACTGATCGGGCAACATGTCTTCCTTCAGCTTGTCGGTGTGGAAGGATCTTTATCGTTGTGCGAAGTCGAAGTGTTTACTACTGAAGGTAAAATGATCACTCACTCCCTCGCCTTTTTCCCATTATCATTGTCTACGTAATTTGGCTACCTACCAGTATTTACAACGGGCTATTACCGTCTGCCCTCCGCGACCGGTCTAGTGGGGGCCCACCAGTAATTTGAATTTTTTTATTAGCTGAAAAACATTCACAATATAAATTATTCAGTATTGATTAAGTCTGATGAGGATAAAACTAATTATATTACCGAAACTCCGAAACTGCACTAGGCTCAGCCTGTCGGCGGGGAGGGAGGATTTTATAGGATTATAAACTTATATAGTTAGACCATCTGTCAGTTTTCACGCTACTGAATCGACTGTATGTTTCTATGTTTTAAAAAACTTTCTATCGCGTTAGTCATTTATGATCCGTTTGGGAAAAATCTTCTTTTAATTCGAATGGTATATCGAATGGCAATTGGTTCGGAAAGTACAAAATTTGAATTAGGTGAATAACAATGATTTGAAGTAAGCATACATACCTATGCGCCAAATGTCTTAACGTCGCCAGACAAAGTGAAATTGACACAGACGATGCGGACGCAGTACAATTATGTTTGCGGCTCGGCTTTAAATGGTAGTTCAGTGATTATTATTCGCCTTAAGTGCCTATTTAGAAGCTGGTTTACATATGTTATTAAAAGCCTTTCAATAATTATTACGAAAATTAAATTCTTATTAAAATGGCTGCGTATCTGATATCTGCAATATCTGATTTATTATAAACGTTTACTTGTATAGTTAATTAATTTGTAAATTAAAAATATAAATACATACATATAACCTGTTTGTTCACATCACCTCCCTCACTCACCCAACGTTGTGGGGTCACCCTCGTCTAGATAGACAGACGGTGTAATGAAGGTCGCTGAGCGCTTCCAAGCGATCTTTATTTTGCGAGCCGTGGTCTCCCAAGACCGTGATTTTGTCTTATTATCGGGATAAGCTACTTTAGCTTTAGACACTAGTGGCTGATCGATAGAACCATTATCATTGTAACCCTTTTATTTAAAAGAGCAACCATTGAGTTTTCTATGGTATTCCAAACCGATGATAAAGACTGAATGTCTTTATTTTAGTTATATTTGAGGTTTTTTTTGTATTATATTATTCGAATAAACACATTTTAATTTGAATTATACAGAATTTTCGAACGATCGCTGCGCCCCAGTTGGAGCACCAGCAGACATAGAATTGGCTGCATTCTCAAGAAACTGCTATGAATTTAATGTGGCCAAAGGGGCGTCATTTGATGACGCTAGGAGCCAGTGTGAGACACATGGCGGTGACTTGATTCACGGTTTTCAAGTAAGTTAGAGCTATTTTATAATAACATGTTCTAGTACCTTAAAAAAATCTAAAGAAAATAAAGTCTGGAACAAAACGTTACTATAAACGTAAATGTAGGTATCGCAATTGTGAGTTTAACCCGTGAAACCTTAAGTGATTTTTAGTGTGGTCCTAGTCATAAGTCTTATTGAAAGCTAGAAAACCCTTTGTCGTTGTAGAGCAACTGTTTGATGTTGTTGAATGTTTGACTGTCTATGACCATTAATTTTTCTTACAGGGTGCGACATCAAGTTTCCTCATTCAAGAATTGGAGCGTAGGAAACCCCAGTTGAAGACACAGCTGGTATGGATCGGGGCCCAAAAAGAACCGGGACTAACATCACGCACTTGGAAATGGGTTGACGGTACAGTTTCTAAGCCAACACAGTATTATGCTACTATTTTCAAACAGTTTGGTATTTTTAAAGATTTTCTAAATCGGTGTCCGTGGTGACGAATTTAGAATACATTGTGTCACCACCCCGTTCCATCCTAAGGGTGTCTTATGAGCTGACAAAAGGAAAGGCCGCACGAAAATCTAGCCGCAAGAGAGGGAAATCTTGAAAGTGGGATTACTTTGTGCTAACTCGTCTGGCCAGCGTGGCACAGTGGGCTTATTTTATTACCCTCCATGTGATTGGAGGAGGTCCGACTCGACAGTGGGTCATTTATAAGCTGAATGGTACAAGTAGTTGTCCGTAGTGATGAATTTAGAATACATTGTGTCACCACCCCGTTCCATCGTGAGGGTGTCGTAAGAAGAAAATAGCAAAGCTGAAATCCTAGCCGCAAGAGAGGGAAATCTTGAAAGTGGCATTACTTTGTGCTAACTAGTCTGGCCAGCGTGGCACAGTGGGCTTATTACCCTCCATGTGATTGGAGGAGGCCCGACTCGACAGTGGGTCATTTATAAGCTGAATGGTACAAGTAGTTGTCCGTAGTGATGAATTTAGAATACATTGTGTCACCACCCCGTTCCATCCTGAGGGTGTCGTAAGAGCCGACAACAGAAAATAGCAAAGCTGAAATCCTAGCCGCAAGAGAGGGAAAACTGGAAAGTGGCATTACTTTGTGCTAACTCGTCTGGCCAGCGTGGCACAGTGGGCTTATTACCCTCCATGTGATTGGAGGAGGCCCGACTCGACAGTGGGTCATTTTTAAATTGAATGGTGGTAGTAGTAGATTTTCTACATACCTATGTACAAGGCGTAATTTTAAAACCGGTATTAAGTGCCCTTACACCGGTTTTTGTGATGCCCCTGCCGTAGGAATGGCTCGATGGTTAACTATATGGCGTTATCACGCTTTTATCGGTCCCCGTTCGCAATGTTGTCACGCCATCCTTTCCGGGCAGGTGTCAGCCCTATTTTACGTCTACATGTTTAGTTTACACGCTACTTCTTACGTCTATTGTTTACCGATACAGGGTGTATGAGAAACCCTATCCCTGTCATATACAATACATTGTGTCACCATCTCATTTCATCCTGAGGGTGTCGTAAGAGCCGACCTTATGAAATAGCAAGGCTGAAAGGACCGACGCCCGATGGGGCAGAAAAGTCCTCGAGTGGCGACCGCGTTCCGGAAGGCGCAGTGCTGGTAGGCCTCCCACACAGTGGACCGACGACCTGGTTAAGGTCGTCGGAAAGCAGTGGATCCGGGCGGCCCAGGACCGGCCTTTGTGGAGATCCTTGGGGGAGGCCTATGTCCAGCAGTGGACGTATTTTGGCTGAAATGATGATGATGATGCTGAAGGCTGAAATCCTAGCCGCAACAGAAAAAAAACTTGACACGAAACCTTATGCCAACCCGCCTCGCTAGCGTGGTACATTAGGCTATTCCATCCAAAGCAAAGTCTCTATAACTATTGAAAAGAGTAGTCTTAATTCTTTTTTTAACTGGTGTTCGTGAATTTCATGTTTTTAAACTATGCAGGTTTAACTTAGAACGTCGATCTATCCTGATTATTTTAATGACGGATCATTATCTGTATTCTATTCGACGGTACCATAACGGAAAATATTCTACGCGTGCCCAATAGAGAGAGAGCGAGAGGGGGGGGGGAGAGAGTAGAGTCAATACTTCTATTTTCAAAATTATCATAGAATTTTCAGTAATTGTTTTAAATCAAAATATGTTTACTTTGTGGTGACGGTTTTAGAATGCATAGTCTCACCGCCATACATCCCGAGGGTATTGTAAGAGCCGATAAAAGGAAATAGTAAGTCCGATAATCGAAAGCAGTTACAGTTTCTAAGCCAGCACAGTATTACAGCACAGCTACTATTTTCACACATTTCAGTTTGAAATAACGTAATAGTATATTTCATTACAAGTGCGGAAAGGCTGTCATTACAAGGAGTTCCGACAAATGTCTACCCGAGCCGAGGCGCAGCCGAAGGCGAGGGTTGACAGACGGAACAAGTTGCAATGACGGTTCCGCACGTGTACTGAACGACTATTTTTAATACAGTTGCGAAAAAATGAAGCAATTTAATAAAAACACAATAAACTCAACTAATCATTTCTGAAAAATGACGCCGACCGTAGAATATAAGCAGAGATTTTTTTTTCTTCACCCATTCTGGTAGGCAAAAGGAACAATGCCCATACAGCCAAGTCTTCAGTAGAATTTTTTTATTGATATGAAATGAAATTTAATTAGATGAAATGAAACTCATTCAATCAAATAATTAAATCTGATATTGAAACAAATTAGTACCTACGTAGTTTCTTTTTAGAAATATACGTATTTGCATGAATCATAAAAACTTTTATGATTATTTTTAGTAAAAACTTCATGGTTGGTTTTTCCTTTTAATAGACATTATTTTGACAGTTGGGAAAGAGAACGCACTAGTGCGGGAATGGTAAACAAAAAGCACGCGTGTGTAATAGCCCACTTCCCAAACGCTATACGTCCCTGCAATATGCCACTTTTTGAGCAACTGTATTATAAAACGATTTTCTAAATCAGTGTCCGTGGTGACGACTTTAGAACCCATTGTTACACCCTCAGTATGAAACGGGATGGGTTTCATCCTGAGGGTGTCTTATGAGCTGACAAAAGGAAAGGCCGCACGAAAATCTAGCTGCTAGAGAGGGAACATTTTATACGAAACCCTGTGCCAGCGTGGTCAGCGTGATACAGTACCCTCCATGTAACTGGAGGAGGCCCGACCCAGCAGTGGGTCATATATATGCTTAGTGGTGGTAGTAGTAGTAGTAAAAAACAGTGTTGCTTATATCCTGAAATGTTACAGGTGAGGTGGTTTCCAAGCCGACATGGGGAAAGGATCAGCCGAACAACTACAACGGCGAACAGAACTGCGTCGTACTGGACGGCGGCCGTGCCTGGCTTTGGAATGACGTTGGCTGCAACCTTGACTACCTACACTGGATCTGCCAGTACCGTGAGTGTCACCTAAATAGGTACATATCTAATTTATTCTGCTAGCCCTGGCGATTGTGCGGTATGCGAAGGTATGATACAAGTTAGATACTTCTTTTTGCTGTGTTGCCTCGTTGGTCTAGTGGTTGGATGAGTCGCCTTTGGATCACGGGGTCCCGGGTTCGATTCCGGGGCCGGGCAAGTGTCTTTGTGTAAATCAGAGACACTTGCTGCGAGTCTGGGTGGGTGTCATTGGTGTTAGATAACTACATGTTACAAAAATTTCCCCGCGATACTAGTTAAAAAAATGCATAGTATTCGTGTCATAAAAAAGTATATTAAGAATTCATTATTATTGTAGTGGTCTATTTCATCTAAATTGTTTTATCAAAACTACGTTTATTTATTAGAATACGTATTATTTACTTTTTATTCGTATTTATTTATTTAGTGCGATTTTTCTATTTCACCATGGCGCCTTGTTTGTCTATGCCATATACTCATGTAACTCCTAGACTCTGAGGCTTTTGGTCACTGGTCCCTGGTCAGATTCCAGGGGCGGCAAATGAATTTGTGTAAGCCATGTGTTCAGGGCCTGAGTGTCTTTGTATTCGTGAATTATATCTAGGTAAAGAGCTACCGCGATACAAGGTTTTAACGCCTGTAAAAATCATTAAAAAAAGTTCCATGACCGCCATTTACAACCAATCAGATGGCGTCAGAGATGGCAATCAACTCCAAGCAAAATTTGTAATTACAACACTTAATTGTAGTTGACTTTACGATCGAATATTCTTTTTAACTTGCACTATCGACACAGGCCGATGTGATTGTGCAAACCTAATAATAGCTTGACATATGCGAAATGTGTGATTGAAAGTGTTTCAATTCGTTTGAAATTGGTAATAACACCGCCATGCCTATGCGCCATGCGATGCTCCAAGCAATGTAGTAACTGCATACGCAACTGTGTGTTTCGCAATAATAATCGTTCATAATCGCCTATTTATATTCATAATGTACGTGTAATATGTGTGATGCGTCTTAGGAGCAGCTTAATTGCCGTGTGTTAATGAAGGTTTAAGAATTCGAATGCTTATTTATGCTGCCACGTTTCATGGATATTCATATTCGTGCAGTCCATTCATTCTTTGCGTTTTTATGTCTTTTCTGCTTTGTATGTAACTGCTTTATTTTCGGCTTTTAAATCCAAACTCAGCAGTCATCGTCAAGTACGAATAGCTATCTCATTCAGTTCGCTATTCTACGCCATTATATTAAACTCACGCTGTGCTCCTACCTCAATCTTTGCTAATGCTGGCCAGACGGGTTGGCACAGGGTTTCGTTCTCGTGGTTCTGCATCAGATCCCACAATGCCGCAACAGGACGCGAGTTGGAGCACCCCGGGGAGGTTTAGTGAGTAGGCCCCCACTATGGGGGAGAGTCCCACACTCCCCTCGCTGGCCATCCCCGTTGCCGGCGAGGAAGTCCATAAAGGATTTTACCCCGAGTGAACAAAAAAAAAGGGGTTTCATATCAAGTTTTCAAACTCTACTGGCCAGGTTATTAGCCTTTTCACTTCCTTTTGTCGGCTCTTACGACACCCTCAGGATGGAATGTGGTGGTGACACTATGTGTTCTAAATCCGTCACCACAGGGACCGTGTTTGTAAATAGCAGTTGATGTTTATCCTAAAGTCTTACAGAACATATGGTGGGTAATCGATAATATTATTTTAATCGATATTGCGTGTTGTATCAACGAATTAACTCGATTATATAAAGTATCAATACTATTTTATAAGACTAGTTACCATCAATGAATATAACCAGCGTTAAATCGTTCTACTTATCAACTACGAGGAAGGAACTCTTGGCCGCCCCTTTGTATGCCTGTTAGACTAATCTACAGTGATCTAACTAGCGGCTTTAAGCAACAGGTCGAACACGTCATTTGTATGCAATGTCTACTAGTCTCGTATTTTGTAGTTCGAATGATTTTGACATGTGCAAATAAGAATCAAATTTAGATTGTATGTGACGGATTTATAATACATTGCCACCCACCTAATCCATCCTACTACCTAATATGTTTCACGCGAGGCGATAGACTAATTAGTTAGCCGCAAAATAAAGTTGGAATTCTAACAAGTATGGCCCAGGTCCCAGGTGCCAAGGCGCTGGGTAAGACAGACGAAAGGAAAAACAAAGGGCAAATAATTACCATTCATTGCTAAAAAGGACACGGACTACAAGTCTGTGGTGTTGTCACAAAATAAACTAAAAAAAAGGCATGGCAAGGAAGAAATTTTATGTCAGTATGACTAAATTTCCCCTATCTAATCACAGGAAGCCTGCCCCAGTAGTGGATTATTTATGAGCCGATATGACTAAGGATATAAATCACAAAAAAAATGATTTTTTTTAATAGATAGAGTGATTCAAGAGGATGATTTATATGTATAATACATGCGTAATATTGTGGAGAAACAATTATAAATTTAGATGTTCATCATTGCACCCGTGCGAGGCCGGGGCGGGTCGCTATTTAAATATATACATACATGTTTTTGACTAATGCGAATCTTTGACTTAATTAATGCGAAAATATCTGGCGAATTGTTCTATTTATACTATTAAAGTCAATACGAAAATAAAGACTGAAATCATTTCATAAAGCCACATTCATTTCACCAGTGCCTCCGTCTTGTGGGAGCCCGGATAAGCTGCTGAACACCACAATCGAAGGCCAGGACTACGAAGTGGGAGCATCCATCGCGTATCGCTGCCCTGAGGGTCATATGCTGCTTGGAGATAAGACGAGAGAGTGCAAGAGTGACGGCTTTTGGTCTGGCACGGCGCCGAGCTGTAAATGTAAGTAGTACCTAATTGTTTTAGTAAAAGTAAAAACTAGTACTACTAGGACTAGAACCCTAAGTGTGGGATTCAAGCATGCATATGATAGACAGCTGTAACTTTGGCAGCATGATGACGATATTTAATTCTGGTAATGTTTTTATCAGTGGTGGATTTACACTAGGGGCAGTCGGGGCTAGTGCCCAGGGCGGCAAATTTTCTAGGGCGGCAAAATTTGGAAAGTGATAAAATAATTTCTTTACAATATATAATTAACTAATTCTTTTAAATAAACATTTTTATCTTCCAAGAAATATAATTTAATCAAATTAAAATTTTGTATGTTATAATATAGGAAATATAAGTAAAAACTATTCAAATAGTTTCATTAATTTATTTCCTTAAAATAAAATTTAAGTCATAGGGCGGCATTTTCGTCTGCCCCAGGGCGGCATAAATTTAAATACGGCCCTGGTTTTTATATTAATTAATTTGCTTCAGTATGTTCCATTCCATTCCATCCTGAGGGAGTCGTAAAAGCCGACAACAGGAAATGACAAGGCCGAAAACCCAGCTGCAAAAGAAGGAAAACTTGAAACGAAACCCTGTGTCAACCCGTCTGGCCAGCGTGGCGTAGTAGGCTAATTACCCTCCATGTAGTTGGAGGAGGCCCGACTCAGCAGTGAGTCATTTATGGGCTGACTAGTAGTAGTAGTTGTCCGTGTGGTGACGGATTTAGAATACACAATGTCACCAACCAATGTCTTTTGTAAGAGGCGACTAAAAGAACGCAAGAGGCAGATCACCTAGCCCCAAGAGAAGGAAAACTTGACAGAAACCCTGTGTCAACCCGTCTGGCCAGCGTGGCGTAGTAGGCTAATTACCGTCCATGTAGTTGGAGGAGGCCCGACCCGGTAGTTGGTCATTTATGGGCTGTAACGACTAATAGTAGTAGCCAGTTTCAGTATGCAAGTATATTAATAGTCCGCCAGAAAACAGTTCTGGCGGACTATTAATTATACATATAAAAAATGGTTATTTATGTGTGTAGATGTTAACTGCGGCGTACTGACACCAATTCAAGACGGTGATGTAGCCCTGGTCGATGACCGGACAACATACGGAGGGAAGGCCGTCTATTCCTGCCGAGAAAACTACACGCTTGTTGGGAACTCTGACCGTTTCTGTGGAGACGAGGGCATGTGGACTGGAGAAGCCCCGAAATGTCTATTCGACTGGTGTCCTGAACCCCCACCGGTGACGGGTGCCATTGTATCTGTCAATGGACACAAGGCGGGCGATCTTGCGACTTATGCGTGTCAAAATGGATTTATATTATTTGGTTCACCTGTAAGTATCCTACTTATATTATAAACGCGAAAGTTTATAAGTATGGATGGATGGATGTTTGTTACTCTTTCACGTAAAGACTACTGAATGGATTTTAATGAATCTATACAATAATATAGCATAGACATCAGGATAACACATAGGCTACAATTTATAAATATATTGTGTGAATTGCCGAACTATAAGTGTGAAGTGGGTAGAAAAAATAATGCGTAAAAATAAATTTCAGCGCAGCTGGTATACTATAAATTCAAGTAAATGTTTGCATACATAAACAATAAAGGTGAATGTAATTCCTACTATTTTCATCATCAGTGAATACAATTCAACTAGTGAAACGACTACCGTCAGTGTGGCAACGGTTTTAGAATATCACGACTAAAGGACCGATACAGGCAGATCATCTAGCCACAGTAGAAGGGAAATTTGAAACAAACCCTGTTCCAGCCCAGCGTGACACAGTAGGTAGGGTAATTTCCCCTCAAGAATTTGGATGAAGTTCGACTCTGTAGTACGTCATTTAAAGGACTAAGATGACACACAATGTTTGCCGTCTAACTTCCGCAACCCATCTAGCGGGACAACCCACAACAACCGATAATTATTTCGATAAACCAGCTATCATTTTTCACGCTGAATCGCAGCTACTGTACGTGCTCTCGGAAGCACGGAGGAGATCAGATGTAACACCCATCTAACATGCTTAAACAGAATAGGCAAAAAAGTTATTGCAATGAATAAAACAAAGGAGTAGCTATGTACGTTAATAAATATTGTGTTTGTATACAGTCAGGAGGCAGATCACCTAGCCGAAAGAGAAAGAAAACTTGTTAAAAACCCTGTGCGAACCCGTCTTGCCAGCGAGGCACAGTAGGCTGATTACCTCCATAAATTTGGAGGAGACCCGACTCAGTGGTGGGTCATTTATGGGCTGAAACGACGACGTATATACATAAGTAAATTAGCTAGTACATAATAAATTCATTAGTAAAATATAGAATGAAATAGATTAAGCGTAGATAGTAAGAAAAATTTGTAATAAATAAACAAGAAAATTTCAGTCATTTCCCCCGTCCTGGCAAAAACGCAAACGAGGCAAGGATAAAGGCATAAGGATAAATAAGTAGGATAGATAGAAATTAGAAAAATACCATAGGAATTGGGAATTCCACCCAAAAAGGACGAATGTCTAGTATGCGGAATGAAAGTGCGAGAGGAATGACGAGGGAGAAGAAGCAATTAGTATATAAAATTCTCTATGCAGAGGTTGAGTGAATAAAACACAAAAAGAACATGCTTAATCTGCAGATACTCGCAATACAAAATTTGGCCAAGCTAAAACTAAAATCAACTTCCAGAGCGTTACGTGCACCCTTGGAGGCGTCTGGTCTGGAACACCTCCGTCTTGCAAATACGTCGACTGTGGCACACCCGCTCAGATCCATAAAGGCTCGTTCTCATTGCTCAACGGTACAACAACGTATGAGTCTATAGCCCAATTCAACTGCGATCCTGACTACTGGCTCGCTGGGGCTGATGTGCTGACTTGCAATCGTGATGGAAAGTGGTCTCACGATATACCATCGTGTGAATGTAAGAAAATTGAGAATTTTGTTTCCCTTCTTTTCTTCTCTTTCAGGTATTTGCTAGAGCTTCCCTTTGATTATTGGGTAGATATTAAACAAAATGGTGGCCGATGTCTATTTCCAAGTATGGGAAACCTATTTCAGGAAACCTAAGTCGTGTTCCGTAATGGTAATGAAGCAGAAACAATCAAATGAGTATTATAAACAGCTGTTATCCATAAATTTAAAACAATACTTTAGAATTTCATATGACAAGGTTTCATCATCATCATCAACATTTCAGCCAAAAGACGTCCACATCTGGACATAGGCCTTCCCCAAGGATTTCCACGAAGGCCGGACATAAGCCGCCCGCATTCATCGCTTTCGGTCCACTGTGTGTGAGGCCAACCAGCACTACGTTTACAGTGATAAAAATTTCATAATTTACCCATTGTTTTTTTTCTATTATGAAACAGCCCACCTTTCTACTCTGTCCTGTTTCCACATACCCAAAAATACATTCTTTATTTCTCTAATTATCGGTCGAATTATTTGTAGTGATAACGTGTCCGGACCCCGAGGTACCAGCTGGCGGATATATGGAAGCTTACGATTACAATGTCCACTCCACTATTGACTTCCACTGCGAGACGGGGCACAAGCTCGTGGGTGAACTAAGCCTGGTCTGCCAACAAGATGGCGAGTGGTCCGGCGAGTCACCGAAGTGTGAATGTAAGAAATAAAAACAACGTTTATATGCATGAGTAACTAAAATTGCAAAAAAGTACAGCTAAGTATCTACTACATTGTTAAAAGAAAGAATTCCAGCGAGAAGGATTTTGATTAGATTTGGAACGTAAGAAAAAGTGTAAGATATTATAAATGCAACATTATCAAAATGTGTTGTTGAGTTGTTGTAGAGTATCCAATGTATAAATCTTTTCTAAAATGTACTACTGTTACCATTTTAGATGTAGACTGTGGAAAGCTACCGCCTCTACCATATGGTGCGGCAGAACTTCTCAACGGCACAACGCACTTGGGCAGTGTGATCCAATACTCCTGCACAACAAACTACAGACTTGTCGGACCGGTCCGAAGAGTATGCACAGAAGAATTCCAGTGGAGTGACTCCTCACCTAGATGTGAAGGTAACGTAACAGTTATTTTATAAGCTTAAAAATGTTTTCACCATCTTGTGCAAACGCCTGATCAATATTAGTGTAGCCCTCGCACAAATTGGTGATTGATATGCTCTATAAAGTATTGCTGAACTAAGCGATTGATGCTGTTCGTTTGTCTCGGGATAACTCGCGAATGGTCCAGTCATCGATTTGCCTAATTTTGATCTTGTAATATTTGTGGCAGTTGAGGGAAGATTTTAACGGTAACATAAATGTTAGGTAAAGGAAAATAATAAAGCCGATAAATAAGGTTTCCAATAAAGAGAGACAAAACGTACATCAGATAGTTTTTTTTTTAATTTAGTATTTATTAAAATTACATGTATAAAGTAATAAAAATACATTGCAAGTAAAGCAACATAGATAAACATATTAATATGTAAAAAAATATAATAAAATGAAACTAATTTAATATAACTTAATAAATTAGGCCTAAAATACTGGCAGCATTTCCCCTTTGAATGGCCAGGCTTAACCGCTGGCTCGGTTTAAATTGATTAAGTTAATAAACTTTATGTCTGTAGATGATGATGATTTACCGTATAGCTTGTATGGTTATTTTCAAATTACAAGTATACACTTCAACGTAATAAGTGGTCCATTCGTTCGTTCGTTCGTTCGTTCGTTCGTTTTTGGAAGAAGTTCTACAATGTTGGCCTTGTTTCCAGAAATCCGCTGCTCCGACCCAATAGTGCCAGAGAACAGCATTGTTTCGGTGACCGGCAACGACCGTAACCATGGAAGAACGCTTATTAGAACTGCCGTTACCACGACCATCGGGAACAGTTACCGCATTGGGGCGCTCGTGAAGTATCGCTGCGAGAGGGGCTACAAGGTCGTCGGGGAGAGTTTGTCGTCATGCGATGACAATGGCCAATGGAGCGGGGTCACGCCCAGGTGTCAATGTAAGTGGTTTAAACTTATTTAGAATAAATACTATCAGCAACCCATTCGATCCTGGGGGTGTCGTAAGAGCCGACTAAAGGAAATTGCTTTGCCATCCTGTCTGCCAACGTGGCACAGTCTGCTAATTACCTTCATGTAATTGCCAAACTTAAGTGGCAGTGGGCAGGGCACATAGCTCGCAGGACCGACGCCCGATGGGGCAGAAAAGTCCTCGAGTGGCGACCGCGTTCCGGTCGTCGGTCCTCCCACACGGTGGACCGACGACCTGGATAAGGTCGCCGGAAAGAAGTGGATGCGGGCGACGTCTTTTGGCTGAAATGATGATGATGATGGATTGGAGTTCACCGTGCAGTGACGGATTGAGAATACATAGTGTCGCCACGCAATTTCATCGTCAGGGTGTCTTAAAAGCCGACAAAAGGAAATTTTAAGGTCGACCACCTAGCTCCAAGAGACGGAAAACTTGATACAAAACCCTGTGTCAACCCGTCTGGCCAGCGTGGCATAGTAGGCTAATTTCCCTCCACGACTTTTGGAAGAGGCCCATTTCAGTAGTAAATCATTCATGGGCTGAAACAAACGATGAAACCTACAAAATTAGAAGCATCCACACCAATTTTATTTTAATCAAGTCCTCAAATTAACTCTACAAAATAATTGTCAAGATTAACCCAAGATCATCACTATGTAATATCGGCTGACTAAAGGCCGTGGAATGTGCCATGGATCGAATATTATTTTATTTATTTTATTACTATTCGGGCATCTTACAGCTTGTACATATTTAAATATAACTTATAAAAACAATTTTGGCCATTTATAAGTTTCTACTGATAAAATATTTGTTCATTAAATACAGTAAAGGCTCGATCAGCAAAAGTGGTTTTATAAAAAGTAAGCATTCGTTAACGCTGGTTTAAGCTTGGACACATTGGTGTTAAATAACTCTAGATCATATTCTAGAACACTTCATTGAAAATTATACTAGAATATTATACTAGAAGTGTATCCATTGTCTTTTTCCACTACTACATCCATTTATGGTTCGGTTAGCATAAAAACATCGTATTTCTATATTACTTCTAGATGTGGACTGTGGGAATCCGGGCCTGGTCCAGAACGGAAAGGTGACATTAGCAACCAACGCGACGTACTATGGAGCAGCTGCTTTGTATGAATGCGAGGAGCATTGGCAACTGGATGGCGTCTCGAGGAGACTGTGTCAGGACGATGGCACTTGGAGCTCGGAGGCCCCAGTGTGCAAAGGTATGTGAAAAGAGATAGATGGATTGTTGTGAATGGGAACATGCATTTGAAAGACATTAATAGGTATGACACCGAAAGTAGTCAAAAGATGATCATGGTAGTTATAAAATAACGAATTATTAAGGTTTTGTCATACAACCTACGTTCCTTTTGAATTTTAATTTTGACACGCACATAGGACTCCCAACATTTTTGCCGTGCCATTTTGTAAACGATATATCTTATAGTTTATCTGTGAGGTAATATTGGTCGACTATTAAGCCTATGCTAGTCATTTCTTCATTGTGTCTTTATGAGGTCGGCTAATGTGTAGTGTGCCTAAAAGCGACGTAAACATTCGATGCATGTATAACAAATATTTATTTTCCTACTCGATATTATCGATGCCATCTATTTTAGAGAGTTTTACGAAATACCTATAGCCATTACCTCAGGATCGCTAGACCTACTATACTATAGTTTAAGCCCCAACTAACACAGTCATGGAGCGATTATTATTAGAACATTTCTTCTATAGCACACTTATTTTAAGTACGTATAAAGGAATATTGAATGTTTTAAGATTAAATGCTCTACAAATAGTTAATAAAGCCTAATGGTACCTAACTTGAAGTAATTTTATAGATAAGATGAGATAAAAATATCCATTTTAGCTATTGGTACTCTTATCTTTGTCTATAAAGAGACTTAAGTCTATATAAAATACTTTTAAAGATATTTTTCAGTTTGTCTAAAAAAAAGATAATAATAACACGTTTTAAGGTGTTTTATTCCAAAAATTACTTAGTTAAGTGCATTTGTATTAAATATTTGAATTGGATGATTTTATGCAATGGGGACTGTGAAAAAAATTTAAAGGGTTTGGCTTTCGTGGAAACATCGGCAAGTATTTGAAAAGGAAGAAAAATGAAGAAGAGTTGCAAAATAATTCAGATTCAGAATCGAAACTTTCTAGTAACTTCCTCCAAAACGCGGCAAATTTTTCTACGATAGAGGATAGAACTGAATTTGCGTCTCGCCTACAACATCACAGAATTATGTTAGTGAACAGTCCAATTCGGATGAAAACAATAAAATCCAATTGCCTCAAAAGGGATCTGCGCCAACTCATGCTATGCTATAACTCACATAGCCTTGATGGACTTGTTTCAAATAACAAATAATTTTCAACCCGATACCCTACCAAAGGATCCCAGAACATTGCTGCAGAGTCTAAGAACGATTCGATTCGAACGGGCCTCAATACGATGGAAAAACGTCTTGTCTCAATGTGTCTTGCCAGTTATGACATATGGCACAGAGTCTTGGTAGCTGACTACGTGCTCCATCAGAAGGCTCAAAGTCACCCAAAGGGCAATGGAGCGGGTTATGCTCGGAGTTTCCCTGCGAGATTGAATCAGAAATGAGGAGATACGCACGCCAACCAGGGTCACCGACATAGCCCACAGGATTGCCAAACTTAAGTGGCAGTGGGCAGGGCACATAGCGCGCAGGACCGACGCCCGATAGGGGTGAAAAGTCCTGGAGTGGCGACCGCGTTCCGGAAAGCGCAGTGCTGGTAGGCCTCCCACATCCTGGACCAATGACCTGGTTAAGGCCGCTGAAAAACGATGGATGCGGGCGGCCCAGGACTGGCATTTGTGGGAATCCTTCGGGGAGGCCTATGTCCAGCAGTGGACGTCTTTTGGCTGAAATGATGATGATGATGATGATGATGAAAAATACAACTTTTTTACTCTTCAATTGATTAATTAGCTTGCTTTGTTACTGCATAAAATGGTCCACCGTTCACAACACATCAAATGACTGAAATGAGTATTTTAACAAGTAAAATGCAACTTTAAAAAAAACTTATAATAAATAATATTCAGATTTGGTATTTTTTTTAATTAAATCTTACATTTACAGCGGGCGCTCTTATTTTATGAGAGTCTTACATAGGTACTATTCGACGATAGAATTTCAATCGCATATAGATTTGCTTGATCACCCATCAACTAGCTAAAACACAAGTAGGTAATACCTATACGAAATAAGAAATTTCTTACGCCATAATGCAATACAATAATAAGTTAAAATAACTCTTGTAAGTTCTGCTCCATTATATGTCGTTGTCCTAATACAAATCAAATGTTACTTAATGTTGTTAATATTGAGTTAATTTTGACTTAAAAATTTGACGAGTAAAGACTTCTCTAAAGGTCTCAACTTTATCTATAAACTATCTACAAGTAAAATTTCTGGTCTATAAACTGTTTAGTGAGATACTAGAAAAATCTCTACAGACAAATTGAAAATTTACAACTCTTATCTCTATCTATTCATGTTCTCTTAACTCATTCTTATGAGAGCGCATAAGGTTGTATCCACTTTTACTAAACTGTGTCTATAAGCGTTCTTGAATATAACTTGGAGATATTTTAGACAGTGAAATTAAATTCTATTAGATGTCTAATAGTGCGTTTTTAGACGCGAATGTGTTACTTGGGCGGTTATTGTTACAACCGGTGTATCTACATATGCATAACTAAATAAATCACTTCAGTAACTCGAATTTACCCACACACACACACACACACACACACACACACACACACACACACACTCACACACACTCACACACACACACACACACACAATCTAAGAATTTTACTGATTCTAGATATACTAAGGCAAGTGCTAGTGGACACTGCCTTAGTTTAACTACGTGTCTATTTAGGTTACACTAGCTGTACCCTGCGCGTGCTGCTGCCAATGACTAAAATAAATTTGAAGGAAAGGCATTACTTAAATACTCAATTTCTTTTTGTTCAGTAGGTATGCTTCGTGGGCTCATGCGCAACACTTTGCTGAAGATCATCACACGATCAAATGCATAGTTTACGATTATCTAAAGGAAACACAGACAAACATTCATTTTTAATTATGTTACATTTTAATAAGAATGACGTATTCTTTACAAGAGTACATTATTACAAAAAAAAAGGCTGAAATGAATATCTTTGTCAACAGAGATTACTTGCACCGACCCGACGCTGCAGATCAAGGATAGTATTGGTCTTCTAGTAGCCATTTCAACTCTCAGTATAGGCGGAGAAGCCCACTACCGTTGCGAACGTGGATATAGTTTACAAGGAAACCAGACCAGGACGTGCATGCCAAAGGGACAGTGGAACGGCGCACCACCTGTTTGCATTCGTGAGTAAAATATATCTCAGCATTGTGAACTTACTTCATAAAGTTATATTCTAATATTGTCTAGACGGTGAACCAAAAGAGTAAGCCTAAGTGAATAAAGATAATGATCGACTCAAAACTCAATTAATTTAATTAATTGAAATTTAATTTTTCATCTCGAAGATTGACAGAGACTTTGAAGTTATTTTTAAACACGATTTACTTTACAATCGTTGTGTTTCATCTAAACTAATATTATAAAGAAGAAAGACTTGATTGTTTGTTTGCATTGAACAGGTTCGGACACTACTGGATCTATTTGAAAATTATTTCACCATTAGAATCGTTAACACATTATCAATGATGAACAATATATTATGCGATAGACATTTTCAAAAGGGACGGTATGAAAACTTCGATAAAAGAACCAGTTAATTTGGTCTTAAGTAAACTAGCTATTGTGATTAGTGTCCCACAAGCTCTTCTTGAGTTCTATGTCTCTATCTATTTAAGACAGATTATTCTGGTGTCACCACGCCGTTCCATCCTGAGGGTGTCGTAAGATCCGACAAAAAGAAAATAACAAGGCCGATAACCTAGCCGTAAGTAAAGGAAAACTTGAAAAGAAACCCTGTGCCAAGCCGTCCGGCCAGCGTGCCTTGTTGGTTAAATGTGCTGCCTTTCGATTACGGGTCCCTGGTTCGATTTCGGGGTTGGGCAAGTGTATTTGTGTAAACCAGAGGCACTTGCTTCGAGTCGGGGTGTCTGTCATTTGCGGTGCTGAATTTCATATTTGCAAACTGCCCCGCGATACAGGGTAAACATAATGTGTGGGTTCGTTTTTCAAAATAGAAAAATAGAAGGGTCTTTTGTGATTTGAATGGATCTATTTAAGTTATGTAGTTAAAGGAACTGATTTTTTTTAACAGCGATCGACTGCAAATCTGCTGGCAGCATTGAAAACGGGAGGATCATTGTGTCGAATGGCTCAACACTCTTCGGCAGTTCCATCGAATACCATTGCTTACCGCAGTACCAACGAGTTGGACCATTCCTGCGCAAGTGCATGGACGATGGAAAGTGGTCTGGGGAGGAGCCAAGCTGTCAGCTGGTCACGAACGAGGCCGCGGAGAATGGAACATTACCTTTGAGTGTTGGCGTCGGCTGTGGCATCGTGTTGTTCTTATTGATGTTACTGGGAGTGATTTATTTAAGACTGTAAGTATAAAGCTTTCGTTTATTATTATAGTCTGTGGTAAAATTGAAAATATAAGTAAAATATATTTATAAATATAATTTACATTAGTATCAGATATTATAAGACATTAAATACGAGAAAAGCTATTTTAAGTATATTAATAGCTGACCCGCTAAACGTTGTTTTGCCATATTAATAAATAACAATATGTAACTTATTGTATGTTGGGATGGAGGCTGTGACTGAAAGAGGAATGGAATTAGTAAGAATACCTACTAAAATCCCATATATTAGCGATATTAATAGTTGGTGGAAGAATATGATTATGCCATTTCATAAAAAATAAAATGAATCCCAAATACCACCTCGAGGAATAAAATAGTTACTGGTAGCCGTTTCGGAGGTCTCCGATAACAAACACTGTGAGAGGAGATTTTTATATAATTTAGGAAGAAAAGCATTTCAGGAGATCTGACTCATTCTTGGGCCATTTATGGGCTTCGATAATGACGATTCAGTCATCGTCATCATTTCCTTATCTCGTATAAAGTTAATGACCCACTGTAAGCCACATTTCCTCGGTGAAATATTCCTGCAGGAAAATTGTTTGCCTAACAAATTTTCATCAGGTAACTATTAGGTCACTTTTCGGATGGAATGCGTTGGTGACGCAATGTATTCTTAATCAATCGTCATACGGACAGGGAAAAGCAAAATTTCATTTTGCAACACTCTCGATTAGGTAATGTGGTCGGTAAAATCGGTTATGATTTACCATCAAATCGGATAATACATGTTTATCCGATTTGATGGATTAACTGCAAAACCGCTGTCTTCTTCACAGGCGTAAAGCAACACCAGTAAAGAACACAGAGAACATAGAGGGTGCCGAACGTAAAGAGGACCAGAACGCAGCAGTAATGAGCTATGCGACGCTCCACGACACGAACGGACGACATATCTACGACCATGTCACCGACAACGTGTACGACTCGCCGTACAGCGAGCAGATCGCCGACAACACAGCGTATGGCCGCAGAAGCGACACGGACTCCGCCTACGAACCGGAGCCGACGGGGCCGAATGCTGTGGTCACCATTAATGGCGTCGCTGTTCGCTGATATGGTTGCATAAACCTGACTGCGTCAGCTACACGGCTTGGTAACCGAATAAGACGGTAATTGGTGTTCCTCTGTGTTACCTGTTAAATTCTAAGTGGTTACCATTGACTCGAAGTGTTCAAACGATACGATAGTTGTAGGGTTACTTCAATAACATCGCTAGCGATCACCAACCCTTACTAGGTATTGTACCAAAGATGTAATTGTGTTGGATTTGTGTTTATCTAAGACTGCAGTTCTGAACTTGTTGCCAACCAACGAATTTTATAACAACTTTTATTGCTTATAGTTCTCTGTTGACGAATAAACATACTTATATTGTTTTTTTTAAAACGCCAATGTTGTAAATATTTTCGTTTAGAATTGTAGTCTTAACGAACACTCTGAATCTTAATAATCAAAAACAATTTTTGGATGGAAAATAATTATGAAATATATTTATTGTCATAGAGGTATTTTACTAATGTATTTATTGTAATGTGAATGTTTTTCATGCCAAAATAAACTCGCTATTTTCTTCATAAGCGTAACTACTATACTTTAAAATGCTTTATTTACAATATGATTTCAGTGCATTGATAAAAAGGAAATGTAAGCTAGAAACATGCCCCTTAAATACCCGGTCTGCCTATACCTCGCAAACTATAGAAATTCTGCAAATCGTAAACTCAAATGATTAAAAAACATAACAATCTAGTTTAAGTGTGCTTTGTTCCTTAATTATGTTTATGGCATTTTAATAACATTATTAACTAATTAGACACTTTTGAAGTTGCAATTTTCATCATTCTATTAAATCTGCGTGTCTATTTCATATTGCGTAGGTATTTAACTTCTCTGAACGTTTGCGTTTTGTAAATATTATTTAAGTTACGATTATTTTTAGTTTACACTGCCTGTATAAATTGTCTTTTATATGTTTATAGAATGTAAATATTTTTGTAATGGCGCAGCAACTAATCGTCTCGGAATATTGATATTTATCTTTAGTGCAGTAGATTACAATCGTCTTGAACCAACGGGGAAAGTTCACGCATGCCTTCCTTCTCCGCCAATCACCGCTAAGGAGATCCAAAAATCAACTATTGCCCAGGATCAAGATGTTTGTTAATTACTATAGCTTATTATTGTGTACAATCGTTATTTTATTTTGTGAAAATGTGTATAGTAATTATTGCAGGAAACCAAAATATGAATTAGAAGATAGTGATATTTTTCTTTATCTTTCCTAATAAATTCTTTGCCAATTTTAATGACTTATTGTTGAAGAATGACAGAAATTTGCATTAGTGATGAGACGTAACTATTTCTTTATTTCTGCGGCGACGGTTGCAAATAGGCCTCCCGCATAGAACGCCAACAGGTACTGTACGCAAAGTACGTTTTCGGACTCGCAGAGGCCTTTATGGGATGGTCCGTCCGTTTGTAACGTATGTTGCGCCCGCAGCCATTCGTTCTCCGGAAATATTTAAAGCGACCGTTAGGGATGAAAGCAGAGCTCAAGTTTTAACATTATGCGTTAGCTACCAAAAAAGCAACAAACGTAGTATTATTACTACTAGGAGATTTACAGTTTTAATTATTTAGAGAGCAATATTTCGTTCAGACAACTATTCAAAACTCGTTCTGGCGATGGTCTCTCTCCACAATCTTTTTATTTCAACATATACTTTAACTTGAAGTTCGTATGCCTAATTTAATTAACCCCTTATTAGGATTAATGGGAGGCGAGCAGAGGAATTCTTTTGTTCGAAATGATGTTTATGATAATGTGATTGATGTTATGAATTAAGTGACGGTCGATTATTAACTACTATTTTTGTTATATTTTATATGTACAATAATGATAATTTTAGATAGGTTAGACGTACATTCGTTAAATAAATGTTCTGAATGTGACAACATTGATTTTATAATCATATACCTAGTCGCAAGTGTTTTGTTTTTAAAAACGAAACACCTTTTTTATAGTGGGGGAAACCTTTTATAGGTCCCCAGCCGGGCGACGGAACTGGGGTATGTGGGAGTCCCGGTCGCGATGAGTTGATGATTGCGAACCACTAATTTTATTGTCTGCGCCGGCTATCTGTCGTTTGGGAAACTTCGTAATCGGCATAATAGCATCCAGAGCTCTCCATCAAAGCGTGGCGCCCGCCTGTACAAGCGGGTCAAGGCCCCAGCAGGGTAACTGAACATGCTCCCCACCGGGGAGCGTAACCCGTGGCCTTGTTTCGGGCAGTTGAGAGACAGTTGGTTTTAGTGGGCAGGTTGGAACGCAATTTTTGAAGAAGGTCAAACCCGGTAGTTTCATTTAGGGTTTCATTTACGGGCTGAAATAATGAAATATATACAGCTCATGACTAAAATAGAATAACTTTAAACTTTAGGTAGAACTGATTCTCTTTGCGATTATAGAACCACAGACATGTTATCACTTAATTTTTTTAATACTTACCAGTAAAAATACGACGGATGAAGAATGTATACTGTCACCACCTAAGTCTATCTTGAGGATGTCTTAAGAGCCGATAGAACAAAATGACTGATAAAGTAAAGACAAAACCAATATAGATACCTAATTGGTTTTATTCAACATAAAGGGCCTCCGCGCATTTTGCGGTCAGGCCGCGCGGCCAAGTCGCTGCGGCCAACTAATTCTTCTACGATGTAGGTATGTAGCTGCGCACATTACGGGGGCTCAAAAGCGTAGTGATTTATTGACGATAGGTAATGACAGAATAGTATTACGACAGGTATATAAAATAAGGTCTCATAAATGAGTATTAATGGGAAGTAGTAAATATACTACAATGAGACCGAAAACCTAAGCGCAAGAGAAGGAAAACTCGAAAAGAAACCCTGTGCCAACCTGTCTGGCCAGCGTGACTAATTAACCTCCATGTAACGGAGGGAGGCTCGATTCAGCAGATTTCTTTGATTCCGTTAGCTTGGTGGCTACTATTGTTGTTATGTTAAAAAGTTTCAAATACAAAAACAAGGCAGAAGTAACATGACACAAGATATTTTATCAACTCTTTTAATCGTATAAAATAGAGAAGACAACGGTAGGTAAACAACAAATTAACTATTTAAATTTTACAAATAGTCACTATTTAGTGGATCAGAGTATTTTACACAATTATATGTACATTAATGTTAACAACAACATTATTACAAATGAATTTAATAAGTACTCTATACAAAAAAGGTAATTGTAGAGAGTAGTTATCTTTTGTTATTTGATTTCCTCAAGATCCTTGGAGGGGCGAAAGAATAGTAATTGCACACGGTTAAGCTCTAATTATTAAGTCATGTTATGATTGTCATTCCATTGATCATTTACTAGCTGTCCCCCAGGCATAAAACATCTGCCAAGCGGGAAAATTATAAAGTTAATCTAACAATCTCGCGACCCCCTTTGCTGGAATGAAATATTACTACTAAACTTATAGTCCCGGGGCCTTAAGGTTCCACAGATACCGTGATGAGTCAGTTTATAGTTTTAAGATAATAATAGATAAATAATAAATATAAATTTACTCTCTATTACTCAGACTAAACTCATTAGCTAGTGCCACAACCGCCGCCCGTCTGTATGCGCTTAACTTCTACGTGTACCTAATTATTTTGTGGTTCGCTAATGTGAAGGGCGTCCACGCATACCCACTAAACATCCCTATTGCGCCGTCTGTATCGCCATCTTCACCAACCCTTAGGCCTCTGCATGTAAGTAAATTGGCCCGAGTTCTATCAGGAGAAGTTAAGTGTTGGTAGCTGAAGAAATCTACTTCCCCTTTTTGCTGCCCGTTCCACGCTCTCTTATAACAGGGTCAGCGCCGCGGGAGTGTCTTCACTGGTGTCACAACGTAACAGCGTACCTTTCGCCAGGCCGTTTCTTTAGCATCTAATTATATTGGATTACGGATCTGGTGCCTCACTTATCGTTTTTAATGTCTCCCAACCAAATGTTCCAAAATTAGGGGATTATTTTTGAAAATAGTTCAAGACAAAATGTAACGTATAATTATAAATTGCCAGGCACTGCGTAGTTAAATTAATTAGGTCGTACAGTCAAGCTCAAAGATATGGATATAATAAACGGGAATTAACTGTATATACAGCAAATGCAATAATAAGTATCCACACTGATCCATTAATTTAGAAACAAGTAGATACCCAAAAATATGTATACAATATGTAAACGGCAACTAAATATACGCAACTCCATGATCTCGATTATTGACCACTTGACTCATGCCATCCATTTTAGCTGGTTCATGAAGGCATTTAAGATAATTATTTATTAGTATGATATGATTACTTAATATGTCCTTTTTGTTTGGTCTAAAGAGGTAAACTTTGCTTATTGGGCACGAAATAAAAAAACTCTGTAACATAAGCCTATAGCAATCCGCATTGACGGCTAATCTTACAAAACATGCGTTCAACCAATATACTAGTGTTTTTTACACGCTGTATACCTACATATAAATGTAACTTTGCCTGTATACAAATTTTCGTGTCGTTGTATACATATTTATATTTCTTACGATGCGACATATTTATTTTCATAAAGACGGGTACAAGTTTGAGGCTATTTAAAGGTTTACTTAAATTTGGCCAAGATACTTGCATACATATCTTTCACTGTACCAAAATGTTTTGATGTAGTGCGGCGACGCATTCAGAAAACACAATGTCAAATTTTATGTCTATCCTAGATGGCAATAATCATGTCATTGTAATCCTTTCATAGTATGATAAATTACCTACAATATAATAATTTATGAACCGCTAAAGTGTATTTAAACGCCGATACGAAAATTTTTAAATTTACAATACGGTTCCATATCATTTACTGTGCAAACCCGTTAATCTAATCAGCCCATAGATGCGCTGTTGAGCCGGTCCAATGGGGACATGGAGGCTGTCAGACAGTTTGCCACAGAAAAACTGTTAAAAGTTTATGTTAGAGTCAGAAGTAGAGAAGGAAAACTTGAAACCCTGTATCAAGTTTTCCGTCTCTTGCGGCTAGGTTATCGGCCATGTCATTTCCTTTTGTCGGCTCTTTCGTCACCCTAGAATACTCGTGACACTGTACTAAATGCGTCACCACATGGCTAGAAACCCGACATTAAAAAACACCTTCATGCAATTGCTGACAAAGTTCATTGCGCTCACTTGGCAGAATGACACGTAATTCTTATGTACCATAATAAAATTTACACCTAATATCATTCCATTCTTATTATACAATATTTAATATAATAAGGCGCCTTTTCTCGGACTTTTTTATTGACAAAAAGCATAGAGATAGATTACCTTCATGTACAAGTTTGCTGTACAATTATATCAAGACTAGTTATCTCCCAAAGCATGTGGTATGGTTGATACCATTATAACCATAAATACAGAGATGTAAAATACTAGAAATAGAATTGGGAAGTGAGCTACAAGTGTACATCTGCCGAGTCGGACCTGCTCCAACTACATTAAGGATAATTAGCCTACTGTGCCACCCTGGCCAGACGGGTTGGCTTAGGGTTTCGTAACAAGTTTTCCTGGTCTTGCGTCCTATTATCGGCTCTTATGACACCATCAAGATGAAATGGGGTGGCGACACCATATATTCTAAATCCGTCTCCAGACCATTCTATCTTTTCAGATGTCTGAAAAGCGAGAAGGGTCGTATTCGTGGCAAACTTTATTGGACGCTAAATGTATTGGCCGGCTGTACTGCCGTACTTAAGTATCTTATATTAGTCATATCTATTTAAAAAGTTATCAAGATATTCCTAACCGTAATTAATAAGTCACTGGCAGGACACAAACAGTAACACTGGAAGCCTCTGTTACTAACATTTCTAAATGATTAAGTATTATTAAGTAGAAATAAATAAAATAAAAATCTTTTAGAAATAAATTAAAAAGGATAAAAGGAAACAAACCATAAATTAAAAATGAATTTATTGTTTTAACTTAGGTTTTCAAATAAATAAAATAACTAAAAAAAGAACAATTTTCTTTTCCAGAATGTTGCGTTAAAGAAATTGTTGATATACAAATTTATACATAATAGCATTTAGCGAAGATCATTGTCACGACTATTATTTAACAAATTACATTTTTATTTAATAACAATTTATGCTAAAATATTTTTACACAGCACGGCGAAATCTGAGAAAAACATGGTCAGGTCAGGTTATGGATTCTGCAAAAGCTAACTCACATTCCATCGAATTTCAACGAAAAGACATGCCATGCATAATCAACGTGTTTAATGATGAACGACGATGTTTGTTTACCAATTTAATTAGGAACCTCTTGGACAGTGGAAAGCGCTTCTTTACCACCGAACTTTCTAGAACTCATGGGCGTATATCTACGAGTTAACCTCTTCCGCGTATCGCATCAAACGTGATGCGGTCGTTCAGAGGAACATCGTGCGCAGCCTTCTTCATTGCTAGTAGTGATGTAGGCTTGAAAAACATCACAGGCCAAGGGGTCATATCTTTCGGTATGAAATGTATGTGAATAAAATATCATTGATGTCTATGTCAAATAGTACTAATGTCATATCATTATATCATTGTAGAGAAACTATCACTGTAATTTCTCAAGGATGTTGATCGAAATGTGGTTTGCAAAATAGCGTGTGTCTGTGTACACCCGAATGGACTGTTACATGGCGTTGAGACTAGGAGTATCAACAGAACACGCGATATTTGAGACTTGTTTCAATACAAGGTGTAACAAAAACCATATTATACCAATAACGAAAGGATCGATAAGAATGCTGAAGTACAAGTACTGAAGTGTACTGAGTGTACAAAAGTACTGAGTGTACAAAACTTCAGAAATAACAAAGAAGCCATTTTCTTGACATTTCGCTCATCATCTTGTGACGTACGTGTCATAACTCGAGAAACGAGCAATGAGAATTCGAGAAAAAATATGGAACTATTACGTAGTGTATAGCTTGTATCTCACACTTCTAGATAGCCTTTAAAACATAGATATGTTTCTTTTGACTATCTCTATGCCCTTACTTTGAATGGCTTTAGGATTATTGTTATCCTTGTGGTGACGGATTTAGAATACACAGTGTCACCACCCTATTCCATCTTGAGGGCGTCGTAAAACCCGACAAAAAGAATTGACAAGGCCTAGCCGCAAGAGAAGGAAAACTTGACACAAAACCCTGTGCCAACCCGTCTGGCCAACGTGGCACAGTAGGCTAATTACTCACCAAGTAACTGAAGGAGTGACTCAGCGGTGGGTCATCTATGGGATGAGCAGTAATTGTAGTAGTAGGGTTGTTGTTACACGCTGTATAAGAACGAGATACTACCCGAGGTCACGAATCCTGATTACTTTAAGTTCTTCCCTGCATCAAAATCTAGTACTAATCTGATAGTAAGCAAAATGGTTGTCATATTCTTAGCAAAGTTAACATTAACGAATACAGCTCCGTGGCGTGGAACCTACACAGTGCCATCAATTTAGACTAGTTAGTTTTTATTGTTCTTTGTCAATGTATGGCTAATTACCGCAATGACTTGCCACGTGGTATATAATGTAGCGGGATACACATTGCGGCCACGTATAGGCCTTAAGTCTTAACAATTACATATTAAGGCCTCATTCGAGAATAATTCATCGGAACACATAATTGCATATAAAAAAAACTGATATTGAATTTCATAATTATATATAATAATAAGCGCGCTTCACAGCGGCATTGGCATGTCTGAGCCTAGTATATGTTCCAAATATAATGGCCCCATTCAATTCATCGTTATAAAGGTATTCAACAATTTATTGCTAACACAAAGATTTATGATTGTCGTACAAAATCCATATATCACAATCCAATCTGTTATGGACTATTGCCTATAGACTATACATTAATATATTAGTAATTCGAGATATATATGTCGCGAAGATATTGAAAATTTTGTATATTGTTAACATTTCATTCTGAAGGCATAAAATATCAGGGCGACATACATAGCTATACGTATCATATATATTATGTGGGGCAACGGGCCCTCTACAAAAATATAGTAAAAACTAACACTACTTTACACTTATTTAGGAATACGACAAATATATCAACACGAAATACACCTCGCGGAATAATGGTTAACTACAAGAAGATTAATATCTACAGACACTTACAGTATGTTTATGCTTAACACAAAACCCATTTTAATTTACTATCTAAATTGTTCGTATCATTTTATTATTACCATACAGATATTGTTGTGCTGGTAAGCGTGTAGATACGAATCGTCCTTGAATAGTAACGCATGCTACAAGTTCGTGACTTGGCGTAATGCAACGCGAAAAATAAGTACATAATACTTCAACTAATCAAGGGTATATTTAATAAATAAGTATGCGTATTACGGGTGAACTAATTCTACTATACAACACACACATGTGGGACACAATTTATACTAAAGCGATTTGAATGTATTCCGGAGTGTTCGATAAGGAACTGGCTGAATCGGCACTAAAACCTGTCCAGAGAATAACTAAGACTGTCATTTTAAGTTTTTTACAGAGTATAGGAAACAAGCTACAATACGACAGCCAGCACTCATCGATGTACCTATTCAAAACGGCCTGCTTAGGCAACAGGTACGCTCAAAACAACAAACTGTAATACTATAGGAAACGGGTAATCCCAACGCCACAGTATGTAACAGTACGCGATATTCGTGAACTAATACGCAATAGTATTTTAGAGCAAATACTAGTAGTCTTAGTATTATAATATCACACTAGATCGTCAGCAGATACGTATTGAAGTATTCTCACGGTGTGTCGGCATAGTGTGGCGAAGGATCGTTGATTCATGGCGGAGGCATGCTGACGTTCTTTCGGACAGTTTGATTTACTCCGACCAGAGCTGTTCTCATTTAGAAAGTTTGCTAATGACTCTGATCAAAGCTCCATTTTCGTCTTTCAGCCGCTGGTTCTCGGCTTGTAGCGCTTGCTGAAACTGAAAACGTTGGTTTCATGATTAGATTAACAGAAATAGCAAGTTGTTGTTGAAAAACGTATACATCCCATAACGTATCAATGAATTAATTTTTAAATTATAGCTTAGTTTTAGTTCCGAGAATGTATACGTTTTTTTACGTTACTACGGTAGAATCAAATCAAAAGGAAATCCACCCTGCAAGAAAATACGACACAGATAACATTTTGCTACAATTCTACCTCTAATCTAGACCGCAAGACGCTAATGAAGGGGTCAAACGTGGATTGGAAGTACGAGTATTCGATACATACGAATGTCTTAAATTTATTTTGATACAATTACAAAGCTACACGACCACTTCACATCTCCACATCGGTAGACTTAAAATACTCACAAGGTGATTGTCGAGTTCAGGGGCACATTTGCAGGCATTATATACATAATTTAGGTAACAATGATTTACACTAACAATTAATAATTAAAAAACAGTGACGCCCACTGCAGTCAGATTTGATGCCTTAGTGTTATGTAAATGTATTAGAAACTCCACAAAAACAAGATATTGAATATCCGTATCCTCTGCATTATCAAGTGCTTCAATGATAAATGTCAAAATGGACAAGTAATCGTCGAATGTTGCATGTTACGATTAAGATATTCCTTTTTTTATTTTCAATTAATATACATTTTTATAGAGCATTGGCAATTTTGGTAAAGGAAACGTAATATCGAGTAGTACATAAGACGATTGTGATGGAAGGAACAAATCGACAAATATTGAAATATTTTCTAATTACTCAAACTTATACAGCAAAAGTGAATAATTTGAAGCAGTGCCATCTATTTACAAATAAACAAAATTAAAGTCACCGCAGACGAAGAGTGTGGGTGACAGCTGGTACAGTCATAACTTTAATGAAAATATAAAAATATCTGTTGAAATTGTATACGTACTACGATAAATAGAATGCTCGATCTCTTCAACTGTTAATGTGGAGTTTCTGCCGTATAATACTGTTGTAGAGTAATACTAAAAGCTATATCACCATATGTACAAGTGTGCGGCAGGGTTGTTAGAACAAATCAAACCTAAAGCCGTTTAGTACCACTTAAATCAGTGTCTGTATGAGGTCTAGTGAAACACTAAACGATTGGACCTGGAACTAGTCTAGTGAACGTTTTTTTGGATAACTAGATTTCCCAAATGTAAGTGTTTTGCTAGTATAGTATTATGACATTGTTTTCGTTGGGCGCGGACACATGTCATGCAACAAACGCTAGTCCAAGTTTGCGTACTTTGCGTCATAGCCACCACGTTACGTCAAAAGACAGACAGTTACAGATAAAAAATCTCAAAATGTTTACGACCCACTGTTCACTTTTCAAACCGATTAATAATGAAAATATTACAACGATTACGGTTAATGAGCATTTGGTACTAACATTGTATTTGAGCATTTGGTAAATCTGTTTGATGGCGGATTTAGAATACATTGTGTCTCCAGCGCATTCCATCCTGAGGGCGTAGTAAGAAAACCGAAAACCTATCCGCAAGATAAGGAAAACTTGATACGAAATTAGTAAGTAGGATAATTACCCTCCATATAATTGGAGGAGCCCGACTCACCAGTGGGTCATAACCTGACTAGTCGTAGTAGTGGTGGTGGAACCAACCCAATTGCATACTGCAATAAACGCGCGCAAATAAATATATTATTAATACAAAATCTACATGTACTGTTTTCAATTTGTATATCTGTTTCGATACGTCTTCGGCCAACGCTTGAATCGAATTGAATTTATTAACAGTTTGTTTTGCTACAATGGGTTAATAATTTTAAAAAAAGAATAATTTCTTTTACACATGAGAGCGTTATAAATACATACACAGTATAAACATATCCGTGGCACGCATACGCACGCAAACCAGACAATGACCAAAGCATGCCATAACACACAGTTAACATGTTACAGCGGGCAGCTCGCGAAACACGACACTGAGCGTAGTGCCCGCGCATCCCCGATCATGCGGTCTCGCTCACACGCGTTGATAATGTAGTGGATTAAGTATGACAGATAATGAAATTCATGAATGTCAACAGTTGAAACCTCTTCAGCGTCTGTTGTTTTGTTTCTTCGTATTATGTCTGTATATTTATTTTTAGGATATCCTTCTTTATCAATTATTGAATCTATAGAATCAATTAAATTTAATTTATTTATTAACAATAATACACGGGGCATGATTCGTATTACATACTTCATTATTTTCTTAAAATAAAATAATTTATAGTCAAATTACAAAGAAAAATTAGAACATTGGCGAGGTATGGTTTGGAGACAAAATAAATGTACGCAAATAAGAAAAATCTATTTCGCAATTATTAAGAAAAATACACACACTACAACTCGTGTTTAAAATTATCAGACATGTGATATGATCATTGTAATTGCGAAAACGTTAAATAATGGAAGTTAGTGAAAACACACGTTTTCGTTTTAACTCAATGAATTAAAATATGGCGACGATTTACTCCAAATTCAAGATGAAGTCGAAGCATCATTAGACGCTTTTAGCGGTTGAGGTAAAATGAACACATGTGTTTGAGCGAGTTGGTGTATCGTGTGCAAGCGAGAGCGACGATCAGTTCGGTACCAATGCACGCCGCACGGTGTCGCCACTCGATGTACAGATTTACCTATTTGGCGGCAGAGTTGGTCAATTTGCTCACGACCCGCGTGAGGGCACGGTTCTCGGCCCTCAACCTTTCGTTCTCGGCTTTTAGTTTTTGCAATTGCTACAAAACACCAACATGTCAATTTATTATATTACTTTCTTTACGTGGGGCGGCAGCTGCGCCATCTTGATGACCGCCGTTTCGTTTTAGAGCCAAACGTTTGCTAGCTAACAGTTTAACAAAATTTTCAAATAAAACATATTTTTAAATATAATTATGTGTTTGTGTAATTGTGTCCATCACCAAAAATGTGCAAATTGAATAGTAGAACGATGTACCTTTAATTCCTCTTCCATTTCCGACAGCTTCCTCTCCATGGCCCTCTTTTCTCGTTTCTCGATTTCAGACAGCGAGTTTTGATTCTGAAACAAAAAACCATGTATGAGGAGGATTGGCGCAGTTTAGACATTTAATTATAGGGATGAAATCAGTACATTGGTGGAAACATATTCGCCAAAGCATACATGACTAAATAGTTTCGTTTGCGACGCATAATACGCCTAAATCGGCCATTGCACATGCAGTCAATGCCTTCGCTACGCCCGGAAGTCCTTGCCAATCTGACACCTGTTCTAAACAAATAATTAGTGTTGCCCGTAGGCGGCAATTACTCAACTAATACCTGCAGTGAAAATACCCACGGCACGGCGATTACATAAAGGCACGAGCCGCGGTAAATGACTAACGCCGCGTGTAATGTGGGGAAAAATACGCAGCGTTAATTACACACGTCGACCAAATGCCATTTTTTCTTGTTTTACTTGGAAAACAAACGCTATGAGTGAAACCGCTATAATATTGGTAAAAAATAAATTAATAGATTGTTGCAGTCACTAGGAGTTTACTAGGAGCGATATATATTGTTAACTAGCTGTACCCTGCGAGACTTGTTTCTCCACTAACTAAAATAAATTTTCATTGTTTTTTGTTCCGAAACCTTCGTGGTCTCACTCATGCACAGCACTTTGCTAAATATCATCACTTGATCAAATGCATAGTTTACGATTCTACAAAGGACACACAGACACACATTGATTTTTATATACATAAATGAAGGTAGTCTGCATATCATGTCGCCACTGTTCATGTAACAGTAAGTAGAAGCCTAGATCGGCTAGTCTTTAATCTTAATAGAAAATCTTAATGTTAACGATTGATAGCATAGTTCAAGCAACGATGTGCCAGTTTTAATGGACAGGTAATGTACTCGTCTCGTATATAACCATTTAACATATTATGTATTGTTAAACAGGAAATTATCTTCGCACAGCTAAAAACCACATTATTGATAAAACATTCGCTTAAGCATTAGGGTTTGCCGGTCGAGTACTTTTAAGTCAGTGTCGCTGACTACCCACCCACAACCCAGATGGGTAGCAGATTTTTTTTCGATTAACACCTGATTTTAAGCCCGTCTTCCACGCAGAGAGAATAGAGCTAGACAGCTTGACGACTAAGCTAATCTATACTCTAATTTCTACGTCCACATAGAGACCTGCAACCCTTTTTTTTTTTCAATCGTAGGGTAGCCCTAACATAGGGACATTTTGGCCTGCGTACAACCTAGCTAACTATAGCTAGACAGATCTATGGCATGTAGATAATTCTAGAACTCTCTTTTCGCATCGGTTGTCTCGCTCTCGTACCTGTCCACGACGCCTTCCGAAAGTAACCGCGCCTGTCTACGTAGACTGTAGTGACATAGTAGTAGATTGCCCTATGAGAGTCGCTCGCCGTAATTTTAATCTATCGTGGGCTATAGGCGTTTTAGAGTCATAATATGGTTCCACCGTCAAACACAATAGGTGATCAATAAAAATATACCGACAACAACGATCACAACTGCGTTCCAGATGTTGCTCCACAAAATTGTTTTAACGATATATTCTTTAAGGACAATGGCAGAAATAAAATTTAGAAAGCAATGACGTTATTACTTTCTTATAAAAAGCTACGTCTAATGTGCGTTAAGTTAGAACTTGTGTATGAGCTTGGAATAATTCAAAACAAATCATAAATGTATTAGACGTATGGTGTTACAAAAACGAGCACAATAAATTTACTTACGCACGACAAAATATTCCTACCACTGTCTAGTATACTTATTTTAAGCATGGAAGATTTACAGTGATCTTTGGAAAACACACAATAGGAAACATATTGGCAATAACAAGTCTAATAACACTATTTTATGGATATTTAGCAAAGAAATCGGGGTTTAAACCATGCACCGCCAAGCCGCTATCAAAACGCGAATCAAATTAAAGAGTTTAAGGTGGATGCTCCAGGGTAGCCCGCGAAATTCAAATCTTCTTACGTTTTTTGCAATTTGCGGGGCAGTGCTAGGTTGTATGATGATGAACATTTGATTCGCGGCTGTAAGACGTATGTAGTTACAGAGTTATAATCATCAAACTCATCAATACAACCCTCCAAGCTCATAAAGGTGCAAGCATGACTTTGACGTTGAAAAAGTTTTTCTTGCAACTTTATGATCTTGGAGGGTTGTATTGATGATTATAATTTTATAACTACATACGTTGTTACAGCCGCGAATAACATTTTAATCAACATACAACCTAGCACTGACCTGAAAATTGCAAAAAACGTTAGAAAATTTGAATTTCGCGGGCTACCCTGGAACATTCACCTTAATAAGGTCCAGTATGCCATTCGCATTAGAAGATGAAATACTTCCACCAAGATCACTTAATCCGGTATTACTTTAGAATCTCGACAACAGTCCTACATAATTGACAGCTACTTACTACTTGCGTGAGCCTCGTGATTGTAGATCGCGCCTCGCGCAACTGTTGCTCTGAGGTGGTAAGCAGAGCTCTCAAGCGGCGCACTTCGCTCGCAGACGCTTCGTAGAGGGCCTTGTAGTCGCGATCCTCGCCATCCTCTGTGCGTTCCGTGCCAGACTGGAATCACATAAACTCTTGTAAAAAAATAACACATATCATCTTCTTATCACATGTAATCTTGATTCCCTAACGGGCTTTTTATAACCATGTAATACAGACACAAATGCCCGAATCGCTTAATAGTATCACTCTATATCTAATATCAATTTTCCGACGTATCTATCTAGTCTATATGTCAAGTATGACTCGTGGATAGCTATTGGTGGTATGCTACTATATAATTCAAACCCTGAATCTGGAGTATATTCCAGTATAATGTTTCGGTAGGATCATAATTAATTTAAAATAATAAGAAGTTAAATTTCGGCTAGTATAGTAGTTTTCGTTCTTGACATTGTAAAGTTAATTTAAAAAATACTAATATTAATCTCGAACGCCTTATAGGTAAATAATCGATCTATGGTCATATAATCGTCAGAATTTTAATGTAAGGGATATTTGTCACCACGACTCTAACGTGTATTTCAAATAACTATTGGCATCACTCGCATTATGAACGAGCACATCATTTTCAAAGGAAATGCGAGTCTCTGTTGACTATGACCAAAAACCGCACCGGCAATGAAACTTTATGAAACACCGAGATTTTATCGAATACGGATAAAACAATAACTTTCTGTGTCTAGAAATAGCATCGATAAAATGTTAACACAGAAGCTGTAAAAGTAGTCGATTGTTTAAGGTATGTGTGGAAATAGATCTAATAAAACACAGACGCGTTCGATAAAACCGATAGACAATCATCTGATGTATTTTAGTATAGTCTGCTACCTTTTATGGTGCGAATTACAACGATTAGAAAGATTGCAAGAAAGAGAGAAAGCTACGAAACAAACAAACACGAATTCCTTCACGTTCTAAAAGCAGCCGCTTGTTCGCAGAAAAAGATATATGGCTACCACCATATCCCACGAATAATAGTACACATCGAAACAATTATTATCATTGATACACAAGTTAGCTCGCGAGCCCAGCTAAGTGCAGATCTCTCACCAACAGAAGCGACGGATGTTTACAAGTATACAGGATCAAAACGTACGCAATATCCATCGGAAGCTAGCGAATTGAGGCTCAAGGATCTTGAACTCATAGGTCCCAGTGAATCCAAGGCGTTGAGCGACCGCGAGCGCTCCTTGTCCAAGTTGCCCGCCTTGTTGGCACGACCTTTCCTCTCCGGGCGCACGGGAGGATCCTCCGACACCACCGGTACGTGTGTAGGCGCTTCAGGTCCCGGCTCCGGTTCCTGCACCTTCGCCGGCGGCACAGGTTTAGGTTTAAAGTTTTTTTGGCTAGCCACTAACTTTTTGTCTATCTTGTCTAACTTTTTTAGCACTGGCGTCATCAAGTTTAGCGAGCTTAAAGTTGCACCACTCAAGTAAACCCCACCGTACCCAGAACTGGTACCCCCGTATATGCCGAGGTTGGAGGGCCGCCCCAGCCCGGCGGTGTAAGGGTTATAGTTTCTGTATGCGCTAGAACTGTAGGGTGAGTAATTGTTCGTGTAAGGGCTATACTGGCTGCTGAGCATCGTGCCCAGCATGCTAGGAGACGAGCCATAGTGCGATGTTAGGCTCCGCGGCCGCGAGGTGAACCTATCCTGCTTTCGACTCATTTTGTTCACATTTCACACGATAGAGAGTGAAGAGACTTGCGCTTGCGACACGTTATGCATGCGACCGCACGACACAAAAACACTGAGGATTGAACGACTTTTCTTTTCCGCGAAATATTCGTGGGCGTAAAGTCGACCGGTAGAAGATCGCGATCGCGCGTCTCTAATGCTAGTGACGCACTGAGAGGTGCGGATGAGAGCAGCAGCTACACACGGACACGTGAGCGAACATCACCTGTAAATATAACGTAGCACGGGAGCGTCGGCCGCGGCGCGTGGCCCGCACCCGCGACCCAAGGACGCACACAAATAGATATTACAGCCCTCTATTATTGTCGGTAACGCCTTCTCTATCAGTCAATAATGCAATCTATTTTAATAGGCAGCAAAAAGCAGCAGGCAGATTAATAGGAACCGGACGGGCAGCTACTAACCTAAACACAAATACAAACCCATTTTATGTGACTAACACTAGTACCTATCTGCAAGTAATTTCGACAGCGTTAACAAAATATATATGTATAACTGAACCGAAAAAAATCACTGTAAAATCTCACAAGTTATGACGCAACCATTGCAAAATGCTAATCTATGATACACGAATGCGGTTTCTTGTTTTCAGATCACGATATATTTAAATTCTATTTTCAAGTTTACGCGACTCCAGTTCGGACAGCGGTGACCCAAATTTTATGTTCTTTGGAACAGTTAAAATATTTGTCTGGAATTTTAAACATATCTGTTTCGATAATCACAGAACTTGTGTTCAAAGTCAAGCGATATTAAACAATTTACAAGCGGTAAAAATGACAACTTTTATTTCTCCTCTAAGTATTCTACAAAGAGATGTTGGAATGGACTTATCAACAAGTAGGTATATTACTATATCCCACGGAGGATTTCTTTTGTAATGATGATGATAAAATAAGTAATAATATCTGTGTTCAATTGAACAACTAACGTCACTAAAAATTTACAATCAGGAAGAAGTGTGTCTATGATCTGACACAAAGATATACACCCTGTCAAATTGAGAAAAATAAATGGCATCTCATCGTTCATCTCATAGATGCGCCCACGCAGACAAACCTGATTGTAAGAATATAAGCGCTTTCATACAATGTATACTGAAGGAATGATGTAGAATGGCCATGTGTGCAGTCGGCATGTACTCCAAAAATATAATGTATCTCCCAACAGTCCCAACTGACATCAGTATTAGCAAATGTTTGAGATGATTAAAAATTTATGGATCCCAAGACGACGATAAGCTGCATTAATGGACGGATTTCCTTGACACGTAGGGAGATGGACATCTGCCCATGTTGTCACGTTCGGTAAATCTAACGGTCAATTTGATGAAACTTGTCGGATAATACTGTAAAAACATTCGAGTCTTATAGAAAAGCAACACAAATTAGAATTTGAAATTGTGACATTGAATTAATAGCTACTTTTCAGAAATCAGTATTGTTTATGGTTAGATATTATTATATCAAGATATTTTCTAGCATATTCCTCAGAAATCAAAAGTAGTTTGCTGCCAATTATAAGTGTCACCTATATTTGCTAGACTTCCTGTACAACTTCCATTTCGTACAGAGACAAATATTGTTTACAAAATAGCAAATGTTTCTAAATAGTGGTCACTTGAAATAGATTTATTCAGTACTTGTTCGGGATGAACCAGTAGGTGCACCATGTTATGTGAATTCATATGATTAAATGTAACTATTAATTAAATTAAAACAATTAAATAAAAAAAATATGACATGACGTTATCGCGGAGACGACGTAATACGCAAAGTATACAGTTCTGTGTAATTTTTGTTACACACAATTTTTCAGTATGCACATATTTTTTAATTATTATCTTATAATGGTGAACCTACTCCGGACTGGCTTAACGCCAGCACTGTCTACGTGGTTTCAAAAACCTGAATATCCATTCCGGTGTTCCAAACCAAAGATGACGTATATTTTAGTAGTAAAACTACACGAGACATATTTATGTGTTAAACTAATACATTACGAGCTATCCCACCATTCAAATGGTTTGAGTTCATTAATAAAACCGACAAAGATACCTTATGCTCTGATTATATCTGGTCCCGTCTCATATGACATGGGTAGACAGATGGTGTATTTTTATTTCTCTTCCAAAATCCCTTTACAAGCAGTATATGAAACTGTTCTTTTAAATCCTTGTAAAGTCTAAGAGGTGTTTTTGGAATCATTAAAGAGAATACAGTACTCCAAAACACACGAAGTCTAAAATACGTCGTCAGTATTCTTAATATGTGACGTATACATTTTCGAGTATTTTAAAGATCGAAACAATAAGGTGCAAGCTCAAATGTGTTTATTACACTTCCATAAATTAAATACTAGATACAGAATGAGGAGATAAACGATCTATTAAATTATGTTTTATAGGGTGTTTTATTTAAAAAAATGAACTTAGTCCAAAGAGGTAACTATTTCGGTAGGTAGGCAGCATTAAAAGTGAGTCTATTTCTTTGATTATACAGCTTCAACTATGGAGATTTTACAAATTGTAGGTATAAGTATACAAATTGTATTACTATATATATAAAACTCAAAGGTGACTGACTGACTGACTGACATAGTGATCTATCAACGCACAGCCCAAACCACTGGACGGATCGGGCTGAAATTTGGCATGCAGGTAGATGTTATGACGCAGGCATCCGTTAAGAAAGGATTTTGATAAATTCTACCCCCAAGGGGATAAAATAGGGGATGAAAGTTTGTATGAAAATTTGTCAATTTTAAACAGATGGGCTGAAATTTGGCATGCAGGTAGATGTTATGATGTAGGCATCCGCTAAGAAAGGATTTTGATAAATTCCTGCTGCGAAAACTACAACTAATTTATAATAATACTTCATAAGGCGAGCGAAGCCGCGGGAAAAAGCTAGATTATATATATAAAACTCTTCCGTTACTGAGTGACTGGCAGACAACGCATAGCCGAAACTACTGGCAGTAGAGAGCTGAAATTTGGCCTGTGTGTTTGTTGGGAGGAGTAGGCTACCACTAAGAGGATTATTGGAAATTCCCTCCCAATGGGGAGAAAAGGGGGATAAATTGTTTTTTTCCGGAAGTCATTATTCCACGCAGACGAAGTCGCGGGCAAAAGCTAGTTACTAATATAAAGTGAATAGAAAGGGAGGATGTATTTTTAGGTTTATATTGTTTATACAATGTAATATCTTGGTAATGTGTGTACAATGAAGTGTATTCTCTATTGTATAAATATGTACTTAATATAGATATATTATTTCGTCGTAGATACGAATATTGAAATATTGGCAGCACCAGCCTTCCATTTGCAAGCACAGGCAATTATGAGTAATAACACTGAGAATACACAGCCAGGTAAATATTATGTAATATATACTTGGCAGAAATATTTTAAAATAACATTTTCAATGTACATTGTTTACATCATGGACATTGAGCTTTAGCAATAACGAAGACTGACTGCCTAGTTGGTCTAGGGATTGGATGCGCCGCCTTTGGATCACATCTCCCGGATTCGATTCCGGGGCCGGGCAAGGGTATTTGTGTTAACCAGCCGCGATACAGGTTATAAAAAACAGTAAATAAAATATGAAGAATCAAGACGACTTGTGCAAGGGGCAATGCCAAAGGGTGTTACGATTTTGTTTTTATAAAAAGCATGAATAAAAATGATAAAACCAACAAAATAAAATATATATCATAGTTGTCAAAATGGAAGATTCCCGATCGTGCTATATTCGCTATCCGAACATCTTCGACAGAAGTAATATCCAGAACATAATATTGTGAACTGACTTTTTACAGCAGTTCATGATATTATGTTCTGGAATGCTATGTCCAGTTCGTAGTTAACCTGATTTCATCAAACAATAATTGTCTCGGTAGATACATTCTAAATTTCACATTTTATGATAGTAGCTGTTTGTAATATTGCTATTTAACTACGTAGCCTAACTATCCTGTAACCGCATAGAAATATTAAACGATTGCGGGAAGTCTAAGAATAATATTTTGTTTCTTTCTTCTTCCCATTTCAGGTAAGCAATCATCATCATTTCAGCCAAAAGACGTCCACTGCTGGGCAAAGGTCTCCTGGATTTCCACGAAAGCCGGTCCTGAGCCACCCGCTTAACCAGGTCGTATGGTAAATAAATTTTAATTTAATAATTTCCATGGAAGTCGGTCATAAAAGATATTTCAATATGTCAATTACTAGATACGCGTACGCCGTAGATGTTAATAAATGTCTTAAATCACATTATTGCGAATGTATAAACACAACTGTCTATCCCCGAATCAATCTTACTCAATCTCGCAATCCGACATTAGAAGATATATATCTACTTAACCAAATGTGCGTAGACCTAACGACTCGACAAACGTCTTTTCACGGACTACTATAAATGTCGGTGGAGTCATGAAATCCGAGTGACTTGCCAAAAGACGTTCCCTTTCTCGAAGAACTCCGTCAGACTGACCTTGTAGGGCACGTAAATAAAGTATCACTCACTTGGAGCGACAGTGAATCAGCAACCAACGGAAATGATGCTGTAGAGATATTTGCGAGTTAGTACTATTCCGCTTTTAAAGAAACGGAGTTCATTTTTACAGTTAATAAAATAGGAATACGAAATGGTGCTGAGAGTGAACAAAGAGATAAATAAACGATCATGAAAATAGTCTGAAGGTCTTACTGTAACCATGTTTTCATATTCAATGTTGCGTTGTCCAGCGGGGAATAAAAGTGTAGTACAACGGGAAGTGACTTTACATTCAAACTATATGTTATACTAGCGACCCGCCCCGCTTTGCACAGGTGCAATGATGAGCATCAAAATTTATCAGTATTTCTCTACAATATTATGCAAGTATTATACATAAAAACTTTCTTCTTGAATCTCTCTATCTATTAAAAAACCGCTTCAAAATCCGTTGCGTGGTTTTAAAGATTTAAGCATACATAGGGACGGACAGACGACAGCGACTTTGTTTTATACTACGTAGTGATGACACGCTAAGGTATCTTAATCGCATAGATTATCGGCTGATGAGATATTGTTGAGTTTTAGTATACAGATACTCTTCGTTACAAACATATCTGTAAATGTAATATATACGAGGATGAATCAAAAAATTCTTGGAATCAATATTAAAAAATGCAAAGATTTAAATAATAATATTTTATTTTTCTACATAATCTCCCTCCAATGCAATGCATTTAGAATAACGCGTTTCTAACTTCCTTATTCCTTGTGAAAAAAAATTATTTTCTTGACTCTCGAAAAAGTCCTCTACGGCAGCTATAACCGCGTCATTATCGTGAAATTTTGTTCCACGAATTTCCTCTTTTAATTTTGGAAATAAGTGAAAATCACTTGGGGCTAAGTCCGGAGAATATGGTGGGTGGTCAAGGAGATTGAAGCCAGCACAGCGGATTGCGTTGAGCGCAACTTCCGATCGATGGGCAGGAGCGTTATCTTGAAGGAACAACACGCCCAACGACAGTTTTCCACGACGTTTTTCTTTAATCGCTTCACGCACTTTCGGGATTAAATTTGCATAATAGGGTCCAGTTATCGTCTGGCCTTTTGGCATGTAATCAATAAAAAGGATTCCTTCACTATCCCAGAACACAGAGGCCATAACTTTGCCAGCGGAAGGAGCAACTCGAAATTTCTTAATGGATGGAGAGGATGGTCGTTTCCAAGACATGCTTTGTCTTTTAGTTTCAGGATCAAAATGGTGGACCCACGTTTCATCCATGGTGACAAGACGACGGCAAAAATTATCCGAATCACGCTGGAACATTTCGAGATTACGCTTGGAAATTTCCAAACGTCGCTTTTTGTTTTCGTCGGTTAACATTCGTGGCACCCATCTTGCAGACACTTTTTGGAACCCCAGTGAATCAATTAAAATGGATTGAACGCTACCAAAAGATATCTTTAGGATCTCAGCTATATGTTTTATAGTCATTCTTCTGTCTTCCAAAACCAGATTCTCAACCTTTTTGACATTTACTTCTGTAACGGAGGTTGAAGGCCGCCCAGAACGCGGGTCATCTTTACAGCTTGATCTACCTCTTTTAAATTCAGCCACCCAGTACGCAACCGTAGAATAGGGTACAGCATCACCCCCTAATGTGTGCTGAATGTCCAAAAACATTTCCTTCGTAGACATTTTTTTCAAACTGAGATATTTTATCACCGCACGTAACTCACTTTTATCCATAATTTTGACATTTTAGCAACTCGTTGCACAAAAAAATTTATTACATGCGAACGAACTGACAAAAACAAGTGACAGTCTGCATAAATATAGTGTGATAGACACTCTTTAATTTGAATATCGAACTTGATCCAAAAAGGTTTCATATATATGCACTTCTAAGAACTTTTTGATTCACCCTCGTATTTAATGTTAGTTCAGTTATAGGCCTCCTCAGATTATTTTAATTAATATTTACAAAACCTACGTATGACTACATCAAGCCAACATGATTGCTAAACACAGTTTACAACGAAATATTTTGAAATGTTTACAACTTCGCACAAGCGTATTTCTGTAACGCGATATGATTCTGAAAAACGGCACTAATTTAGGATTTGATGTTAATTTAGACCAATGTCGTGCGTTCCTGGATATAAACTACCATACATACTAAAAATATCGTATGCATATATACGAACTCTTTAAAAACCTATTGACGATCTCACCTAGTACCTGAGACACAGAGTATACAGAGGGAAACCGTATAAAGAGTGAGCAAAATTGTTACCTATTCTTATGGGGTTGGCACAGGAGGATTACAATAAATACACAAAAGTTCGTTTACAATAATTTGAGACATATTTTTTGTCATAAGCTTGAAGTTTATCACATAACTTCAAAAAGCCTTCTTTGGTCTTTGGGATAATTAAAAAAAGATATGTTTTTATTTTTCGATTGCTGTTCATGCACACAGTACAATAAACCATATTTACACTCTTTCTAATTTAACCAAATTTCAATTTTAAACAAAAACGCACAACGCGACTCAAAGCGTGCGGTGAGGTAGCCCTTTGTTAAAGCACTGGCCGAACCAGTATAAATGTATAAACCGGTTTGGTTCCGTAGGTGACGAGCCGCCAGTGCCCCCGCACACACTCGCATCATACTTGTAGTGGTGTACCTACCGTGGCGCTGTTCTTAGAAAGTTTCTCTCTGTCCTTTAACCACTCCCGTGCCTGAGACATGGGCACGGTAGGAATTATTAATGCAAATAAAATTACAATGACCAACTGCGCAGTAGTCGTTTTTGGGTTTTATTGGCGGAGCAGGAAGACCATGACATATTTTACTCGAGATATGAGTTGTTACAAATAACACAAGAAAAATAAAAGTTAGAGGTCAAAGTTTTCAGAAAGCTAATGTTCAAAAATATATTTTTGCAACGATGTCTAATGTCTAACCACAATAAATTCAGGTACAAATACCAATCAATAAGGTCTACTCATACATTTTTTAAGAGAACATAATCTGTTAATTGCACTGTCACAATGTCAAAACAAGACAGTCGTTTACGTTCAATATCGCAGCGATAATTTTAAAATACGAAAATAGGTGTGACGCTCTTCGATGTCGCGATATGTCGATGTCCAGGTTTTAATCTCTATGAATATTTAATATACATACACTATTCCCTGTTTAGAAAAACAAATCTTTCTTTAATCTTTCCTTTCTCATTCTTGCATATCTTACTTACTTCTCAGCCGATAAATGACCCAGTGCTGAGTCGGGCCTTGTCCAACTACATGGAGAATAATAGCCAACCGTGTCACGCTGGCCAGACGCGCAGTCTTAGGGTTTCGTATCAAGTTTTCCTTCTTTTGCGGTTTTCGTTCGTACGTATCATTTCCTTTTGTCAGCTCTTACGACAAACACAAATGAGGCTGAACATTTCCTTCTTCTTCTGAGCTTCTTTGGAACTGTTACAACAAGATCCTGAGTATTCTTAGCTCGATTTATAAGCATGGATGAAACTTGGCTTCACCGATTTGATCCAGAAAGAAAAGCACCCCACATCTCTGTGATCAGGAAAGGCAGGTTGATTTTCGATTTTGACTATTGTATTACTAATCACGTCGACAAACAAGAGGTATTTTATAAAGTTTCTGTCTGTCTGTGACATGATAGCTTCTGAACGGGGGTGGGTGCACCGAGTTTGATTTAGTTTTTTGTTTCGATTGAAAGGAGCGTTATGTGAATGCGAGTTATGTTTGAAAGAAATCTGCTCAGCGGTTTGAAGATTACAAGCTCTATTTTAATAAACAGCATCTCTCCTATGACACAGCTAAATTATAGGGAGTTTATAATTTTTCAAACGTGTTATAAACACAGCTTGACATGTGACGGCATCGGAATTTATAAATAGTACACTTGTAATTATTCCGTAGCTTTTAGAACGCCGGCTGCAGTTGGAATTAACGTTTTGACGGATCATGTAATCGCGTCCCAAAATATAACTCGAGTATTGTTCGATGACGTCATTACGAGGGTGATGCCGATATAACAACGCCTCGGCAATGACCACGCTATGTCGGTTGCGTTGATTGACTGTTCCCAGTAGACCAGAGGGCGGAAACTGATGATTCATTTTTCATAAAACATATCTTAAGTGTGTTTTAAAGTGGGTTAAGGTTCTGCCTTTAAATAATGTAATCGATAAGACGTTAACATTTAGGTATTTTTCTGATATAATTTTATTCTTAAACAGGCCAAATGGAATGCACGATGCGGCCAGAGGTGACAAATTGATGTGCTTATGTCAGTAATGAGCCAATAAATAGCACAATACCGGCCTAATTGTGTTATATTAACTAATTAGTAAAGATTAGGCCTGTCGCCAATAGCCAAGATGCTAATAGAGCAGGGATCAGCATCCAAGGTTGTGCCACAGAGAGATTACCAGGTGATTAAATTAAATTAAAAAAATCATACTTCTTTTTACAGTACAAAAACACATTTAGCCACTAGCGCCGTTTGGAATAACGATCGACAGAGAAGAAACGGCAAGAGACTCTGTAGTTGTTATTATCGTCATTTTTTATTTAAAGACGGTTATAAATCAATGTTTACATTTAAATGATGTGTTCTTAAATAGAGAACACAAACGTAATCTTAATACACACACACATATTTATATATATATAAATTAAGCGTCACGCTGTTTGCCCGCCAAGGACTCCTAAACTACCCAACCGATTTTAATCAAATTTGCATACCGTGGAAGTTTTCATCTAACTTGAAAGATATGATAGCTTACATCTCAATTTATAGTCGCAATATTATTTTATTGAAAATTATTTGGTTATTATTTGACAGTCACAAATTAATTATATGTTAGCTATTCGAAACGATTTTAATAAATGGCGATATCTGTTGACTGGATTGAGTAAGTATTCAATAGATGGCGCTTTGTTAAAAGTGAAATTTATGTGTGTTAAAGTAAAATGTAATATAACAAAAGCCTTAGCTACGCGTGGCTGGTTCTGCTAGTAGTATATATTTTAAACAATAAAGAAATATTACTGCACTAGTGGCCCGCCCCACTTCGCCGTGCAAAGCGGGGATGGGTTATACATATAAACCTACCTCTTGAATCACTCTATCTATAAAAAAAACGTATCAAAATCCGTTACGTAGTTTTAAAGATTTAAGCATACATAGGGACGGACAGACGACAGCGACTTTGTTTTAAGTGTCAACCAGATATGGTAATATACCTGTAACTTATATACAAAGGGGGCACGTAAATACTTTAAATATCTCAAAACAATCCTTGCAACAAACATAGATTCAATATGAAACGGTCGTGTTAAGTCCGTGGGACAATCACCAGGCAATTGTCTAGTACAATATCAAAATGGAAAACAGGTCAAACGCGTACTGCACGCAATAATAAGTTAATTGTAAAGCTATTTTGAGACGCGGCACGCGGTCACCGACCGAAAGCTGTCACAACACGTACAGCTTCCTTTCATCTTCCTTTGTGATAAACGTTTCTCGTGTTTGATGAGGTGTTGCCGTTGGATTGACATTGTTATTTACATGTTGACTGTTTTCTTGCCCTAGGGTTTTGATCGCAGGTCCCTTGGTCCATTCAGGGATCGGAAAGTGTCTTTGTGGAAACCAGAGACACTTGCTCTGAGTCTGGGTTTCATTTGTGTTCGTGAATTTTGTTTGTAAACTGCCCCCGCGATACAGGTTACATCTAGTGCTGGGTGCAAAATAATTGTCGAAAATTATTTGGCACTAGCTGACCCGGCGAACTTTGTTCCGCACTATATATATTTAAAACAAAAAGAAAGTTGGACATAGGATACCTGAGATTTTTATCCCGTCCGTATAAAACCTACTTTAACAAAATGCAACTGACAGCGAAACGTTATGTTGTCTATAGTTTAATATGGTCGAAAATTTGACAATTAGAAATTTTGATTTCGACTTGTTTATATTGTTGTAATTCACATAATATCTTTGTAACTTGTAGCCCATGTGTTATTCTGATGTATAAGCTATATTATTGTAAAGTTTCATTAAAATCCATTCAGTAGTTTTTACGTGAAAGAGTAACAAACATCCATCCATCCATACTTACAAACTTTCACGTTTATAATATTAGTAAGATGTACAGTCAGTGTAACGTTAGCCTTCCTAACGTCGTCCAAACAGTTTGGATTTATTTGAGACTAGCCGTTACCCGCGACCTCGTCCGCGCCGCATTTAACAATGTGGAAAACACAGTAACTATGGGCTCCTGAAAAGCGGGGGACTGTCTATAAAAGTAGCGTAATTTACTCCTTGTTACGCCAGCTGTCTGCTATTAAAACTAGAAATAGTATGTTAACAGCTTCTTTATCATTATTTTTACAAAACCTATATAACGATGCGAGTATGAATAGATTGATTGATATATTTATAGTTTATACTGACTCACAGCGAAATTAGAACACTCAAATAATAAAATCTAGTTAAAATATACATAAAACTGAAATATTTTCTAAAAATGGCGTCCGCTGTGTATTAATTTGGCGGTGTCCAAATTAAAACAACTTGGTTGCTTTATCTGCCTCTATAAGGACTTGAAAGATGTGTTCGTGAGTCATAGAGGATCCGATATCATCATCGCATAAAATGTGGGACGAATATGTGACGTGCGGCGACGGATTTAGAAAAGTGTCACCAGCCCATTCCTAGCTAAGGATATCGTTCGGGACGACCAAGTGTGCTGATTTAGGTACAAGAGATAGAGAGGTGGTCTGGTGCCTTGGCGGACTTCCTCAGCGAAACGTGTGGCGGAGAGAGCCAGAGGGTTGGTCTCCCAGCACCCTGTCCGCCAGCGCCGTAACAGGCCTAGACGGGCGCTAGACGTGGGAAGTCTGTCGCCCACGTAGGACAGGTCCCGGCAAGAAAAGACACCAAGTTCCACGTACACCTTTTAGCAGAGGGTGTTTTGCCTTTGGCTTTGGCCCCGTAGGTTGGGGCCACAAGGCGAACTAAGGCCACGGGGTCGCGCACGTCGCAATTGCACCCGTGGCCCAGCCAGGCAGTTGAGAATCGTGGTATTCATGAGGGTATTCCGACGAAAAATAAAAGGTGGGGTATTTCCATAGCTCATACGATAACGATGACATCGTCCCCTGTAGTTTATTATATAGAGAAGGAGATCAGAATGCATTCTTTTTCTAAATTATGTAAAAATAATACGTTAACTCTATAAAAAGACATACCACACACTACCATATACAGTCCTCACCAATCTTTATGGCCGCTCTGAATGTAGCCGCATTACGCTGCGCACAACATAAAATCTGGTATGAGCGGGACGTAGCCGGGGCGGGGAGGCAGGGCACGCCCGGGCACGCCGTTTTTCACCCGCAAGCGTCCTCGCCATTTGCGTGTTAGTGAGCTACGTTCGTTTGGTTATGAAATGTACGAAGTTCGTACTAAATAATGTACGAACCCACGGCTACACTCTGAGCGCCCATAAAGATTGGCGGGGACTGTATTTGACACGCACACGAATATATACTCATTTGTTTATTGTTAGTCTGTGGATAAATTGAGAATAGAACTATACTTATAGGACTGTAATTAAAATAATGATGGTCGGATTTCGACCGTTACTATATATATCTAATACGGGACGTCAAAAACGAAATGGTCAGAGGTCCGACAACAATGCGAATCTAGTTTATAATTAACCAAACTAATAAAATGATCGTACCTGTACAGTTTCGTTGTCTCCATCGCCCTCGCCGCCCCCACCGCGGTCCTGAAGCAAATTTTATATTTAACTAGTGTCACCAGCTTGTTTCACTTAGACGGTACCGCGTATGAGGCGACCAAAGGTATTTTTTTAAGCAAGAATCTAGCAGCAAGTGAAGGAAGCTGGTAATCGTAGGCGAACCGGGCTGCAAGCGTGCCATAATAGAACATTTACCTACGTTTTTTTAAGAGCCAGCTATTAATAGACTGAAACGACGATTATAGCCGTTTAAATCTTCACGTAGATTTAAGACCAATGTTCTTTACGCATTACGCAGTACGTATAAGCTATTTCGGCACCAGATTTCCTATGTAACTGACATCACGCACCTCTATCCAACCATGCTTTATAATGTTCGTGATATATACATTCGCATATACCAATCTAAATTATAAAGCCCATTATTAAGTTATGGATGGATTTTGGAAAGTTCCAAAAATGTGGGAATTGAGATTAAGGAATACTGACAGCAAGTTTGAAATGACATATAGCTCGTTTGCATTTACCCCCATATTAAAGACCGTGCGCGGGCTTAGAGAAACGCCCATGCGTCACTCCATACCCCGCACTTCTTCCATTAGTAGTCAAAACAAAAGTGTGCGATCAATACTGTAATTATGGACTAAATCATAAGTAGGCCACTACGTCATCATTCCCGGCAAGAGCCCGCGCGCGGTCAATAGTAACAGGTTTATTGGTTCAGCACATTTACCTCCATATCGACGACGCCAGTGGAACGCCGCTTTGGCCTGCGTCGGCGTTGAATGACGTTTAGCGCTGCTTGTGTGCTAGAGGGTGATGCGCTAGATGACTTGCTCTCGGAACTACTCTCCCGGTCTTTCTCTTCATCAGCTGCAGACGGTTCTAGAGCAAAATAAACAAATCAAATGTATGGAAGCAGTTCTTAATTTTGAATAACACTACAGAGTTTCACGCGGAACACGTAATAGGCAAATGTGAACTAATGCTTACTTTACGTCGGTATAGTTTACTTACTCTTACTCAAAGCATACTCTCTCACTAGTAGAATATAAGTACTAATATAGCTTTTAAGAACTCAAACTCAAACTCAGTCTTCATATTCAGTCTTATTGTGGTCATAGGTAAACAAAGATGGTGATTAATGTTATTTTAAGTATCACTATGTCCTGCTAGTAAAGCGTACAAATATTAAGTTTATGCTTATTCTACATTAAAATATTTAACTTAAATTATAATTATTTAAATCTATTCTAAATATTCTGATATAGTGTAGTAAGCCTTATCTAATAGGAATACTTGCAATTTTTTCTTAAAATCTAGTACATTAACAATCTTTAAAAAATTTTTAGGTAGTTTATTTTATAGTCTTGATGACATACTAAAAAAACTCTAGTCAAAAAGGGCCGTTCTGTGAGGTAGTGACGAAATCTTTAATGCATTTCTAGCAGATTGCGGTTTTGCAAACAGATGTTTGTTTGTTTTGACAAAAATTACTACCTCATAAATATATATAGATGTAAAAGTCATAATTTTTAATTTCTGAAAGAAAGGCTTACTTGAGTCTGGTACATGAATATTTGCTATCGCACGCACACATTTCTTTTGTGCTTTAAATACGTACTCTGTATTAGTGGCGTTTCCCCAGAATATTAAACCATACTTAAAATTGTTATTAACCCTTTTGTGTTGTATAGTTTTTCTATGTAAATATCTATATATTGGATCCGTGCTGTCCAACAGCAAATAAATAATAAGAATAGTGGCTACAGCCCACGGAAAGACTAGGCGTTGAGAAAGGTGGGTTCCAACCTGTACGATTATCCTCCTTGGCAGTAGGGGCAGTGGTGTTTGCTGTGGAGGCGGTTGGTGCACGTCTGAATGGCAACGTGACTGTGGCTTCGGCGGCCGGCGTGGCCGTAGGGGCGGCAGGCGTCGAAGGCGCCGTCGTCGCAGGCCTGGGCGACGATCTCCCTGCGTCTTCGAGTTCGAACTATACCATGGAAGCGAGCGTTAGCCATTCTTGTTTCAAAAAGCCCATTGTTTATCCACCTGCCTCAGACGAACATGCTGAACAGAGCCTAACCTAACCTAACAGTTTAAGAATCCTATTGCGTTAGAATAGAAGAAGAGACAAAACGGGTGGGAAGTGTGAATATAAAATTATAGCAATAGAAGTCGCTTATAACACAATGTTTACTATTGTTACCTAAATGGTAAATAAATATTTCTATGGAATTGTGCATTTCAATCAAGTTCAATTCGGCTATATGTACCAAACTATGCTACAATGCGCTAACGATACTGTTATAGTATTGTATCGTTAGCGCATGAATAAACTTTTTTACTTTAAACTACGCTCTACACGAATCACATTGCCATCATGCATACACTGAGAATAATACAAATTGCTACCTAGATTAGTAATATTAAACTACAAAACAACGAAAGCAAACCCACACATATTATAAAAGCAAGCTCAAAACTACATCGATCAATCGCAAACTACCGTAAAAAAAATGGCTTCATTTGTTTTTAAAATAACCGAAACCCTTGCACTAAGTACTCGTATATAACCTGTATTACAAACATTTAATTCAAATGACATCCAGACGATGGTTTACACAATGGTAGACCCGCCCCCAGCATCAAACCGGTAGCCAAAGGCGGCACATCCAGCCCCTAGACTACGTACGTGGGTACGACAGACGAAAGGAAAAAAAAGAAGAGCAAATAATTACCATTCATTGCTCAAAAGGACACAGACTACAAGTCTGTGGTGTTGTCACAAATAAAAAAAATCATAAAAAAAAAACAAAGCCGAGCAACATATGGAGTGACATTATATTTATTTTAACTTTCAATATGAACTGTGTTTCTGATCAAAGTAGGCTTCCTCCATCAGAAATACATGTAAACATAAACAGCTCAACAGTAGTGTCAACTATTAAATGAATCATACAGTTGAATGTCATACTTTATAACCGTAAAAACTGTCTAAGAACTAGAACTTGCAGATATACATAAAACCATGCATATAACACATAGGAAAGGAAATGATGGCGAGATATGAAAGACTAGACAAATGTGTCGTCATGCTCCACAATGTGATTTCCACAAATAAAGTAGTTCCATGGAGTTGAATTATGATTGCGACGTCGAAAATTCTTACAACAATAAAAAAAAAACTTTTTTATTCTCCAACCAGATACACTATAAAACTATGCTATGTATACAAATGTAAACTAATAATATTGACTTCTACTGACTTATATTGAAGTATAATATTAGACAATAAAGATAAATATGTTTTTAAGTAAAATGTTTCCGACATGCTCCATGGTACAGGAAGAGAGAAGAAATTTCGATAAAACCATGCCAATGCATGTCCTGCGAGACGGTCAAACATAATTGTCAACTATGGTGAACACGTAATGAAAATCGTTGTATGTGCATTGAATATAATTTCGATGTTATGGCAAACATTTAAGATGACGGCCTACTGTAGACTGTAGACCAGGATGTCTACTAGCTAAGAGGCTATAATGATAATTATGATGAGTTAGTGAAATTATGGATTTTATTTAATGTTTTCTTTTCTTTGTTTCATGTCAACATAGAGATTTAATTATCGATTATATTACTTGTACCTATCCAATCTTTAGCGTTCTCATAATCTTGTAGGAGGCTGCTAACAAAGCAAGGAAAACGCCATGGAGTTCTGTGCCAGCGTGGAACATTACGGAAATTTCCCCCATAAAATATCAAATTCTGATCTAACAGTAGATTACAGTCTAAATGCAAACAATACAATACAATTTGAGCTGCATCGTTACATTCGGTGTTAAGTAGCTCTCTATACTGATTTGTGATCTAGCGTAAACATAGTAATGTACAATTCCTATTTGTCGCCAAGATGTGTGACGGCAACTACAGAATTTCTGTTCGGCTCTTTAGAGCAGTATTCCGTACCGGTGTTAGCTTCGCACTTGACGATTTGTAATATAACAATACTTCCACGATTTCTCATACTATAAATGACCAACTGCTGAGTCGGGCCTCTTCCAACTACATAGAGGGGAATTAATCTACTCGGCCACGCTGGCCAGACGGATTGGCATAGGGTTTCGTATCAAGTTTTCCATCTCTTATACTTTCGTTTTGTCAGCTCTTCGACACTCCGACACCACACGGAATAATATAACCATGTGAGCTACCAACCATAAATAGAGCAACGTCATTGTTCTCGGTGATACGGTGTTTTTTAATCTAAATTTGACAATCAAGTTTGACCGCGTCGCGTTTTGTAAAGGACCTTATTAGTGGGGTCGAGTCGTAGCCGCCACGAAGGGCGTCGCTCGCTGTTGGCGGCGATGGTCGCTGTTGCTGTGGCGGTCGCGCACGCTAACGCTATCGTCACGGCGACGTCGCCACCGGGCATGGCAGGCCGCGCCTAAGCGATTTTGCCAGTATTCAACAAACATCGAATTTCGAAAAGGCTTTTAGTACAACCGGCCTTATTATTTTGAATGAATAAATCGTGTGTTTTCATTCTCTATTTAGGTGATTCTATCACATCACAATTATTAATTTAATGTGTATAAGTACCACTTATTTAAGGCCAGATGTTTTGCCAAATAAAAAATACGAATTACGAAGCATAAATTCGTATCAAAACTATTTTTATCTTGTTTAAAAAAATCAAAGGTCAGGTATGGAGTTTGATGAGAGTTCATGACTCATGAATACAATCATATTACGTAAGTATTGTGACAATGGCAGTATTAACACGAAGTGGATACATGGCGTAAAATATATTACTGCTTAAAATTTTATCTACATATACTCTCCTGCATAACATGACAATTCTGTTATTTCTGCTTCTTTGTACAAGTTAATGTAAAACAACAGAGGGGGCGCCAGATACGTGGCGTTTTAAATTTATTATATCTTAAAACTACAAACGCAACGTATTTACAAGAGGATCAGGGGGGCTAGACAAGTGGCTTCAAAACGACGGCTTTGATAGAATATAAAGACAAATGTAGGGGTCAACATTGGCAGGTCGTGTCTATCCCACACCTCTATCTTTGTATTCTACTGAAGCGTATGTTTCGAAAGCCACTTAGCTAAGTCTAAGCCCTCAGTTATATCTACTATTACGTAGGCAATTTGGGATATTGAAATGATTACTTCAAATATTCAAGTTTGTATTACTTTTGAATAGTACCAATATTACTGCTATTAATTTTCTGAATAGAATTTTGAGATTCATTTTCGATTGAGTAGATCAGTCCGATGCTATAATCGATGTGCTGCGTCTCTTAGTGGCAGACATGAGTAAACATTTTCAAAGCGTTGTATTAAAATACCTCTTTCCGAAACAAGCATTACTTTGATATTATGCTACGAAATCCCTTTAGTAGCCCATAGTACTCCAGTCACCCAATTAGTCACTATAGCGTATTTTAATTTGTCAGTAAACATTTCTATTTAAATTTGTTTTTAAACCTGCTAACCCTTTGCAAGATGGCATCGCATCTATACGCAACCTGTAAGCCTGATTCGATGCTTCTGTATCTTAAACACACAACATACTTATTTTATCAAATAAATTCACATTAAATTCGAAATCCAAAATGGTTTTCTACTAAAGCATGTTGTGTGCTTGCCGATATCGACCAAGACCGCACGCAATTATGTGCTCATCTCAAATTTGTTAATGTTGAAAGTCCACCTACATTGGTATTGTTAAAATTTCTTCTATGCAGCACGTAATGCGTGCGATCCAATTGTAAATTAATATGAAGTAGTTTATAATAAATTGTTGCAAATACTACATACGGGACCGTTGTCCGCTGGCGAAGGTATAGAATTTTCTTCTTTCTTCAAACTACCAGGCGAGGGGCTCTCAGTGGTGCCGTTACCAGTTTTCTTCTTGACGAGTTGCTCAGCCGATTTGATCTCGTCGAGGGTGACACCTTGAGTGGACCGCCTCGTTTCACGAACGCGTTTCGCGTGCGCCTTCCTCTGAGTTTCACTCTCTTCATCCCGTACCGGAGGAACGAAAGACCTGTCACCGCAGGTAATGGGATTAGTACGATGTTAAACAAATAGTATTGTTGATCATAAAAAGCACAACTAAAGAGAAGTGGCACTACGCTTTGTTAAAGTGAGATACGGCGTCTGTTAACCTAGGCACGCTTTCGGTGTGAAATAATATTGATACAGATATTATTAAATATTGAAAGAATCGTAAGCACGATAAAAACAGAACATTATACAGTATCTGGTATAGGCACCCTTGGCGATGCCTATTGCGCTTTTATAAGCGATGGTATAGGCGGTGCCAGAATCTAATATCCTCATGTTTTCTTGAATATGACAGTAATATGAGTTGCTCTTAGCTAGAAGAGCAGGACATACATTAGGCAATATGTACCGTATTCCCAATATTAACTCGGCATTAAATACAAATCCAACGTCAAGTCATGCGCTTCTATTATAACATAAACAAATATTCTAGTTTAGCGCAAACAGAATATTTTGAGTACAAACACAGACGAAGCGCAACATAATTGATAAGACACACAAAATACATTTGTTTGAATACGAGAACCAGAAAATTGACATTATGATGCCGAAGTTTCATAACTCGCATGCAGTGTTAGTATCAAAAACAGACAAAGGTTTAGATTTGCACGGATATTCGGGGTTGATTAACACGGGAAATGACTATTGTCTCATATCCAAGCAAACAGTGTAACAGCGTGTAGGTACTTGAAGAAGTTCTTGAAAATGTTCCCCGGCGACAATTTGGTGGGGGTAGCGGCGCTCGGCGTCGAATTGCTACTGTTCGACTCTACGCTCTCCGAGGAGCTGTCACACAATAGCATTGCACCTTGATAATGCGATTTAAACATGTATAAATCCCGACGTGAGACGTGTTATAAATTAAAAGTGCCTGTCTCAAGGCATTCGTTCAGCAGGGGCAGCCGCTGAACGAATGAATGAATGAACCGACTTCTATTTAGTTATTTATCTGAAAAATACCTTAATCGAGAATGTGACCACATAACACGGGAGTTGACATTAGAAGTTAAGATTTGACTATTTTGAATATCGATGTTATGCATACAGTGTCAGTAATTACGGGTCCATAACTTCTTAGAGGATCACAGCCGTGTGAAGATTGCCATTTGGCAATATTTTAATAGGTACAAGCATATATTTTAGCGCAATTGTACTTTTTTTATTATTTTAACTAGATAGGGTGGCAATATAATAAATTATTCGGACCATATCGGACGCTATTAGTCTAAAAAATGGACACATCTAGCAACCTATCGGTAGCTAGCTTAGTAATAACCTGGAAACATAATGATTATGATGAAATTGCCATAATAATGTTGATTTCAAAGTAAAGTCAATACATTACTGTAATGTATTAAACAATTTCTCTCGGGTTTTCAATATCGCATCATCGAAAATCCTTTGATTCCGTTGTTTGGTTTCTGTCATTTGGATGAAAGCATTTTCAATAATATCTACAGCAAAGTTCCATATAATAAAAACGCGTACCTTCTGACTGTAGTCTGGGCATTAGTATTGGTGGGACTGGCGTTCTGTGGCGTATTGGCGCCTCCACTCCACGTGTTCACCTCTCTATCTCTTCTTTCCGTTGAATTTATTCTGCATTTACAAATCATCGACAAAATTAGATCGAATATATATAGAACTGATTGATTAGGAGCAATTAAAATACTGAGTATTATTAATGAATTGTATTTTTAATAATCCATATAAAATCAACATGTGACATGTTTTATACACATGACAGGTCGATTTTGATAAGAGAATATGAGCGCCAAAACAGCAAGAGCAATTATGGCGAATATTTTTGTCTATAAACAGATTACCATGAAGGCGCAGGCAATATGTGTATAATAATACATTAAATATACTACTTCAAGCATAAATACTATGGCACTTGTATAATATAAAAGTCATTCCGCTAATCCGCAACTTTTTTATTCATAGTAATCATTCATGTTTCAAAGAATCAATCTTTGAAGTACTCTGAAAAATCGTAACAAATGGAATAGACACAATACACATAAATTCATACACATATATGTACATACAAAGCATACCGATAAGCTTACAAACAAAGCATAGAATTACATATTATATTATCATGTATTATTCTGAAGAAAATGCTGAATCAAATCGGTATAACGTACTTCGTTCCATTCCAAAATTGTGTGTAAGTACTTAATAATAAAGTTATGCCACATCATACAGTTACGCGGTATATTTACATTAATATTAAATTTAGAAACCAGCTTAAAACTGGCTTAAAACTTCATAGTTGATTGAACGTATATCTTATGAGCTAGTCGGCGAATTTGTTTGATGTGGCATAAACAATCCTTTGAGCACAGCACGCGTATTTGTAAATAATAATGTCATGTTTACTATTCAGCCCGTAATGACCCACTGCTGAGTCGGGCCTCCTCCAATTACATGGAGGGTGATTAGCCTACTGCACCACGCTGGCCAGGGTTTCATATCAAGTTTTTCTTCCATTATGGCTAGGTTATCGGCCATGTCATTTCCTTTTGTCGGCTCTTACGACACCCGCAGGATGGAATGGGGTGGTGAGACTATGTATTCTAAATCCGTCACCACACGGACTAATTACACTGCATTAACTTGATATCAGACTGATGTGTTCTACAGCTGCTAAAACAAACACTAATCTAAAATGCTGGTAAGTATCAGGAAGCGGGCAGTTGAGGAACGCCGTTGGTTTTAGTGGGTGGATCGGGGCGCTAATTACCATCTTTGCGCGCCCCAGAGTCCCACATACCCCGGCTAGTCCTCAACGGCCGGGGTAATGATAGCCAAGGACTTAAGCAAAAAGTGCCAAATGGGGGAACTTTCATGTATTTCACGCGTGGATCACGCCTTCCTTTTCCGCTAATGTGACACAATCATCGACTATTGCGCATTAATCAAGATCTTTAGCCAATCAATATAACTCTGCGAAACGCAAAAACATAACAACTAATATGACAAATACATAAAAATAATTGAGCGTTCTTAAAATTTAAAAAGGAGCTGTTATCTGCGCGAAAGATCTGCGAGAAGTAGGTTGTAGTAGCGTGAGTGTTTTGAATAAATAGCATCATCAACCCATTAAATAGCGTGAAACAAAAATACTATAGTCATCCGAAGTGAGGACATAGCCTACAGGAACGGAAATATCATATCAACGAAAAAATATAACAACTAATATGACAAATACATACAAATGAATATGCGTTCTTAAAATTTAAAAAGGAGCTGTTATCTAAAGTTATTCTGCGAGAAGTAGGTTGTAGTAGCGTGAGTGTTTTGAATAAATAGCATCATCAACCCATTATATAGCGTGAAACAAAAATACTATAGTCATCCGAAGTGAGGACATAGCCTATCGGAACGGAAATATCATTGTTCCATTTCGAAGTCTCAGGAAGAAACGAAGTTTCTGTGATCCAATTTTCGGACAAAGACAAACCTATCATGTATTGCAAGTTTCATGGGTTCTAACTAGCAACTGTCATAACTAGAGTGATGAGTGCTAACATTACTCTAGCCAAGACACTTTCGTCACTAAGTGGTGACCAACATTTTATATTTATTTTAATTAATAATTACGAAACAATAAAGGAAAATTAAAAATTTACTAGCTGTGCCACTCACTATTATGTCGACTGATTACTGCTATAAATAACATTATTGTGTTAAAATGTTAAAAAAAGCAAAGTAGCTTACAGTCTGCGCCAATCTTTATGGCCGGTCTGAATGTAGCCGTGGGTACGAATTTGCGCATCGTACAATACAAACGTAGCTCACTCACACTAACATGCGGGTCGAGGGCGCTTGCGGGTGAATCACAGCGCGCGCGGGCGTGCCCTGCCTCGCGCCCCGTGTACTTCCCGCTGATACCTGATTTTGTGTTGTGCGCAGCGTAATGCGGCTACATTCAGACCGGCCATAAAGATTGGCGCGGACTGTACACATTTCAAAGATTTCACGCTCTGTATCATTGTCAGTAGTACTATCGATCTTAACGTTACGGCTATAGGGCTTTTGTTACAACCCGCATATACGCGTACTGTGCGAACGTAGACAAAACAAGCACCTTGTCTGTACATCGTCGTTAGTACTCTCTGTGGCATTGTTAGTGCCCTGCACGTTGTTGGCAGGCTCAGCTGCGGCGGACGGAGGTATCGACGGACAGGAGGACGCCTTTATCCGCGCCGTCACGTCCCGGTACCGCTGGTAGAAGCTACGAGAGAAGCATGCCACATGTACCACGCCCGCGACACACACAGTTATTGCTTTATAGACGTCTCAAGTAGGTTAAATTGCTCCTTAACAAAAAACCGATTTTGATTTAGTTCGTATGTTGTTTGAGAGTTGTGTTAGCTGACGCAATTAAAAAAGAGAATTATCTCGTTGATTGGTGTGCCTTTATAAAAACTGTTAGATTTGTTTAGATAAGAAAAAAAATGCCCCAGTCACTATATCAAGTTTACATCTAAATTTTAGTTCAGTCAAGGTCGAAATTCTCAACTTCGGAGACCAAAAAATATGTTACTGAGCTTTCGGTACTGTCTTCATAAACACTTAAACAAACCAAAAATCGGACAAAACACAATTATAGTGAACACAGTCTCCCAACTGACATAAGCATTCAGCAAATCAATTGTTAAAGTTATTCAAGTGTTATTTGAATAATGTCAAGACAGTTTGTTGAACTCGACATTCATGTTGAAATGGATAACATTAGTACATAGTTATTTGTTGCTATTAATTTTGCTTACGCAAGAGGTTAGTATAGGAAAATGTTTGACAACACAACACAAGTATCTAATTACTATACCCTTAGAAATAAAATAATACTCATTTACAACGTAAATGCTTTTAAGAGAGGTAGGGCATAGCGGATTATCACCCCCTCACTGGGGAAAGACCTCCACCATGCAGAAAATCACAGCTAAATATAACCACTCTTGGGTATTGTTTGTTTGGGAAAGCCGGCGTTGGCAGCCGAAGGAACCCGCCTTCCCTCAGCTGGCAGCTTAAAGCTTTCACTTTTTACAGGTCCATAGGCGACAGGTCGCAGAGCATGTTACCTCATTGAGGCGCACCCCGCGACCCCGAAGCGGGCACTCGAGGAACGCTGTTTGGTTTAGTGGGTAGACAGGGGCGCTAATTACATTCTTTCCGCGCTCTGGAGTCCCACATACCCCACCGGCTAGTGCCCAAAGGCACCTAAGAGGATTTCCATCGAAAAAAAATCTAAAGAGGAAAGGAAGAAGCCAAGCTTGAGCCCAACAAGAGTGGCATAAAAAAATATCCAAATCGAATTGTCGTCGAACATATTTATACTTAGACGTTGTACGACAACCTAACTTCGAAGAAAGCTCTCTAAACGGTCATCAAATACCCCAATACTATACAAGGAAAATAACATTAGTATGACATGTCTCCGAAATTTCACAAACCTCTTATCATTCTCGAAGCTGTGAGTTCTCCTCAGAATAGTGTCATTGTCAACCGCATTGTTGACCGTCTTGTTTGTGTTGTTGTTCTCCCCTATAAGTACAATAGATCATATGAAAATCAATCTTCACAATATAATTTATTCATAGTCTAAAAGTCTTTTACTTGTATATAACTATTTCGTATGTATGTAACTATTTCGGAACCGTGCTTCTTAGTGCCAAGACAGTAACGCATGTATGTAACGCAAGACTAGTGTGTGTCTTGATCAACTATAGCAATATCGAACAATATAAAATTATGAGATTATCCGCAATGTCACAATCCTAGCCAATTGTTCATATAGTATTTACTTAAAACATGTTTATGTTGCTAAGCCATGACGGGTGCATATTGGTTGTGCTATGTGCCCAAATACATAATTTAAATGAATGATCTTTATATTGGCTGATTTCATTTTAGCGTTGATTTCATCTTTGTCCTACTTAGATTTAAGCAATACTCACTAGGAGTCTCGGTTTGCCTTCGGAAAGAGGCCGACCGCCGCCAAGAGGGCGCATCTTCGTTGGCAGCAATGTTTTCAGCTGTGTCCGCTGCCTCGGGAGATGGAGGTCGACCTTTTGGTGGTCTCGCGTCTGCGACTTTAATGATCTCGGGCGCCGCTGGTGGCTTGTCTGTGCGGGTGTTAAATGCGAAAATGGTATGGATGAGATGACTTACAATGAAATGGTTAGCCAGTTGGACAACTGTCACTCGCTGCTCTGATTATTTACAAAATTTAAACGGTCTCCATATTTTTGATGTTTGTTACCACCATTTCCGAAGAAATAATTTTAACAGGAAAAACCGTAACTCATAAAGCAAATAAAATAGTATTTATCGGTATTCTATTTTGGTCGTCCAAATAGCATTAAGGTTGAAATATAAAACCAGCCAGCTCAACAGGCAGTGACTAATCGGTTGTTGGCATGTTGGCGTAAATTTTGATATATCTAGGCCAAAGTTAATCACAGAGCACCACAGACACAAAATGTGGCAAATGCACCATCACAAAGTAGGACAAAAACGTATCAGCTTGTTTGTGTGTTATTCAGACCCAGTTAGTTATCATGGCAGGTGAGTAAAACAGCAAACAAACGGTATCACTTTCACCTTTATAAATTGAACATAGTAATTTCTTTTTCATTTCAAGATCTATATGCAAAATAATTCAGAGAACCAAATACTTAAGAAGTGTTGACTAACTTCCAAATGCTTAAAATAATCTCATTTGTTTGTTTTACGACTAATTTCACCGAGGCTGAAAATAGATCTCTAACTTTACGAGGTTAAACCAACCAACCTTTATTACATGTCCGTGTGATGACGTATTTAGTACATAATCACCCCCATTCCATCATGAGGGTGTCGTAAGAGCCGACAAAAGGAAATGACAAGGCCGATAACCTAGCCACAAAAGAAGGAAGACTTGATACAAGGCCATGTAGCACTGTAGGCCAATCACTCTCCATGAAATTGGAGGAGATTCAGCAATGGGTTATTTATGAGCTGAATATTAGTAGTACATAGTATATTACAAGAATTAGCCAAATAATAATAATTCAAGGGTTATTCAAACACTATGGATGGAGAATACTATTTGGTGCAAAGTAAACCTACCATTGACAATTTTAGGTTCGGGCTGTGGCGTAATCTCGATGTCAACTCGCTTGGCGTCGTGCTGTGGCGGGCTCCGTTTGCGTTTGTTGTTGTTGTTGTTGAGACGACGCTGGGCCTGCATCGCGTCCGCAAGCCACGTCGTCATAGACGGGTCTACGAGGTCCATACACGTCTGGCCCTGAAATGGATCAATCCTTTTATTGAGCTGCACGTTCATTGACAAGATGTTTATTTTCCTTAATGAAAGAATAATGAGACAAGAAAATATTGCTAATATGTATGTAGCAGTGGGTTTGAACTTATGTTCATCATCATTTCAGCCAAAAGACGTCCACTGCTGGACATAGGCCTTCCCCAAGGATTTCCACGAAGGCCGGACCTGTACCGCGCCCGCATCAAGGAAATGTAAGATGATGATATCATCTTTCAATTCAATGCAAATTATTAGGTCACATACACAGATATAGAATACATAGTCGCTACCCTATTCCATTCTGAGGGCGTCGTAGGAGCCGACAAATGAATTGACAAGGCCTAGTTGCTAGAGAAGGAAAACTTCATACAAAACCCTGTACCAATCCGTCTGGCCAGCGTAGCACAGTTGACTAATTTGGTTTCATCATCATCATTTCAGCCAAAAGACGTCCACTGCTGGACATAGGCCTCCCCCAAGGATCTCCACAAAGGCCGGTCCTGGGCCGCCCGCATCCACTGCTTTCCGGCGACCTTAACCAGGTCGTCGGTCCACCGTGTGGGAGGCCTACCAGCACTGCGCCTGCCGGAACGCGGTCGCCACTCGAGGACTTTTCTGCCCCATCGGGCGTCGGTCCTGCGAGCTATGTGCCCTGCCCACTGCCACTTAAGTTTGGCAATCCGGTGGGCTATGTCGGTGACCCTGGTTTTCCTGCGTATCTCCTCATTTCTGATTCGATCTCGCAGGGAAACTCCGAGCATAGCCCTCTCCATTGCCCTTTGGGTGACTTTGAGCCTTCTGATGGAGCCCATAGTGAGCGACCACGTCTCTGTTCCATATGTCATATGGTTTAGTAAAAAATTATATTGGTCCGTGTGGTGGCGGTTTTAGAATACATAGTGTCACCACCCGATTCCAATCTAAGGGTGTCGTAAGAGCCAACATGAAAAGACAAGACCGGTAACCTAGCTGCAAGAGAAGGAATACTTCATACGAAACCCTGCACTAACCTGTACCAGTCTTTGGCTGACTAGACAGCCTGGCACAGTAGGCTAATACCTTCCATGTAACTGGAGGAGGCCTGACTCAGTAGTGTGTTATTTATAGGCTGAATAGTAGTAGTGGATTGATTTAAAAAAAAACGGTTTCAATCAATTTTGTTACATTAATTGAGGGAGTCGCCTTTCCTCTAGCTACGCTTCTAGATACCAATATCAGAAAGGACGTTAGTCATTAAGGTGAAAGTTCCAGGGTAGCCCGCGAAATTCAAATTTTCTTACGTTTTTTGCAATTTGCAGGCCAGTGCTAGGTTGTATGATGATGAACATTTGATTCGCGGCTGTAAGACGAATGTAGTTACAGAGTTATAATCATCAAAATCATCAATACAACCCTCCAAGCTCATAAAGGTGCAAGAATGACTTTGAGCTTGAAAAAGTTTTTGAAAACATTTTAATCAACATACAACCTAGCACTGACCTGCAAATTGCAAAAAACGTAAGAAAATTTGAATTTCGCGGGCTACCCTGGAACATTCACCTTAATTCACGAATACAAATTACTTCCAGCCTCGAAACAAACATCTCTAACTTACACATAGACATTTGACTAAGCATCAAGGAATACCAGACAGTTCTAGTAACTCTCTAATATCATGATAGAGAATTGGTTCTGCGAGAACCAAGGCATAGCATAGAAAGTTGCTGTATTAGGGAAGGACTCCCACATTACAATATACCACAGCCATATATATGTACCACGCGTACAAGGGTGTAAGATCACTAGAGTGCTACTTATACTTGCTGCTACGGTATTGGCGGTTGATGAAACTCGCTACACTTATTTGCAACTTACAAGGCCGGTTAACTATAGCTAGAAACGTTTTGACCTTAACATAATTAAAAAGATTAGAGTAGAATACTCTTTACTGTACAAAAAACTATAAGGTATATATAAAGCTGCAGAGTTTGTTTGTTTGTTTGTTTGAACGCGCTAATCTCAGGAACTACTGGTCCGATTTCAAAAAATCTTTCAGTGTTAGATAGTCCATTTATCGAGGAAGGTTATAGGCTATATTTTATTTTCAATAGAATTAGGGATCCGTATAAAAATTGCGATTTTGTAAACCAAGGTGTAAAATCGAAAACCTATTTATGCGTGCGCTGCAAAAACTATTGACAATAGAACAAAATGACGTACTACGGGTTTGTAGGTCTTATAAAGATCTACAAAAAAGTCCGCGAGAGCACATATCTAACTATCATAGTTTAGTCACAATAACCGATTTTATGTTCATAAAAAATATGCACGGGTTCGACCCACGCGGGCGAAGCCGCGGGCAAAAGCTAGTTGAAATATAATTGCAATACGTAGTCTTATCAAAACTGGCGATTTCTTCCAAACTTAAAATTAATACCAAAATCAAAGATTACCGAGTAGTTTTTGATATGTGGATCGGCACCGTATTTTAGCAGAAGAGCAGCAGCTTCTTTTTGTCCCCAAAGCGCTGCCGCGTGCAAAGGCGTCCACCCTTCGTAGTCCATGCAGTCGGGATCCACGTTACATTCTTCTAGTAACATCTTTGCGACCTGGCGGAGACAAATTGAACAATCAAAGAGTAAATCTCGCTCACTTTATGCATATTTTAGGCAGAAACGAATTATTTTTTTATAATTCTGTTTCTTTAGTTTATCGGCGAAATGGCATATCAATCAAACTGCAAAATAAGTCTAATGGTGTGACTTGTTTCTTCACACATTATTTACAGAAATCAGCTTCATCGTCATCTTCTACAGCCTGTTGCAGTCCACTGCTGGACACAGGCCTCTCCCAAAGTACACCACAGAGCACCAGTCACAACCGGCCCTCGTAAGCAAGTCGTCACGCTACCTGGCCAGAGGGCGTCCCACGCTATATTTGCCAAGACGTGGTCTCAACTCCAGAACACGCTTACTCCAGGGGCGATTATTCCTGGAGTAAGCATGTTCTGGACTGCGACCTGGACTGTATCTGCGACATATGTGGCCAGTTCATTGCAACTTCAACCTACTAACTCTCAAGGCTATGTCGGTCACCTTGGTTTTAATTCAAATTTGTAACATCATAATTTCAGCCATAGAGCCATAGAGGCGCACTGCTTTACATTGGCGTCCACCAAGTATATCCAGCATTCATTGCTTTGCGGGGACCGTTAACTAGGTCTTCAATTCACCATGTGGGCCTACCAGCACTGCGCTTTTCAATACGCGATCGCCATTCGAGGACTTATCTGTCGTGTTATATAAAGGTTCCTTCTCTTATGTTCCTTCTCTAGACAAGCTGTATATTTCCTTTATTCATCTCATACGACATACAATGGGATAGGGTGGGGTTATTGAGCATTCCAAATCCATCATACCACGGAGTGATTTCCACACTTACATCAGTGTATCCTTTAGCAGCTGCCACGTGTAACGGCGTGCCTCCATTCATATCTCGGACCTCGACGTAGCCATTCGCCGCCCAATTTCGGGCGTCAGTAATCAATGTGTCTACTTCGGCATTGCGTGACTTGTCGCAGTCAATACCTAGAAAGTAATTTCAATGATTAGAAAAGGCCATGGGCGGAAACCTTCAACATATATTTCCAAATATACAGTAGTACAATGAAATATTTAGACTGAATATAGGTAAGTCAAATATTTAGACGGAACATTCTAAATTATATTATATCTATCAGCCACAAAAGTCCATTGCTGAGCATAGGCCTCCCCCATAGATTTCCACAACGCACAATCTCGTGTAGACTGCGTTCACCGACTAATATTGGAAATAGATAACTAATAAAAATGCATAAGTTGCAGATTATAAAACGTCATACGTAAATAACAAATGTTCCGATATTACATTTCTTATTATTTAATTTACATTTATTTGTTTTAACTGGTAACCACAAATTCATGGGGTCGTTACTTATTTCTTGTGTGTCAATAAAAGTGCACAAGCTGTTTAATCTCATTGACTTATAGGCGATATTTGCACAAAGCTTTTAAATTTGCAATGGAAATCAATAATCTCTACAGAGTATATCAATCGATCCCAGCTGCCATTTGTTAGCTGTGGTGGTCGTTACATGTAGTCAGTAGCGTGTAACTGACAGCTGGTCGAACCATATAATCACCAGTGGTCCCGGTAGATGGGCCGCAGGGGGCTGACGGCAATCGTTCCTTATAACTGCACATAAATGTCAAAGAATCCACTCACCCTTCTCGTCAATAATTTTCTGCAACAACTTGGCCATTGCGTCGCTATCAGCGATGTCCACGGGTAGCTCGCCATCGTAGTTCACCGCAGCCACATCGCCGCCGTTCTCGAGAAGATATCTGAAAAGAGACAATCGGCTCTGAGTAATGGGATTTAGAATACATAGTGTCACCACCCCATTCCACCCTGAGGGTGTCGTAAGAGCCGGCAAAGGGAAATGACAAGGCCGGAGACCTAGCCCCAAGAGAAGGAACACTTGATACGAAACCCTGTGCCAATTCGTCTGACCAGCGTGACCCACTAGGCTAATTCCTCCTACTAGGCTAATGCTCAGGAGGGTCCCTGTGATTGTAGGAGCCCCGTCTCAGTCGTTAGTTATGCATGGGCTGAGCAGTAGTGAATTTAGTGGCTTAGGCACATTGAATTGAATGCCTAATTATTACGGGTGCATTATGTAAGTAGTAAATCTGTCGCATCACACATCTTGTGCCGTGGTAAATGCACTTCTCATCAGAAACATCGAAACGCCTTGCAAGTTTATGTTTTGTAAGGATTATCAGAAAAATGTATATATTTAGGAATATACATATGTCAAATGTCGTTTAATAGTGAACATTAAATGGTTTTCAAATCCTAATGTTAATGTTCTAAATTCAAATTAAACTTTCTTAAGTTTCGTATTTTGTTTAACAACCATAAAAAGGGAAATGTTTCGATTTTTCTGATGAGAAGTATATATAACTTAAATCCAGCAGTGGACTTTCTTTGTCTAAAATTGCTTCTTTGGGATGTTAATTAGTCTTACCAAAGTCAGATTGATATTCAGTTGGACGAAAGATATGCTTGGATAGCCAAAATGTTATAACACGCTGACCGGGCAGATGTTGCCCTGCAAGATATTCGTTTACCGACTGTAGCACCATCTGTCGGGCTGATTTGTGAATCTAAACCATCCCCACGCAGCTCACCAAACGCATACAAAAAATAAAATTGAAATCGGTCCAGCCGTTTAAGAGTTCAGTGACATACACACGTAGAGTAGAATTATATATTTAAAGATATTGAAAAACAGTCAAACGATTCAGTAGATTGATTTAGATGAAATCTACAATTGCATTATTGGATTTTTAAACAATGATTATTCCAATGTAACAAAAGGAAAACTTAAAAAAGTCACGGCCTGTATTATTGTACTATCCGTTGGTGTTAATAACAAAGAACAAATACTGGAATGTCATAGAATAGAGAATTGAATAGAAAAATGTTTTATTGTATAAACCAATAATGGCGTTCACAATCGTCAGCAACCAACATTATTTTTATAACACTACTACCACGTAGCAATGCGGCATATGTCATATCAGTAAAAAGACTATATTTTTACTAAATATAAATAATTTACAGAATTAATCAAGGAAAAATAAGCTAAGGACAGCGTTTTTCGATATTCTTTATAGGTTAGATGTTGGCCATGCACGCACATTTATAAAAATCCACCTATATCAGCATCGTTGGTCCGGTGTTCATTGCGATCACAACACGAACACATTGAGGATTACAATAGAATAATCGTCATCAAATGACTTATAACATCTTTTCAGATTGTTTAAACAGGTTCAAGAGTGATCAGCGTGTTACGTCGCGGTAAAAAACGAATTTACTACATTAATTTGACGAACTCAATGCCAAGTTGCGTACTAAAATACTAATTTATAGGACAGCTAGCTGAAATACGCACACAGACAAGAATTTATGGCGACATTTGTGAAGAAATGTCACCGTACGCTAATTATGAATAGCATCAAACAACGTTTTTTAAGAAACAGGTCAAACAATGAAGCGTCCTTGAAACAGTTATTTATATATTCTTAATAATTTTTTTGTTGAGTTAAATACAGTTTTTAGTTATTATCTGCTGCCCTCGGCATCGCTCGTCAAGAAACCGATTTGGATTTCTGATACTACATAATATAAATAAAAGTACTTAAAACATTCACGAAAGCAACCAACTAATTTGACTATCAATGTTGCTGTCACGACTCTCCAACCTCAATAAAATTCTATTATTTTATTATGCTCTTAAATCGTCGTCTTTAAAAGTAGGGTAAGGTTGCTCAAGACGTACCCCCTAAGGAAATTACACTGTTATATTCACTGCAATTGAAATAAAACAAAATCTTCTACATCTACTGAATCTTTATTTAATTGGCTTTTAATTAACAATCATATAAACTTGAATACATTTAATGAAAAAAGTTATTTTATCGTTTTTCAATAACATACCTTCGGTACGATTTAGGCACCTAGTCGCCTAATTCGTACCACATACTAACATACTAACATTTGTTTTCAAAGTACGACTAAAGCTATCTTAGCCGTACTTTGAAAACAAATGTTAGTAAACATATTAAAATATATAAAGAAACATACTTAGTAATCAGAGATCACATGAACAACTAAAAACTACAAACAATTTAGTCTGAGATCAATTTTTTTTGTAACTACTAAATTAAATACTAAATTATAACAGAAAATTCAAAAGTCAAGTTACGAAATCTCTTAAAAACAGAGCAATACTTAATTAGAACATTATTGAGGTACACAGATATCACAAATATATTTTTTTGTTTTGCTTTCAAGCCAGCACATAGGTCATGTATCCAACCTTTACATTTTGTACACTGTATCATGTTTTCTTCACGATCTTTCTTACATAGTTGACACAACTACGATTCCTTTACTTTTATTTTTTTGTTTTTCTTATATATTTCATTTTTGTTCTTTCTTTTTGTAGGTTTATTTAAACCTTTTTCTGTTTTGACATCTTTTAAATCTAGTTTAGGCTTCTTCTTTTTGTTCATGTTTTCCTTGTTTTCTATTTCATTTTTGTAGGGACTGGAAGTTAATTCCATTGCTGGCTTTGTACCTTTCTTCATTTTAATAATTACTGATTTTATACAAGGCACAGGAGATAATATTTTCAATTGAGACTTAATTAGTTGATGGTCATTGTGTGAAGTGTCTTGTGATATTGTGGAAGGTCCAGGTTGAGGGATGGATGGTGTGGTTACTCTAGGTTGATAACGGCGTTGTATTTTTGGTGGTGACGGTGATTAATCATTTGGTGTAGATACAACCGGTATTGGTGGTGAACAACTTAATATCGATGGCGATGTACCCCGAGCAGGTGATTCCATAGTTGGTTCAGTTTGATCACCAAGATCTTGATTTGATGGCTCAGAGATGTTTAAAGAAGCTACGAAATCCTCTTCTTTAATGACATTTCTATCACAAGGCCAAAGCACTGTTGCTTTAAAATCATTTAGCGCTATATCCATACGAACCGACCTAGGGTATGCTTTTCCAAGCAGCTCTGCAACGTTAGCTTGTTTTATGAGACTACCAGGATTTGAGCGGAGCCACGAAGATGCAGCTTCATTATAACAGATTTTCAATGATTTGAAGAAGTAGTGTGAGCAGGGAAAGATAGCATTATTATTCCAAAATCACGAGCCAACTGGATCGCTTCTAAATTTTTGGTATGTGTACTATGACCATCTAGTAAAAGCAAAATTTGTTTTTGATCATTTTTTTCTAATCTGGTACATTTGATGAAATGTTGGAGCCATTGAACAAAAAGTTCTGATGTGATCCATCCATTTTTTGAGCAACCGAATGATGTGTTTGGTGGAGCTCCTTTTTTTAAGGCATCGTTTAGTCTGCTGCGCTTAAATATTAACATGGGTGGTATAAATTCGCCTGCTGCACTCATGGCGCATATGCCTGTTGTGGTCAGGCCTCTCTCTCCACTTGTGATTGCACCCACTTGATGTTTTCCCTTTTGAGAAATAACTTTGGGAGGTTTGTGAACAGTAGATAGCGCAGTTTCGTCCATATTATAAATTTGGTGTGCAGCAAACTTATATGTATCTAATATTTCTTCGTACTTATTAAAAAAATCATTAAACCCCTTACATAGGGCAAAGGAGGTTGGCTCTGGAACACGCAAGGATAATGTGGGGTGGTCTTTCATGAATCGGTAGTACCATTTTTTACCTGCTATTTTCTTTTGTTTGTTAAAACGATGAGGGAGTTGACATTTTTCGGCAAGCTCAAAGGCAAGTCTTCTAAATTCTGTAGTTGTAAGACCGAAGAAACAAGACTCCAGAGTAATTAGATGCTGCGCTAATGTCTCTTCCATGTCTGGTGACATATCATTAGGTCTTCCAAATTTAGTTTTTTTATTCAGACCTTTCAAATGTCGTCGAAGTGTTGGCTTAGGTATATTAAATCTTCAACACGCCTCATTGAATCCTATTTCTCCATTTCGATGTTTCTTTAAAGCTTCGTCCATATCCTCCTGCTTCCAAGTGTTGTACTTTCTCTTCGCCATATGTCTTATTTACCTGATAAGCAATAACGTAAATTTTAAAACATTTTATAATACCTAAGTCGTACCGGTACGAGTAAGGAATTTTGTACAGGTACGACTTAAGCAGCAGGGACTTGTTAATTTAAACGTAAAACACTGACATAACCCTAAAATGTTCCACCGTTTGAATACGCCTAAACGATTGCCAAATAAGGCTTACAAATGGATGTAAATAAAGAAAAAATATAAGTATCACAATCCTGCCATAAAAAGCTTACAAATGAATAAAAAAATTTAATGAAAACTATATAAACTTACTTTTTAAATATTTTTGCTTCACGAAGACAGCCGGCGGTGTATTTGTTTACGTTTGCTCACTCGACTGAAAAGTTCATGTTGACGATACTAGACGGCGCTATTTATAAGTATCATACGAGATATTGCCCGGGTACGACTTAGGCTGTGGTACGACTTAAGCAACCTTACCCTACCATCAACAACTTTCAGCCCTTGTCCGACGGTAGGTGGTAGTCTCGATACACTCACCTACCTTTCATACGCATGTCCTTTCCACATAGTCTCTCTTTCTTTCCATCTCTTTTTGGGCTACCACGTTCGTAATAAATCTACCACCGTAGTAGAAAGAAAATAAATAACATCATATAAAATAATTAAAATCATAATTGAAAAATACTACATTTGAAAACATAATTATACTAAACTAGCGACGCGTCCCAGCTCCGCACGGGTGTAATTATGCATATATTATACATATAAACCTTCCTCTTGAATCACTCTATCTATTAAAGAAAACCGCTTCAAAATCCGTTGCGTAATTGTAAAGATTTAAGCATACATAGGGACGGACAGACGACAGTGACTTTGTTTTATACTATGTAGTGATACTAGGCAGCGACGATGTCGAAACCATGGGAAAACGAACGTACGATTCACCTAGTAAAAAAAAAAGCCTACACGAAATGTACTCTTTAGCAATAACTATTAACTGGTGAAAGTCTTATCAAACAGAGTGCAATAATATCTCACAGATACAGTAACATCTAGACAAATAAATTCCAACAGGCTTCAAATGCAATAAGTAAAATAATGTTATGTTGACATAGCAATTTTATGGATTTGCACATAATAAACATAACATTATGAGCAATCAACTAATTACAATGAATGACCCGTTCACAGGAACCCTGCTGGCTATTAGGTCAGCGTGACTCAACCTTTGTTTACGAACAACCACTATTCTCCACTATCAGAATACGTCAATATACGAGTGCGGTTATTCATAAGTTTCAATATTTGTCGAAGCAGCTACTGCACCAGTAATTGAAAGCAAATTACCTAAAAAGGCTTGACCTTGAAACAGCTGAACCGATTATTGAACATGTCTATGAATCACCGCTAGAAATCCTGCTTACAAATAAAAGAACCTCATCATAATCCATGCATACGTTTAGGAGTTACGACGCCAAAGAAACGTGTGCATGTCCAACTAATAATACCCCCATTTTGTTAGGACTTAAAACTGGACCATAAGTTGATAAGCTGACTGTCTGGCAGGTTTCGGTCTATATTTCTGTATGCTACGAGACCGAGACTATGGTATGTACAACATAGTCTTAACCCTTACTCGACCGTCATGATAGCGCCCTAAATGTATGGTGTAGTGGCTTGTTTGATGCCTTTGGTCGGATCACGTGCTCGGGTCGATTTCGGGGTCGGGTAAGTATATTTGTGTAAAACAGTCATTTACTCCGAGTCTGGGTGTCATTTTTGTACGTGTATTGTATGTGTAAGCCGCCCCCGCGATAAAGCTAACATCGCACCGAGTGTTTTTAAAATTTTATACACAGTTTTCAAACGTGTTCAACGTTATTGTTCACTTTGTTGTTATATTGACTTGACCATAGAGAAGAGCGAGATTCATACAAATGAATAATCGCCATAGTGCAGTGACCGACAGTCAAGTTCTTCAATCTTTTTTTTCAGTGTTCTATCAGTGTGGTTTAAAGAACAAGTATTTAAAACCATACAAACTGTATATATATAATTATCTGTAAAACTTATTTCATTGGTCGCATACTCACATAACCTGTACAAATGAATAAAATGACTTTGTTTACAATGTCTAATTACATTTACAGTATCTTTATTCTATCAACTTCCAGTTCCATAAATGATTCAGTACAGAATCGAGTCTCGTTCAAGTTGATAGGGGGAAATTGGGAAAATAAAATGACCATGCCCCACTCAGTCCAAATAGACTGGAAGATGGAACTGTGTCTATTTCCAGGGGGCATAGCCAAGTAACTTTCCAAATGCACGCTTTGAAAGAACAGAAACTAGTGTATAATAGTGACACGACCTGCCATTCCCACACATTTGCCTTTAAATTCTACCAAAGCATGCGTTTCGAATGCCACATGGCTGATTTCAAATGCCACAAGGATGGAAAGTCAAAATGGTACCAGTGAAGCGTCTACCAAATAATCTTATTGTAAAACATATCCATGTTAGTGAACCATGAATAGTAGACCGGGTATTTATGATAGTTTCAATATCATTATCACAATTTAAACTTGTGTTTCAACCCTGTAAAATTCAGTAGGTAGGTAGGTATCCAATTGTTATCTAGCCGCAAAAGTCAACTGACTCAACTCAATGGAATTCGAGGTGTCTTAATTTTTATGTGATACTAAAGTCTATTTAACTATATCTTTGACGTGTAATACATTACATTGTCAGTATTGAAGAATTATAAAAAAAATACGAAGATATGATTTTGTTTATAGTGATAGATGCCAAACAATACATGATACAATCGCTGACCCAGTCATAGACATTTGTTACCTACTTACAAAGAACTCTGAAGGTATGCCTAAAATCGATTCTTTTCTACGAAACAAGTAGGTAATTTACATGAGCTAGGCTAGATATAGGCGAGCGAAGTCATGCCTGTAAGCACATTTCAAGTTAATTAGTAATACCAATAAATTACTACAGTAAAAACTAAACAGATGACGTGAACAGCACAGATAACGATATTACATTTGAAAGTTTCACCGCGCTTGTGCGCTCACGCGAATGTCACTTCAACATGTGAAACGTTTCAGTGGAAAAAATGCATGACTTCGAAAGATGTCCTACACTGCCAATCCTACTGCTTGTTGTGTTTTCACCAACACGCAATAAATAATTACAAGTCATAGTCATATATCACTCTTTTTTCCTAATATCATTAGGGTTGGCTTGGCTAACTACCAGTCTCCCTTTCGAAACCCATCTAGAGGGGCTACGGGTGGTAATGATTTGGCAAGACCTTCTTCACGCCACGATCTCAAGTATCGCTGTGACTAGTTATCAAGTATCGCTGTGACTACCACCGTTAAAGTCAGAATGATATGGTTTTAAGTGCCCTACGAAGTGCGACATCCATTGACACCAGGCGGTGTTTAACCTGCACATCAATTGCGGTCCTCGCTATTCACTAGAGAATTTATGAATATACCAGAAATTTCTTTTTCAGTGGTAATAACCACTGCGACAACATGAAGTTTTGAGTTCAAGGGTCAGAAACGCGTCATAAACGCTATGTCGGCAATCCTCATATTCCCAAAATAAATTTATGGGCGCAGGAATCCATCACTCAATATCGATTTGCTACATGTTACTAATAAAACACGTTGGCTAGAGGGTTAGCATTCGAATTCGTTTGATGATTTCCTTAATATGTCTAGTTCAGTCGTTCAACATGACACTTTCAAGGGAATCAACGGTTACGTTATACTAAATCAGTCACTACACGGTCTACGAATCGCACTATTAGTTAAGGCCAAATTACAGGTCACGTTTGAGGCCTATGTGAGCACGGAAGTACTTCTTTGTACTTAAAATATATCACGCATGTTTATAGAAAAAAAATCAAAGGCACCTGGCTATGCTGAGGAAGCCGCAAGACGCGGTGGCGTGCAGCGGGGTCCAGCCCTCATTGTCACCGCGGTTGACGTCCGCTCCATGCGTCACTAGGAACTCCACCATGTCGAGGTTGTCATCAATGCATGCCTGGAAAAATAAACGTTGTGGCTTCACCAATATTGTACATATTGCGTGATTTGGAAGTAGCCGGTAAAGAATTAAGACTCATTCGAAATGCGACTATAAAAGAATGTGACGTTAAAACTTATCACATTATTCTATAGTGGAAGATTTGGCCAAATAATTGGCCACAATCGCAATTGGCTGCTATTTTATTTTGTAAGCAGATAATCCGTGTGGTGACGGATTTAGAATACATAGTGTCACCACCCCATTCCATCCTGAGGGTGGCGTAAGAGTTGACAAAAGAAAAGACTAAGCCAGCGTTTCACAGTAGGCCAATTACCCTCCATGTAACTGGAGGAGGCCCGAATCAGCAGTGGGTCATTTATGGGCTGAGTAGTAGTTGTTGTTGTAAGCAGATGAAGGTCATTAATATGCAGCAATCAAGTTAATTACCTCAGTAATCAATCAAAACAGTACTGTTTCGCCGGGTTGGACTTATGAATAAAAACATACTTGATAAAAATATTTGTGCACGTTTTAATACAGTTGGTTACACGCCACTTAATTTTGCATTAACATTAAATGCGTAATAGTTGCATCACTTAGTCAAGCCAAGATTGTATAAAATTGCTGTTGAAAACTAACACGGTTAAGAATGCCTAAGACATCAATGTCCGTCTATGTTCAACTTATTGTTACATGAACAATAAATAAAATAAAATAAATATTAAATAATTCATTGTTACTACATACTTTAAAGTCCATACAATGTATATCATGAATTCAAGAAGCACACTCAAGACTTATTTTCTTGTTACACGGCCACATAATGTTGTGCAGCAGTATGGAACCGATGCAGGGTCAGTGGCGTGGCCGGCGGCGCGTGGCGAAGAGCTCATGCGCACGGGATTACACCGGGAGTGCAAAATACATTTAATAACTGTGATATTATTTATTAGTTCTATTTAACATCAAGAATTAACTTGGAATTCCTTCCTAACTTTGACCTACCTAGCCGTAAAGTAAAATTTCGGAAGTTAATTTATCAAAAAGGGTTCTAATTGTTTTTCCACGTATGACCCACACCAATCAGATGAAATGGCTGTCTATTAATCAATATGTAAGCTGCACTGTACTGAGATAAATTTTACTCAAAAGACTTCTTGTTGAATAGATAAAAATAATGAACACAGAGGAAAGTCACGTGGGGCCATTCGCAATCATATTCAAAACCGGTCCATTATTTATTTATCGACGTTGATTTTTACGAGTATACTGTTGCTGTATTGTTAATAAGAATAAACTTTCTTTGGATGTTTCACCTATCTCCGCTTTCCCTCAGGAATATAAATAATATCACTGTTGATATTACCGTAATATTATTCAAATCTCGACTTTAGTATGTACTAGGTGTGTAACCTTGGTTGACCGTAAAGGAATTGGCACCATACAGCTACTAGCTGCCAGTTACGAACGGAACGTTTTAAGACTTAGGAATCGTAAAAATTTACTCTCCGTAATAAATAAAAACGAAATACCTATAAATAACACAACATAACGCAATAGCATGGCATTAAAAAACTGTTGGCACAGTTGGAAATATTGATAAACCGCCAATCATTAACTTTTTTTAAGTAATTCTAAAGCAGTGTACCGTCGACCTTGTTAAAATTTTTCTGAAATATCTACTTAATTTAAAGTGCCTAGTGATGGTAGATAGGTACTGTGAAATATAGTTTGTTTCTGAGATGGAAATAATTCAGAGACAATATTATGATCGGCGGGTACGGTGGAAAATAACAGAACGATATAAGTTTTGGTTATGGCTTCGACGAGATATGAATGATGACGAGATATGGCGAATGATTATCCAAAATACAATTTCGCAGCAGCGCAATACAGAAAACTCGCATTGAATCGGTGCATAAAAACTCGCTAAGCAAAATAACTTCGTCGCTAGTGCATATGTATTGAATCCCAGTTTTACGTTCACATTTCGAAATGTATAGAAATTATATTAGAAAACATAAAGCATAAGGTTTAATGGAAAAAATACGATATAAAATAGGTATAGGAACGAAACAGCTCTCCCATTAATACTTAAACATCTGATTCGCACTAATATGAATATTGAAGCTGAAAATACAGAAAAAGTAAGGGTAATACAGATCAGCCACATAACCCAAACTAAATGAAGGCAAACGAGATGTGGTATCGGGCTGAGCGGATGCCATGAGACACTGATATGACCATGAACAAAACACAATCAACTTATAATGTAAAATGAATTAATTGTAATCCATAGTTGTAACAAGAGCACACTTTGGCATCATTGTAAATAGAAATTTCTGCAGCGAATTTTCATAGGTGAATGACAAATTAGGAGTCGTCGTTTCAGCCCATTAATGATCCACTACTGGGTCGGGCCTCCTCCCCATTCATGGAGGGAAATTAGCCTACTGTACCACGCTGGCAAGGCTGGTTGGCACAGGGGTTGCATCAAGTTGGGGCTAGGCGAACTGCCTTTTGCGTTCTTTTACTCGCCTCTTACGACACCCTAAATATGGTATGGGTTGCTGACACTAAGTATTCTAAATAAGTCACCACATTTGGAGTATCATGGTTTTATGTAGGTAGCATACAGAAATAAAAATAAATTTGGTTAAATCTTGTTACTTCGGAGTACATAATATATGGTACAAATATTAGCAAATAATTCTGACAAATTCTTGTACCTAGGTTGTTCCGAAAGCGTTTATTAGTGGATGAGCTTATAGCAAACATTACCGGTTCTAATGATAAAAGACGAATTCATAAAATATCAATAAAACTATCATACTGATTGTCCTACGAAGAAATAATCAATTCAATCGCAATGATTTGAGGTCACAGACTCCCATCAGAAGAAAGCAGGTTTCTCGTTTAGTGGCACATTAATCTAGGCTATGTTTATTTTAAATAATAGTGAGATTTAAAGCCAAACGATGCTCTGGTCAACGGTTCTCGATAAAAATATGGTACCAGTGGTGCCGAATATTAAATTATAGCCATAAATGAATCTCTACACTTCATCACTTTTAAACGTATATTTAAAACAGTATATCTCCGCTGCCTTTTTCGCGTGCTTTGCAGTCTTCCCTTCGCGACCCACCTAGTGGGAAAACTGGTAATGATATGGTTAGACCAGCTGCCAGTTTTCGCGGTACAGACTATACCTCGCGCGCGAGTTCATGTCCATCGGGGCCTAAATAAATAATGACTTATCACATTGATTTTATTTCATAATCTACAAAATTACCTTAAATTACAATAAACCAAATTGACAGCTATTGACTAAATCGGTAGTTATTATCGACATTACCATAACTAATTAGATAACAGCATTACAGCATTCCTCAGGATGGACATGAGCTCGCGCGCGTTTAATACGTGTAACGACTGCCATAGATGGTAGAATGGCAGCCGGGACATGATGATCAATACAACATCCAGCAGTGCCCGACGGGCTTAACCTGTAGATCGATTGCGTTACGCACAGTCCGCTAGGCGTATATTTAGAACAAAATCTATAATTATCACTTGTACAAAAGACGGAGTTCAACTATACAAATTTTGTAAATGCGAAGGCAGCTTTGCCTTTTCAGTCTGTTACGATTTAACGCGACAATTCATCCTATTTTTTGGTATAGGACTTTGGATAGGATTAAAACCAAAATGGAGGAATCAAATTTTAGATAACCCCTGTACAACTAGAAAAGAGCGGATGACCTTGAAACCTGATTTTGGTAAAACACGTTTCAGATACAAGAATACCTGCTTTCAAGTAAAAAAACAGCATCACAATCCTCGCATTCCTTTGAGTTCCGATGCCATATGCAACAATACGGACCCCCTCTTCATCAAACTCATTACCCCCTCTTCTTTGTCGGGGGTTCATTCATAAAAATATTTTTTTTATTAATCACTACATAGTATAAAACAAAGTCGCTAGCGTCTGTCCGTCCCTATGTTTGCTTAAATATTTAAAACTACGTAGCGGATTTTGAAGCAGTTTTTTTTAATAGATAGAGTGATTCAAGTGGAAGGTTTATATATGTATAATACATCCATAATTACACAGTGCGAAGCCGGGGCGGGCCACTAGTTAGGGATAAAAGTCAAATTCAGTACAAGTTCAACATAAATGCCCATACCTAGTCGGAGTAAATACATTTTCAACAGACTTCAAATAGGAAGAGAGGTTTATGTGTACGAGTATATTGATTTGGCATTTTTTTTATGTTTCGGATGGTATTGGTTGCCTCATAGAAATCGTCAATTTTTTAAATTCGAATCATCGAGATCGATTCTGAAGTTTGGTATAAAACTAAGTTAGTTTAGACCATGGATGTATGAAGAGAATTTAGATGATGTTGCTACCATTGAACTCCTTTACAAAGATATTGATTGTACTTTTATCTGCACTAAAAATGAAAACCGACTTCTAAAATAGCACTAAAAAGCAAATAATAGTGTATTAGAAATCGGTGCCTACATAAATTTACACCAACATTCATTAAGGTAATCTAAGGTGTTGTATATGTACATCTATGGCACTATCTTCAAACGGGTCGCTCATTGGTTTAGTTTTTCTATGTTTAGTTTCTGAAGTGCGTATAATTTTTTTTTGTAAAAAGATTTTTTCCAGGCACACCTGCCGTTTTTAAATTTGACTCATAAAACTGATGCAATTTCATTTAAGCGGTCTTTAATAAATTAGTCCCATTGTCATTTTCAATTGTGCTTGTCGAAGTGTATTTAGCTGATTATGAGGAATATTTGATAAAATTGTGACTGAGAAATGCTCGTACCACGAACAAGGAAAGAAATAATGAATATTATTTTATTTAAAAAGTTATAGTTTATCCAATCAAACTGCTGCTACAAATTGCAAGCCGTTTCTATTACAGGCTTAGATAACTATGTTTTTGTTGCAAGATTATACTGCAATGTACAAGGCGTAAAAGGCACCCTTCTAAAGAATAATTTATGATTGAGAAGACTTATAAGTATGTTTTTATAAGAATTGGATTACTAGATCTTCTTACTAACAATATATGAAAATCTGTAGCTATATATTTTCCTCATGAATCACTGTATCTATTGGAGAAACGCGCCTGGTAATTCATGCGAGTATCACATTGGTATCTATTGAGATATAGTGGATTCCCGTTTAATCGTTTTTAAGTTTATCGCGCACAGATAGACGCTGCGGCTGAAGTTTATAATGTTTGTTATAAAATTAATTTATTTCTTATGCATTTTATATTACATTTCTGCACTCCTCCCCCATATAAACTCGAAACACTCCTGAAAACGACACGAAACTCACTACTCGCAAAAAAAAAACATCGTCTAATAATATCACGATACAGGCCGTGTCTTAAGAATCGTTATTTAAATGAGAACCACATCGCATATATATTTCATTTAAAATATTTTATGAAAACATAGTTTCATGGAGTCGTCACATGAAAGCTTCAACTTTAACTTCGTTAAAGATAATGTCAGTGAAAGCATAAGGACCATCGATCAAAATAGTAAAACTTGATGAAACTCTACCGTTGTAATAGCCATCTTATTATATTACAGACGCAGACCGAAATCGCGAGCACTGGACTTTCCATAAATAAAATTACACTGGAAGCGTACAAGATATATTCGTCGTGAGCAAATGTATATTTCTTCAGACACATTGCAATCAAAACAGCATGTACTTCAATAACTAATTAGCTATAAGAAGTTAACATAACTTCTCATTGCTAATTATAAAGTGATGAATACATTCGTTTTCAATAATATTGACATCATCAAATGCGCCTAATGCTAACAGTGAATCATAGAATGTAATTAAAAATCATTAACTTTTTAATGTTTATTGCTAAATATTAGAATGCTAATAGCGCATTATATCAATGGACTTTCTTGTTACTTAATCTGAACTTGAACGCTGGAATTTTTGTATATAGAGCTCGTCGTGGCCGCCGGACCATCGTTATTGTATCAAAGTTCTCTTCGTTATTATATCAAAGTTCTTCTCAGCCCATGCTCATGCCCCCAACAAAGATAGGAACGATGGTCAGCTATGAAGTTTAGGTCGTAGTGGCTTTGGAAGGTAACGGGTGACAAAGTTGCGAAATATACCAGTTGTTACAAATGTTATTTTTTAAAAGTATTGTACTTTTATATTTAACGCAAACCAAAAACCAATTTAAGCATATTTTGAACATTAATTCAAACCAACATCTGAGCTCTTTTGACACGTCTATATAATTGAACATTAACTATTTATATTATATCTGACATGTTACCAGCCAATGCCACTATGCCCTCAGGTTTATAGTCTCTTAGACCATTCTCTGTATCTCTGTAACACCAATTAATAATATAACCCTTATAATAATTTCACATAGCCATTCGTGTTCGATATTCTTGTGCGATATTTATGAGCGCCACTCTTGGGCGACTTTTTTGACAACATTCAATTTACACATAGCCCATAATGTCAAATACTCGAATACGAATAGCGAAGTGGAGTGCCACCATTAAAAGATCTACTGCTGTTTCGATTTTGTTACTTGCGCTTAAACTGATTATAGCAAATAGCTACTACTACCCTTTTGTTCACAAAACTTAAAATTAACCATATTTCATGCTCTAAAATATTCCATTAACCAAGGTCGCGGTGACGTAATTAGTGGAAGGTTTGGTAGAAAAGTCTTTTCATATAATCTTATTCGTTACAAACCGTTCACGGCCACTAAATACTTCAATTACTGGCGTTCAGTTCCTTGCCAAAAATTAGATCAGATACAGATACTGGCAAAGTGACTTTCGGTCAAGTATAGCGGGGATTCGAGATCAGACGTATATAAATTTATTTTCATGCCTTTGATACTTCGTAGAATACATTATCAAAGTCGCAGCTATATACTCGTACATCGTAGAAGAATTAGTTGGCCGCGCGGCCTGGCCGCCTAATGCGCGGGGGCTCTAAGGTTGCATACAAAATGTAAAGGGTGTTGTAACTCAGTCAAAATATTTCCTATGAAATAAATTCAATTCGTTTTTGGAATAGTTTTGGAATTGAGGAATCAATATTGTATAACGGTGGCACTTAAATACTTTATCAGTATTTGCCATTATTGACAATATGCGCCATGTATTGATAGAATATTTGTCAAAAAGGCCACATTAGTCCACTGCTGGACATAGGCCTCCCCCTAAACGAGCGCCATAGCGCCCTGTCTTCTGCTTGACGCACCCAGCTGCTGCCCGCAACCGCATCCTATCGCAGATCGTAGCTCCATCTAGCAGAGGGCCATCCCACACTACGCTTGGCGATTCGCGGTCTCCACTCAAGAACTCGTATAATAAAAATAGCCAAAAGTTCTCAATTGGCGAAAAATACGCAAAAAGTAATTATTAATAATAATATATAATTATTAATAACATTTAAATTAAGCACATTTAATGGATTTATCGCGTGTCATAGAGAATTTAAGGCCTGACTACCGATGCTGACTTTTGCTAGCAGAATGAATGTTATTTCCTATTGTTCCTTTTCCCAATTTAATTAGAGTTTGCACCTTTATTGTGTAATCTGACCTGCCAGTATTTAGACGCAGTGATGGCCAACACATCCGCGTACCATTTAGTAAGACAACAATAATTCAACCAGCTGTAGTTTTCACGGCTTTACGTGCCCTCAGAAGCACGGAGGATTCCGAAGTTTCTATACAATTCTAGACGGTGCTTTTAACCGTTTCTAGATGTATAATAATAAAGGCATTTGCCGTCTTGCTACAACCATGTCCATGGTAACAAAACATTTAAAATTACACGGCTTAGAATATAATGTTATGTGAAACACGTGATAAAGGTATCGAATGCAACCTACCAATAAATGTTATACATTTAAGATCACGTCATCATCTCCATTTACATTACCACGTGAATGAATGTAAATAATAAAAAAATCTGTTAGCTGTCTCCGAAACAATACTGCAAACACTAATTAAGTTTACAGTCAGTTTTGTATACTAAACACGTCTTTGTATAAATATAGCATAAGATTCAAGCATTTTGTTAACACACATAGCAGAACGGCCCCGTAGCGTCGATTCAATTCGGAACATATCGAAAAGCGAGGCGTGCGCAACTGACGTAACTCCGATATCACCGAATCTCCGACATGACCTCGAAATAAAAATTTTCTCGCCCAATTCTAAAATAACGCGGCGCTATGTCATTCAGCACGCGACATACTACCAGAAAATTTGGGCCGGTCAATGACAGCGCAGTAATCTGAATCTAGACTACTGGTATATAATATACCCATATACCAGTAGTCTAGAGATAATAATTGGGGCGATAACATTTTGTGTAAACAGGGTTTACGGTTTTCTAAATCGGACACAGACAAACGTTTTCTGTAAACACTGCCGCCTATAATTCATAAACATAGTTCACATTTTAGGGACACTGTGCCGTATACTGTATAACAGCTATGATTTAAAACTTACAGGCCATATCCATATCCACAAATTCTGAAAGAACTAGAGAATGTATTGATTTTGTCATAACAGAAGGTAAAAGTATAAAATCACCTCTGTTAATAATAGTGTATAGGCTAAATAAGGTGCTAAACTGTGAAATACACTACAACTTCAGTAAACCATAGTTCGAAATCACAACGAGTCATCGACCTAATTTTCCAGACTATCTACATGAGATGGCTATCCCACCTAAAAATACTGCGTTATACATCTAAGGGCTAGTACATAAATTACGTGGACGTAAAATAGTATCCATGTGGTGACGGATTTAGAATACACAATGTCACCAACCCATACCGTCTTTAGGGTGTCGTAAGGTGACCACAAGGCTACAGGCAGGGTGACTACAAGGCAAATCACCTAGCCCCAAGAGAAGGAAAACTTGATACACACCCTGTACCAACTCGTCTTGCCAGCGTGTCACAGTAGGCTAATTTCCCTCCATGAATTTGGAGGAGCGTCCTAGTAGTGGGTCATTTTTGGGCTGTAACGACGACGACGAATATAGTAACATCGTTAACATTGACAATTGTTTGTATTTGTATTTCACACAACGCCATCTCGTCCCAAGCTAAGCAACTTAATGCTTGTGTTATGGTAACGAGATGGATGATAAACTACTTATATACATTTTTTTTGTAAATACATACATATTACAGATAGAAATGACACCCAGACTCCGAGCCAGTGCCTCTGGTTTAGACATAAACACTTGCCTGACCCGGGAATCGAACCCGGGACCCGTTGATCCAAAGGCGGCACATCTAACCACTAGACCAACGAGGCAGTCAATTTTTTTTACTGTACCATTTTTTTTTATTATTAAAACTGGTGAAGTGGTGAACAATCGCCGTTCAAACCAGAGCTGCGCGACTGGGGAAGGTCATCCATCTTACAAAATACCGCAGCAGCCACCAGACTTGGGTTTATTATACACAGATTAAATTTCTGGGTAACGTTCTCTTTAAAATAACGACTTTGGATATTACTGTGAACAGCCCCTAAGTTTGCACATAATAGACAAAACGCATCCGCGATCATCCGGTGCCAAAATAATAAGTCACTGGCCGTGATCGCTGCAGCAGACAGCAGTGTCTTTCCTATCAAATAAATTCTTCTTTGTGTTAAGTAAGTTCTGAATAGAAATAGTCACAGCAAATCTTTTAAAAAAATATAAACCTATTTCCTGCCTGTAGCTAATTTTCTTCATGTTCCATGCCTGTACAAGTCGTTAAAATCCTTCTTATAGTAGTTTTATACGGCTTCCGAAATGGTCGCCTTGTGTTTTTTCTTAAGAACATTTATGTAGCTGGGAATTTTATACGTTTTAAAACGTGATATGTTTACTTTAAAATAGGTTACGATGTTATTGTTTGGAAATAGGTCGAATGTCGACGTAGATACGGAAAAATCGAAACAATCGTTCCAGAAATCTGCAGAAATATCTAAAACAAATAAATATAACATTTTTAAACTAGAATAGCAACACTCTGAACTACAATAGTTATTAAAAAACATCATGTCAAACTATTTCCAGACTTGAACCAGACTGTCACCAGACTAATTTCCACCATGAGACAAAGTCAGAAAAGCAATCATAGAAAAGTTATTAAATGGGCGATACAAGGGGCAATCGACACAGCACGTCTTGAGCACTCGGATTTAATTAATATTAGAGCAAAACCGTCAGTTCATTTAATATTTTCTCCAGTAGTCTAAAGAAATGAAAGAATTTAGGTGATGGTGCTCCTCAGACACTTCAGAATTAATAAAAAAATTGTAACATTGGTTCATAGAAGATACGCATGAGCCCACGAGAAATCGAAGCAGATATAAAGATTCATTTACTATTATGCACACAGGCTACTCAGTCCATGATGACCCACTGTTGAGTCGGGCATCCTCCAGCAACGCTGCTGGCTAGACGAGTTGGCACAGGGTTTGGGTTGTCTCAGGCCTCCTTCTGCGAGGCCGTTATATCGCAAAGGAGGGAGCTCCGGCTGACCCGCGCCGCGGACGGAGGCAGGGGTGGAGGGGGAACCCCGTCTGCCCTCGCCTGAGAGGCCGGTGGTGGGTCGGGGGAACCACCACCGACGAAAGCCTCGATGACTGAGGGCGTCCCGGTACACTGGGACGCCCTCAGTCATCGTACCGTACCGTCGTACCGTTTTAGTGGGTAGACGACTCTTGGGTAGACGACCCTTGTCGGAGTCCCACATAATCACCGACCTCTCCCTCGGGGGGCGGTGGTATGCATAAAGCATTTCCCCAGCGACAACAAGAAAAAAAGGGTTTGGTTTGTCTAGTTTTCCTTCTCTTGCCGCTAGATTTCCGTTTTCTGCCATTTCCTTTTGTCGGATATTACGACATCCTTATAGTGGAATGGTGTGGTGACACTATATATTCTAAATCCGTCACCACACGGACCGTAGTATCCATCTGCTATATGGTAACTAATCGTACATTATAAATAGGGCAAGCACACACGTCCGTTACGTTACGCATACGGTGCATACATGCAAAACTACATATATAGCAAACGATACAATGATCTGTGCGGGCTGGGTCGATGATGTAAATATTTGAACCCTTGTAGTGGCACTAAAGTCCAAATCCTAACAGAGAACATTAGCAAATATTGCACATAGCACTTACCAAATGTTGCATACCGAAATGATCGATTTATTGTAACAACTTCTTTACGAAATCGACGCCTTAATGCTGTCCAACTTCAGCAGCATTTACATGTTGAACATAGGGACTCTACAATTAGAAGAAGGTTAAGGGAACGTGGTCTGGCACCGCACAAGCCAGCAAATGGGCCGAAATTAACTGCAAACATCGAACAGCGCGCCTTAACTTTCATGTGAGCACCTAAATTGGTCATAGCTCCACTTCAGAACTGATGCGGGTGTAGTCAGACATCTTTTCCAGGAATTATGTATCCATAGATAATTTCCCTTTTTATTGTCACTACGTCGGGCGAAATGTGCTTACGACCAAATGGGCCAGCTATATAGCCAATAAAACGTCTCGAGGACTGTCGACCGCTTTGGACTGTCGTGAGCGTGCTTCGGTCGTTTGCGCCAAAAAAAGCAATGTTTATACATACATATTTTAAGACACGACGTAACTCACATTTTTAAGAATCTCAGTATAATTGGGGAAATGTGTATTATTGGTCTGACTGGTCATCCGTGTGATGACGGATTTAGAACACACAAGCTGTACCCTGCGTGCGTTGCTACGCCACTAACTAAAACAAATTTGAAGGAAAGACATTACACTTTTTTTTGTTCAGAAACCTTCCTGGGTTCGTGTTCTTCAACTTTGCTGAAGATCATCACATGATCAAATGTACAGTTTACGATACTATAAAGGACATACAGACATCATTTTTTAAACCCCGACGCAAAAAGAGGGGTGTTATGTTTCACGTGTCTGTCTGTCTGTCTGTGGCACCGTAGCTCGCGAACGGATGAAGCGATTTCAATATAGTTTTTTTTGAATGAAAGGTGAGTTACTGGCGAGTTTTCTTAGACATGTTAGATGAAAATCGGGTGAGCCGTTTAAAAGTTATGAGGGGTGAAAGTGGGGAAGAATAACCGAATGTCTGCAAATATAATCGAGTGGGGTCTCAAATGAAAGCGCATCACGTGCAATTTAACAAAATCTACATTATAATAAGTATGTACCTATAAAAAGTATAAAATAAAAATTAAATTAAAAATTTAAATAAACCCCCGACACAAACCTTTAAAAAGTAAAAAATAAAAATAAATACTTCGCGTTGGGGGACCAGGGTCAGGTAATAAATAAGTGGGAGTGGTCCCCCAACGCGAAGTATTTATTTTTTACTTTTTAAAGGTTATTGTGTCGGGGGTTTATTTAAATTTATAATTTAATTTTTTTCATATAAGAGAAGATAGTGCCACTACCCCATTCAATCCTAATGGTATCGTAAGAGCAGACAAAAATAAATTACAAGGCCGAAAACCTGGGCGCAAGAGAAGGAAAACTTGACACGAAACCATGTGCGAAACCGTGTGCACCAGAAAAGAGCAGTCTAGATGTTTTAACCATAAATATGTTTTTCTTTTCCTTTATCTTGATTTCTTATATAAACTGCTTATCTTCCTGTTACACTTACTGAAACTTCAACTGTAATCGAAACGAACATTGTTGTGTCTCAAGTATTAAGTTAAGTTAGTCAAAGTTAAGATATTAAGTTATTTGTGGAAACTGTTGTGGTTAATGTAATACACAGTTACCTAATTGAATAAAGAAATAAAGTATAGTAATCGTTTGGAAGCAGAAAGGAAAAAAAGCTATCTGGAAGACACAGAGATAGTCCCGGAAATAGAAGAACCACTATCACAAGATTTCCACCTAAATTGTTAGTCGTCCCCCGCAAACGTTTACCAAGCTCTTTTTTATTTTTAAACACAAGGTTGCCGATATTTATGTTAGTGTTCTTGACACGACATCATTTGTAGACGTTACGCCGTCAACTTCAACGAGTTATAAATCATTTGATTTTGATTAGTGTTCCACGTAAAATAATTAGGCAAAAACTTATTAGATAGACATGTAAAACGACTTCAAAATACGCACTAAAAGCGAAAAATAAGATCTAAATTAGTCTCTATGTCTATATAGATTTGTCTTATGTTTAGGTAATATCCGTAACTGGATCCCATTCAAATTGCTGCTCAGCAATACAATATTATGTGACATGTGGATCTGTGGGAAATCTAGTGTTCTACATGAAATATTCTCAAGCGATCACGATAGTACACGGCCGGCAACCACACGAAGGTCGGATGCAAACCGCATTGTGAGTTCAGTCTGTGAAGCACTTATGACCCAGTATCCAACCAGAACTACTTAATATTACATATAATGTTCAGCATTGTAGTTAAATTTAATTACTCTTAAGAAAACGTTGCATCACCAACCAATTCTTCTTCAACCAACCAATTCTACTAAATCTTGTTGAAGAATATATGATACCTCTATAGAGCCGTAAAACCATTCTGGCCGAAATGGCCACGTATACTAATATCTATCTACGGTCAGCAGTGCGTCTTTCATAGGCTGAAATATAAAGAATATTAAGAAAGAAAGAAGAAATACTTAATAATCTGCTCACAAAAATACGGTGATACATATTGCAGGAGAGATAGCAGACAATTTTGGGAAACTGTTTGAGCCATGCTGAGACCATGTGCACTGGTTCTCCTGTGTAACATGAACATGGGTCTGTAGATCTGGCTGGGGGAGCGGGGCTAAAACGAACGGGTTATGAAATATTTTTGGAACTGTACTTCCAAGGTGTAAAAATATAAATATAAATAAGATTTTTCCATAAAAACTGTTCAATGGCGGTACGTAGTTCGCCGGGTCAGCTGGTTACTATTGAATATGTTCTTAAGTCACAAGTACAAATTGAATGGTTGTGAAAATTCCCAATCCAAATTACGATAAATATGTTTTCAAAAATAGAGTGCTCGATACAATGTGTCTATGACATCAATAGACAAACGACATTTTAATCGTCTCATTTATCAACGGCGCTGACCTCCATTTATTCTTTAATATGCGTGACGTCAGTGTTTGTAGTTAATAGTTATTAGTATTTAATTTGAGACGATCTCAAAGAAAAGTAAGTTCAAAAACCTGTAGGTAGTGATGTCGGATTTTCAGGATTCTAGGTACGCCACTATGAGTCGTATGTCAATACGATGTATGTCAATACGTATGTTGTAGATGTGTCATCTACAGACATAATAAGGATTTGCTGTGGTAGACGCTGCACATCTCAACACAGGCGTCACCCATTATCTTCCTTGCTTTTTAAGTGCCTTATTTTATGTCTTAGTACAATACTCATCTTTTGGCTGACCAACTAAGATAGCTTAGAGGCATAGATTAGATTTATACTGTGAGCCATTTCAGTTTCTCATAAACGACTCCGAAGTATGACTTAAATCAATAAAATATTGTATCCGATTAAAGGCCTAACATAGATGCGCTTTTATTTCGTTCACGTAAGAGTAAGAGATATTTACATATACACCGGAGTTTCACTACCAATATGTACTTAGAAAATAGCTGCCCTCGGCCTCTCTTTTAGCGTAGTGTAGGATTTGGTGTCTTATAAACACTAGTCATTTAAATTAAATGATTTTATAAACGGTCCAGTTTATGTTCGCAATAAGATGGTAAGTAAATTCAAAATCTACACAATTCGGCATATACATTTCAGACGTGATGGAAGTCGATAAAAGGAACCGAACGCATTCGAGTCCCACGAGAAAGCATGAATACAATTTATTTATTAATATTCATCAGTTCTGCATGAAAATACACCGTCTTAAACATTAGTTTAACGTAATTCTTCTTACAATGGCTAGCCAATGATGAATATGGGAGCACATTAATTGGCTTAATTAGACCTTGTTAATACCTTCCGGAGGGCACTGACTGACTTATTCAACAAGTCTTGAGCATGGTGACCTTTCACTAATGAATAATTATGTAATTTAGGAGTATATTTTCCCTACATAGCATACTTTATTATTACCGATTATTACCTACTGAACTTCAAGGAAATATTAGTGTATTGTGTTATGTAACCAAACTTGATGCTGAAAATCATAAGTAAAAAATCATAGGTGTTAATTGTTTAAACTCGATTTCGTGGCCTTACGTATGCCAACTTTTTCCATGCATGTACCCTCAATGCAACCTCAACAGGAGCAAAATATATGTAGATGATCTTCGCCATCGAATGACAATCTTGAAAATAGAAAAGGTATCTGCAATTTGAAAGACTAAGCAGCTTAAAACGTGAGACACGTAAATTTGGAACTCAAGTTGAAAGAATAGTTTCTAGAACTCAGACCATTAATTAAATTAAATGTACTATATCGATAGCCCACTTGACTGTGCGTAATGCAATCGGTCTGCAGGTTTTGCAACGGCTGCCTCTGCTGGAAGTTGGATGCGCGTCAATCATGACCACAATTTGTGTGTAATATTTGACTTCCTCCTGGCTACGTAGGGCTCGTAAAGGCGTCGGTCCCGACTGCCGTTCTACCATCTATCGCAGTCGTTACCGCGTGGCCACAGCCAACAGCGGTGCGAATTGCGGAGCGTCTTGCGGCGCGGTAAGCGGTGAGCGGCGAAAACAAATGGTAGCTGTGACGTACTTCATAGATTGTCATCTATGAAGTATGCCACTGCTACCGGCGGCGCGTCTTGCGGAGCGACTAGCGGCGCGGTGTACGCGGCCGCGACGGGCTGCGCGATGTGCGAGTGAAACAAATGTTCTAGCCAATATCGAGGTGGCCACAGCTCAGAGCGTTGCGCGCGGCGGCTTCGGTGGACGTATTGAGGCATCGCGCGACCGAAACAAATTATTTTGTTTTTATCGCGCGTTGAGCTAATTAATAATGGATATGGAAAAGTTGCTTAGTGAAATACTAGTACTAGACCAGCAATATGGATGTCAAAATCCACATCATAATTAAACCATGTTGTAAAAAAAATGTGGGACGAAATAAAACAACAATTTCCTGGTGGTACCTAGTTAACTTTAGTTTTCAAGTCTTCGTGTACGTGACCGAGTATATAATCAAAAGTATATATGCTTGCACGCCTCAAAAAAATATCGGGATAGTTCTTAAGGTCTGGGCAAACAGCGGACGGGGAGGGACGGCGTCGCGTCGCCGTCCCGCCCCGTCCGCTGTTTGCCCAGACCTTTAAACTCATAATAAATTCTCTCCTTTTCTGGTTAACTGGGTGCGCTCCTTTTTTTGACTGAATGATATCTTCAGCTAAGAACGTACTTGTTTCAAGGCAATATCGTGCCACTTTTGATATTTTAATAGTTTATCCGTTCTCTGAATACGTGCCTGGCGACGCCACCGCTGTCACAACTAGTCTAGCTGTGACATACCACCGCAAATCGCGCCGCCCGCCGCGCCGCTCATCGCACCGCGCAACGCACCGCCTGTAGCTGTGGCCAGGCCCTTACACGTAGTCAGAAGCGTGAAAACTGACACCTAATCTAACCATACTATTACCGGTCGTGAAGGACCCACGGAAATCGCATGGTATAAATACTGGTAGTTAGCCAAATCGGGTTTCACTGGAGCCGGTTTTCCCAATAAAATTGTGGAAAAAAGGCGAGGGATTTATACTCCTTATATCCCGAAATCAATTGTGTTAATGAATTTAACATATATTCCAAAAGCATCTTAGCGTACATTATATTCCATAAGATAAGCGGCAATGGCCAGATGTTTTTTACAACTCCACATCTAGCCGGGGATGTAAGATAAAACATGAACCAGATTTTTTGATATAACTGATGAAATACATGTGTCCAATATTTCGTGCAGTACTTAGTACGTGATACAGAATGCAAGCATATTTTTAAAATTGTTACATCCTAGTTCATTGCTCATCTTCAAATGCACTTTATTTATTTTATGTAGGGTCCTTTTCACAAAAAAAAAAAAAACGGTAATTTTAAATGTACCATTCTGATACTGCTCTATAGCGAAGAATCGGCCAGAAGCTCTGTATTTATACCAATTAGTAGTTACGATTGTATAGTTAATTGCGGTATGGCATTCAGCTATTTCATTTTACAGGATGCGGCATTCACATGGACGTATCCCTATGTTGCCTGCAATGGACTTCCGCAAATCGCAGTTTCGAATAGAATGCGGCACTGAGCGTCACGTGGCGGTTCAGCACTAGGAATAACTTTCGATTGTTTCGAGCGAACGCCGAACGTCACCGCTACAGAATTAGATCTGACTGTCTGCCACTATCTCACCAGTCCTCATATACATCGCCGTCCCAAAACACCGTGGCACATCTGTTTCCATTTGGTAAAACGGCAATGCATTCGAATCGGTGTTACGATGGTTTAGTCTCGAAAGATGAACTAGGAAGTCCTTTTGGCTAAGACTGGTTAGCAGATGCCAACGAAATTAACCAGTGAAAGTTAACCTATAATTATTGCGTTATCTGCGTTATAATTACTGCTTAAATTTATAATTAACTAGTGGCCCGCCCCGGCTTCGCCCGTGCAAAGCGGGGGTGGGTCACTCTATCTATTAAAAAACCCGCTTCAAAATCCGTTGCGTAGTTTTGAAGATTTAAGCATACATAGGGACGGACAGACAACAGCGACTTTGTTTTATACTATGTAGTGAGGTAGCAAGTGTTTAGGAAAACACTTGCTACCTTAATTATAAATTTAATTTTGGTGTATTTGGTGTTAATTATACTTATAGTCATATTTTTAAATATTAGCCAAGTTTTCAGTTCAGTATTATATCAATCAACTATAGACATATTTCAAGTATAGAGTATAACATCGAATTAAAATTACATCTGTAGAATTGTATTTATATGTTACTGACAAAACTTTTAAACTAAATATCTAATCCCGGTAGGCCTCCCTCAAGGATTTCCACACAGTTCCCAGCGACCTTAACCAGGTCATCGGTCCACCGTGTGGGAGGCCTACCAGCACTGTGCTTTCCGTAACGCGGTCGCCACTCAAGGACTTTTCTGCCCCATCGGGCGTCGGTCCTGCGCGCTATGTGCCCTGCCCACTTAAGTTTGGCAATCCTGTGGGCTATGTCGGTAACCCTAGTTTGCCTGCGTATCTCCTCATTTCTGATTCGATGTCGCCGGGAAATTCCGAGCATAGCCCTCTCCATTGCCCTTTGGGTGACTTTGAGCCTTATGGACCCCATAGTGAGCGACCACGACTCTGTTCCATATGTCATCACTGGCAAGACACACAGGCTCACAAGACTTTTGTCTTCAAACACTGCGGTATTTTGGACGAGAAAATGTTTCGCAGCTTCCTAAACGCTGCCCAGCCAAGTTGGATTCGATGATTGATCTCTTTCTCGAAGTTGGACTGACACATTACTGAAGATCAAATGCATAGTTTAGGATTCTTTAGAGGACATACAGACAAACATTCATATTTATAAGAAGAAAATATCCTAATTAATATAAATTCTTTTTTGTTTTAGTGCTTAAAACTTAAAAAAAACAAATAGGAAGTTGTCTAATAATACGCAAACTAGCCTTTCAACAGATGTATTTCTTTTCCAATAGTTCAATGGGAAATCCTTTTATAGGGGCTGAGGCAAATTGAGAGAATTGATTGAGAAATTGACAGAAGTATATTTGATAACCGGCAATAATAAGCATCAAAGACATAAATCACACTTTAATCTTGTTTGACACAAAAGTAAAATATATGTTGTTCATTTATTTTTAGTTTTATAGTCGCCTCTAGAACCAATTTTGATATCAGTTATATGGGACCTAACTAACAAACTTTTGTACTTTTCATTTATCTTTGTTGATGATCATGATGATGATTTAAAACATCTACTACATATCAAACATAGGTGATATCACCAAAAGTAATAATAAATAACATAACATGTAAAGTAATTGAAAAAAGCACAAGTAGCAAAATTTATTTTAAACATACATACAAAAAACTAGTGCAAGGATTTTAACACTAAGGGGTAATATTGACTTAGGACTAACAGTTGCATAAAGATTTACACTAAATATTGACTGATTATCTAAAACTTGAAATACAATATGTATAAACAAATATGTTAGTCAGTCTAGAATGCTAATTTCAATTTAAAAATAAGAGAGATGCCAGAGATTTCTATAGAGTCAAGAACCAAAACAATTATGTCAATGTAGTGTTTATATCACAATTATTTATTTAAGATGACCTATCATTACAATATAATAAAAAAAAAAATTGCGCGTAATAGTCTTATTTTGACTTGTCTGAAAGGTGCTTGTATGTAATGAATTCATTTTTTGGAAGCATCTTTAGGCTGAAGTGTACTTTGATAGAGTAACCCATTGTTACTGAAACCAATGAATAGTAAGCATTTCAAATTTTTGGACATCATATTATAGTGGTTGAAACACTGGGTTTGCACTATAATGGAGATAGAAACAGATGAGTATGTATCCTTACCTGGTCCCAATTTCATGAGATGCTCGTGAGTTTTGGCTCATCACCATCATAATTTCAGCCCACAAAAGACCCATTACTGAGCCAGGACTTCTCAAAATTCATTCAGCATGAATGTGGGTGGACACAATGGTTGTGAGAGATCAAAAGAGATGGATGGATTGTAACAATGAGGATATGTGTGTAAAAGGTGTGACTAGATATGACAACTGATAGTTGTGTATGGAGACTACCACGTAGCACAAGGCACGGGGGCCATAAGATGATAATGTTAATTTTAAATATGATGATTTATATGAGGTTGGTGTTAAAACCTATGTAAATAAAGTTACTTTTGAGTTTGATTGTATCAAATTTTCTTTCTCTTGTGGCTAGGTGGCCTGTCTCTTGCATTCAATTATTAGTCACCTCTTACAACACCTTCAGGATGGTACACAATGTCACCACCACATACCATCTTGGTACACACCAGAAAGAGTATTGGCTAATTATTAGTAATTACAGAGTGACTGCCATCTGGCATTCAAAAACAATTGAATGGGATAAAAGATTGTTACTATTTGCAGATCTAACATTGACTTTTACAGCCTTAGGGCCTCCGCCCATTATGCGGCCAGCACCATGCGCGCAGCTATATACATCGTAGAAGAATTAGTTGGCCGCAGCGACTTGGCCGCGCGGCCAACTAATTCTTCTACGATGTATATAGCTGCGCGCATTACGCGGCCAGGCCGCGCGGCCAAGTTTTGGTCGCGCGGCCAACGAAAAACATCGCGTCACATACGCGGCCTATTGGCCGCCGCGACCAATACGCGCATTATGCGGCCAGGCCGCGCGACTGGCCGCGCGGCCTGGCCGCCTTAATGCGCGGGGGCCCTTATTCATAGTGGCTGTCATTTTACTGCTCTATAAAACACCTGACCTTGTCATGGCCTGGCAAAAGAAAGAGCCCATAGATATATTACAAATTTTAGTGATTAAAGGTTTGTTAATCTATAATGAATAAGGCTTATATTTCTTATGATTATTCTTTTAGAAGTTCATTGGAAATGTAGAATTACAGACAGGATATCATTATGAAACTAAATACTTGTATTTTGGTTGAGTCACCTCAATAGTTGGACATTATAAGAAGTTTTTAGTTATTGAACTAGCGACCCGCCCGGCTTCGCACGGGTGCAATTATGACATATAAACCATCCTCTTGAATCACCCTATCTATTAAAAAAAACCACTTCAAAATCCGTTACGTAGTTTTGAAGATTTAAGCATACATAGGGACGGACAGACGACAGCGACTTTGTTTTATACTATGTAGTGATGAGTTCTATATAGCCATGAAACATTACTTGAAGAAGACTACAATATTGGCTTAGCAGGTGGCTGATAGTCCATGTGGTAACGGATTAAGATTACATACGCGTCGACAGAAGGAAATGACGAGGCTGATAACCTAGCTGTAAGAGAAGGAAAACTTGACCCAAAACCCTTCATGCCTCCATGGGTAAGAAAGGCTTGTTGTTAAATTACTAGCTTTTAGTTTGGAATTCTGAATATATATGAATCAATGAATCATTCAGCTGCAGGTGAATTCTTATCATATAATTTTATATCCTCCAGAAATTATCTTTGCATTGAAACATAATCAGTCATAAAAATCAGCAACTATGTCTGTATGGCAGACAGTGAATCTTGGTTTGTACAAAAAGCCAGTTTGTTAAATCGTAGATGTTATCTTAAAAAAGTTTGGGATGAAGTTATCTTGAGTCTAAAAATGTAAATAGTTATTGCAGTGCAACCTTTTTAAAACAAATCGGTAGGGAACAAGTAAATATTCATTATATCAAGTAATTAATGAATTCATTAAACTGAGGTTTGTTATATTAAGGTTACATTGGCCTACAATTTGTTATAGAAGTAAAAACATCAATGTTATAGGATTTGGATTGATAAAATACATTAATTAGAGGTATTTACACTTTTTTGATACTTAAAAAAATTCATTCTAAAGAGGTTGTTTGCAAGAAAACTTCACAGTTTAAAGGTATATTTTATAACGGACAATTCAAGGGGATTACAAAAAAAATGTTAACATGAGGAAGTCATTATATTGAGGTATGTTAAATTAGAGTTGCACTGTAGTATGGCATATTACATATCTAATGGGTAATAATAAACAGTCTAGTTTTAGATGAAGAACGTGTCTATAACTAGTCAAATTAAATACATACTTAAATGGTCTTATAGGACCAAAGGTTAAATGAAATACTTTTAACAGAAACCATGTCGAAAGATAATGATGTTTTACAAAACTTTAATTTATTTTGATCCATTGCAATAAATAGACATAAATAAATAAGCAAACAAATCTATATATATTGAGTATCAGATGGGTCAATGATACACAACATAAACATTGTGGGTCTCTCACCTGATGGAGCGCGGTCAATCCATCCACGTTCGCGGTGTTGATGTCTGCGCCGCGCTTCAGCAACCTCTGAACTTCGTCCTTGTCGCCAGCAGTGCACGCCGCCAGGAACACTATTCCTGAAGAAAACTGGATCCTTGAAGCCCGCCGAGGCGTCGGCGACTGCTTGTTCGTGTCGGATTCTTCCCATCTCTTCAGCTGCTCAGCCCGTTTGAACAAAGCTGACGACGATCTATTGTCCGTCATTTTACAACTTTCCAACACACTCACACTCAATATGGTCCATGCGAACACTTTTCACTACTGTTTTACTGCCCAAAGTACACAAATGCCGAGTCCATAACTTAATTGCCAAAAAAGGAAACATGAAAGAGGAAACGTTCTAAGGAGATTGATACCAAGAAGCATTCACGCGATCATTGTTCTGCACACTTGTTGAGTTCCGACGATTGCACATACAGACACCGATCTTATGGACATGACATAACCATTGAGCTATACATTTAGCGTGGCAGCCATTACGAGGGTTACGAGAGTGAATTTTAATAGGCCTACGATAATAACCCACATATCCTACGGAACGTAAAAAGAAAAACTAGGCAAGCAACGAATGAGAGAGAATGACGGAAGAAGAAAACGCCTAGCGCCACCTAGTAAAACAACTAGCTAGTGTTGCTCTCAATAAAACTCTATACTAACATTATGGTATTTGGTAAATTGTAAATGAAAACAAAGATACCGCGGTCGCTTTGGTTCTTCTTCTTCTTTTCTTCATGTAGGTTTTGGTTTGGCTTCCATCGTTATACGGATGATTTTGCCAATTCTTAGGTTTTGATTTTGTAATAAAATATACATGTCAGTCAGCATGTGGCCATGTGACCCTGAGTGGTATGGAACACCAAATAGCAATATAAACAGAAAAGTATGCAGTTTGTGTGCCGCTGCACACCCCTTTACTTTACACGCAGGATACTGTCTCTAGCCATAAAAAGCTCGATGACACGACTAATAGGCCAGCAGTTACGCTGATTTAAGTGGTCTGCAAATCTTTGGGATTTTCTACAGCCTGCGCGTCCAAAAAGGTCTGAATCGTCCATTTGCCAAAGACACTGATCGTTACTGAATGTACCAATTACAAAGTTAAAGGACGGCAATACTTTGAGTTTTGAGTACCTATTCTCGTCTTTATCGTTGCAAGTTGTACCACAGTATCCACTTGTGTAACAAGCATGCTTTTAACTTCTACTCGATGAGATCATTATTTTAATCTAATTTTCAGTGCAGTTTTAATGCTACTAGCTGGACTAGGATGTTAGTAGCTCCAACAAAAGCGATACTGTTATCGAAGTAGATATATTTTAGGTGGGGCACCACGTCGTACCATGAATCGTCGTAGATCCATTAAATCCAGAATCTGTTGAAAGGGACTCCATTACCTCGATGTGTATGGCTCTGACAGTTAGGTAATTGAATATTGCTACTCAATTGTTCATAGATCACCGCCTCAGAGGCGTTCAAAGAGTCGAAGAAGTCAACCCCAATAAACGTGAAAGTTCGAATTTGATGAGCCAGTTTTGGTACAGGCCGATCTCCAATCGGTGGCAACTGTGAAATTGACGTTGCTTTGCCACTTTCTTTACAGAATAATGCCTGGTATAGAAATTAGCTGCATGTTTATTGGTCGGGGGTCACTGTCATCCATTTGGAGTTTGAGATCCAGGTCAGCGTATATGTACGTAAGTATATTTTGAGAGATTCCATCGGTTTCTATCGGGTGGTAAAAAAGACTGGTAATACATTCGTATTAAATTGCCGTTGCAAAATTGTCAAACAATTCTAATTTGTATACGAAATCTTCTGTAAGCATTTATTTAATTACACTTCTTTGTACATAAATACAAAAGTAGATACTTCCAAGAAAAACGTATAATGTTCGATTAAGCGGCCATAGGGCTAAAGCGATTTCTTCCAGGCATTGAATATGTAAGCCTTGCTGAAACTTGCCTGTATACGCTCATGGAACTGTGTTTTACTTATTGTTATAACAGAGAAAACATGTAGGTGCATCAAGGCACGTAAAATGAATTCTTTTTATTTTAATAAATTATTAACTATTACTATTAAATATATGTGAATATATGTATGCACCATTTTCTCAAGATAAAAAAAAACGTGGAAGAAACGTATCGGTGATATATATTTAAGTTTTAGGTAGTTTATTGGTTTTATTAGTAGATGTTCATCAAGGTGAATTATCATCAAAATGATGTAAATTATTTGGCAATCAGCATCATTTCAGCCCATAAATGACCTACTACTGAGTCAGGCCTCCTCCAAGTTCACGGAGGGAAATTAGCCTACTGTGCCACGCTGACGAGATGGGTTGGCACACACAGAATTTGTTTCAAGATTTCCATCTTTTGCGGCTAGGTGATCTGCCTCTTGCGTTACTTAGGTCGCCTCTTACGACACCCTCAGGATGGTATAGGTTAGTGACATTTTATATTTTAAATCCGTGACTACATGGAATTTTGCAATACTTTGATTAGTTAAATATGAAATACAAATGAACATGTTTTAATCACGTAGTCATAGGTGTAGTTGCAACATTTTGTACTAGTAAAATGTTATATCATTTCAGTGGCAACATTTCGGTGGCAGAAAATATAACACTTAACACATTGCCAAAATGTTGCTAGTGCAAGAAACCAAAAAATATTGTTGTTCCTTCCATAAACGTTAAACTTTCAATGTGACTTAGTTATAAAATAAAGAGTTTAACTATAACATATTTTGAAATCACAAATTTTTGTACAACGCGTGGTTTAGTGATAAATCAACTGACTTATTACTTAACCACGGATAGTTAATAAACGAAATTGAGAACAGACTTGTAAACATGGATGCGAGGCGACCTCTGTTGTCAATTATTACAACTGGTAGCTCGAGATTTTTGTTCGTGTATCGGATCGGAGCGGAGCCTCAGAAATTATTCAAAATTCAAGATGGCTATGTGTCACGATGGTTTCTTGAAGTGTTATAGTTAAACATTATTTGTTTTGTGAGAAAATAGTGAATTATCACGATGGCTGACTTAAATATTGATATATCAAAGTTACCGGACGAGATAAGAGACAAACTTGCTGAGTTAGACTTGGAGTTGTCTGAAGGTAAGAATGCAATGTATCTGCGTTTCTTTTAGATCAATATTTTGTATTTTTATTATTAAAATTGAAATTAATTATCAGTCATTTCAGCCTTCTGGGGTCCATTTTGGACTATTATCTATTGAAGTAGTATTAAATTAATTTGGGCCATTTTTACTGATTGCCATAAAAAGTTGCCAGCTGATAGTTTGGGTAAATAAAACTCGAACGACTGTAGGGATTAAGAAGATTAACAGGTTTAAAGATCATTCTACTCACGCTCGACTAGCTACGTTGTCATACCATTCAATCAAGAATGCGTCTAAGCATGAATTTCTAACCATTCCTGGAAGTATACTTTGTTGTTGTTTCTATAACAAATTTAATCAAAAACTAGTAGTTCATATTTTAATATTTGTTTCAAGAAAAAATTGCGTGATAGATTTTCTAGCAATTAATTCAGCAAGGCTTTCTGTTAAATCTCACACAAATAATATTCTGTAATCTTTTAAAAGTATCTTTTTCAATTTTCATGTAAAGATGACAAAGAAAGATTATGAAATACAGCACAAATATTAGTTACTGTAAATTAATCATTTCCCAAGTCTGTCCCAGACAGTTAACACTGCACATGAAACAAGGCAGTTCTCATTGCAAATAATTTGTGCATATTTTTACATTCCCATAAAATCACATACCAAATATTGAAATAAATATCTACATAATTACACAATGCATATCTTTCTTTAATACTTAAGTGTGACCAGATTAAAAACTGTCATACTCATCTCAAACCCAGCCATGGCATTTAGAATGATGGCCCTATTATTCTATTCATTCTTAAAAACCTGGAAAATATTTGCCTTTCTGATACTTACAGAATGCATTTATTTATCTTATCTCTTATCTCTCGCTCATTTCCATAAAATAAAATTAAACACATGAAACATCTCATAAAGTTGAGATATTTCTTATTGGATATTTGGGAGATTTTCTGCCTGATTAATCTACTTCATAAATAAAAAAAAATGAATATTTGTCTGTATGTCCTTTATAGAATCGTAAACGATGCATTTGATGATGTGATGATACTTCAGTAAAGTTGAAGATCATCCAGCCAGGATGGTTCCTGAATTATTATTTTATTAAATATTTTTGTAGTGGTTTCCCACAAATATATTTTAGTTAGTGGCGAAGCAACTCGCGCAGGTTATAGCTAGTTATAATATAAAGCCTTTATACTAAGTCACAAATGAAAAAGATAAAACATTTAATAACTTTGTTCGTCTAATGAGGACATAAAAGGATTAAAATTCTTTACATCACATGCAGTTTTAATTTTCGGTCCTAATTATGAACAACTTTATATGTGTAAGAAATTGATAACAACTACATGATACAACAAAATGCAGTGCACAGCTTTGCGAAAGTTAACATTTGTTTTTATAATAAAATCATCATTATCCAAGCTTAAGCGAATTCATAGTAACCATTATTGTTATATGTATCAAATACTCTTACACTACCTAACAGATCAAATAATTCACATAAAAAAACTGTAATTAACTAACTATGAAAAACAAACAAATTTAAAATGTACTCTTTGAAAATAAAATTAAATGGTTGTCTTACTGTACGAGCCTAAAATCAAATACCGTCAGTTTCTTCACTGTCTTTATTACACAATCCTAATGTTGATAGGCTATACAGCTTACAATACACCCTTACACAATTTCCTCAACCTACACAGTTAATATAAAGTATATAAACCAACAAAAATCTTGTTCTTTTAAAAATCACCTATTTCTGTATTCAAATAGGCTTGTATCAGTTCAGTCGCCAAATCCATTTACTACTTAATAACTGTCCGGAAGGCTACTGTACATACAATCCCCGGACATTTTACGACTTCGTTTCCTCCTGATCCCGGTGACAGAGTTATGGAATGGAATGAAAATACGGCAAGTAATGCACGCCGTATTTATTCCACTTGGCCTAAAAGTTATAGACATGCCTTGTTTTTACCACTTTCTGCACAGTGTGAGTTATCTTGTCCAATCACGTTATTGTCAACTAAAAGTGCGAACGAAATAATTCTCAAACAGCTGTGACCTGTTTCTTATACGAAATGTATGTAATTGAATCGCTGATATTTTGTAATGTCTAATAAAAAATAATTTTGTAAAATACGAAACACAATTGTTGTGTGTTATATGTTGAAATTATACGATACCTAAGCAGAATAGAAATATATTAAATACATACATGCATATTTAAATTGAATACAAAGTAACAGGCTGAATACACGAAAACGTCGTTTTAAAAAAAATCAAAATAAATATTGTAATTTAATGGATTTCATTTCACCATTATCTTTGTCTTTTAAAAAGTTACTTTAGTACTTGTGTACATGGTGCTACCACCCCGTGCCATCCTCAGGGCGTGTTAAGAAACTACGTAAAGAATTGACAAGGCTGAAAACTTAACTAAAAGAGAAGGACAACTTGATACGAAAACTAGTTGAACTGAACTGACATCAGTACAGAACATTTTCGATTTAATTCGAACATTCAACAAAAAACCGGAATTTAAAGAGAATAACAAATACCAAAATTCGGCCGCGCTTAGCTATGAACATGATTGTAGTAACGTAATCGCGTAAATCAAGTAAATAATCTTTATCGCAGTGTTTACTCTCAACTTTGTTCGTTAGTTGACCGGTTGCCGTAACTATTGTTTGTACCTGGTTCCAACGCGCATACGCACCCGCGCACATAGGTCCTTTTAGCCTCACATGACGCATCCAACCAAACCCGTTCTATCGTCATGACTGTGACTAAGCCGACCGAGCGTGGCCCCAATTACGCTTCTCAAATGTAAAATAATTGGTCATATTGTTATTTAGTACTTCTATCGTGCCGGGGTACCACGGCAAGATTCATACAAACTTTTGAAGTCTCATTTGCCCAAGGTGTAATAGAAGTCAATGATGGGCCGATTTAATATGATAGACACATAATTACATAACAATTTGACAAATGTTATCTTTTATTGAGTGAACAGAACTACAATCATAAATAGAAATACCTTCGACTAACCCCTTTAAAAAATATCGGCTCACTTCTTTAGCAGTTGCCATAGACAGCGCTGCAACAATCTCCTTTTAACCAGGGATCAAAAATGTGTATTTGTGAAATAAAAATTATGTTGTTCCTCAATTGGCAGATGAATAAAGGCCGACTAGTTGTACTCGTAAATGAAATCACATTTCCCATTGACACACTAGCTGCCAATATTTTACTGTAATTTGAAGTAATAATTGAAGGAATTCATTAAAGTGGAGCAGAAAAGCTAATGCAGGACTATCCCTACAGTTGACGGGGCAATAGGTGGTTGAACATGAAAGCCGTTTAGCATGTCTATATAAAAATAGATACTTGTTTCACTCCTTATCGTAGTGACACGTCTGCAGTGACGTCAAAGATTGGAAAGGGCAACATATTATCAGTATACAAATAGGTGTATTTGTATATTTATCTATGTAACAATTATAATATAGTCCAAGCACTTCCAAGCATTACTCAATTGACTAAATAAAACTCGTGATAATTGCGTTTGCTACATAACTTTTTTTAAGTTTATTGTGCAACAATGAATGAAGATAACTCACTGTTCTTTGTTTTCATATTTACCGTTTAACAAATAATCGAAAGCTTATATGAAATATATTATATAATTTTCAACCTACTTACATTTATTTGACAAAACATACATTTATTTGCACTACGCATCGAAAAAAACTATATTGACATAATATGAAAACTTATTTCTAAATGGCACTAAAAGCGAAATAGCCAACAAACAAGTATTTGAAGTCAGTGCTAACTTAAATTGACACCGACGTTATTTGGATGGATGTCTATTTTGAAGCCTATTTTTCATAGAGAAAGATTTTAATGTTCATTCTATGATATTTTTAAACTTCGTTCATTCGCCATAATATTTCAAACAATAGGCTGTTGAATGTAATGAAAATGAATGAATGATGTATGAAATGTAATTCAATTGTTCTCAGCGTAAAAGTAATTTCTTCTTCATATTATTATAGAGGTCTGTGTAGTAGTGGTTTGAATTATGAGCTAGAAATTCCCCAAACTAATGCTATCAGAATTCATCAATCTGCTTCGACAATCGATTAACCAGTGCTGACTTGTATGTCACCTGCCGTCCGTACAGCTGCATCACAGTTCTATTAGAATGAGGACCGCAGTACTTGGTATATCTTGGGATTGATTTGACATCACTCAATATCCTTTAGCAATGTGTTCAAACAATACATTTACGGGATTGAGATACCCGATAGTGATCGCTTTATTGTGTTACCTAATATAATAATCATAATAAAAACTTTAGGATCTCATAGCTGTCTGTTTAATTTTACCATGAAGAATTTATCATTCATTGTTGTCAACACCGATTCAGTTTACGAAGACTGTAGTCTGTGTCTCACTCTCTGTCATAGTCATACTCTTGAAACTCACCACAATATTTAAAACTGATCACTATCCAAGTAAACCTTACTTCGTCTACTGATTTAAATATAGTAATTGGTGGCAATCTTGGTAATCATGTTGTCATCTTTTTTGTCATCTGCTCATCCCCACATTAGTCTAAGATACTAATATGGCAAAAATACGAATGGCTGGATTTGGGATATTTACTTCCCAGTGGATGGCGAGATATTTCTGCATGTTACAGGCAATCGTGTATTCCGGGAAATCCTACACCAATATAAAAGTTCTTTATCAGGTCAGACGATTCTGATGCCTAAGTTACATGTAAAAAGTTAAAATACAACAACTTTGCTAAGCTGCAGTCAATGCATCTCTAGTTGTACGTGCATTCGGGCAGTTGATTTGCTACGAAGGGTAGATGACCTGCGCCCGCTTTGAGGGATGACCTGCGAACGATGAACCTAGACCGACGTCGACGCACGAGACGGTCTTAGAGGACGGTAGAGCGTGTACCTTTTATTAAATAAGACTGACCCCAGCTCTCTGCTATAAAGTATTTTCTTACTCGGGCTTCGAGACCGTGCTCCCTTACCCTGCTACATCTCCCCGGCCCTAGGTAGCGTATTAATCGCCTTGGGGCATTTCGTCTGTACAAGGCACACCATACGTCTAGATACGCAGTAGACGTCCATACTCAGAAGCACCAAAAGAGTAGCCACAGAAAATAACACCTTATACAGTAACTCTGGTGTTTATAAACAACTAGTGGCCCGCCCCGGCTTCGCCCGTGCAAAGCGGGGGTGGGTTATACATATAAACCTTCCTCTTGAATCACTCTATATATTAAAAAAAACCGCTTCAAAATCCGTTGCGTAGTTTTAAAGATTTAATCATACATAGGGACGGACAGACGCAGCGACTTTGTTTTATACTATGTAGTGATGAACATTCTTCTCATTCTCCGCAGTGAAACCTGTGCTTATAGTTGGATTGCGTAAAAATCAACTAGTTAAAGATTTCATGACGCATTGCACCGTTGAATAAAATATATCTAATCTGCGGCGGAGAGTCTCTACTGAGCTGAATCCTCTTCGTTTTGTACTATCTTTGCTGTTATTTGTTCTTCAAGAACTGATACGGTTGTAGAGCTGAGAGGTTTACATCGGAAATAGCCGTTAAGGTGATCGGCGCATGCCATGTTATCTGTTCTATTAAGTTGTGATATATGTATCGATGTACGGCCGGTCTGGCCGATGTGGAACAGTAGGCTTATTACCCTTCATGTAACTGGAGGAAATCTGACTCAACAGTGGGTCATTTATGAGCTGAATAGTTATAGTAGTAGGAGCATGTGTATCAAAAACTTTGTAATAATGCTCGTAGTTATTGCATAATGATTGAACTCCATAGCAGTTTGTATTAAGAAAGTAGTAATCATGACCTTGCCATGACCTGCTTTATGTATGATTGGGTATGAAACCAAGCGATATTATTATTGAACCGATTGTTACCATTATAATTTAACTACCTCGTCCATGATTATTTGAGAAGTAATGACGCCTAGAAATAACAGAAATTTCGTGCCTATCTGTGCCTTGTTCCTTTGGCCTCTTGCATTGTACTCGTATATGTCAATGACGGAATAGTCTGTATTTCTCTCTTACATCACTGTCTTTATGGAATGTTATATTTTTTTAAAGAGTATGTATAGAGAAATGCAGATTGCGTGTGGTGACGCAATCTGCATTTCTTTTATTACATTAAGAAAACACAGTGACACCCCTCCATTGACCGCATGAGAAGAAAAACTTTATACAAAACCCGGTGCCAACCCACCCGTCTAGCCAGCGTGGTACAGTAGAATAATTACCCACCATCTATGTGGAGGAGGCTCGACTCGGCAGTGGGTCATGTATGGGCTAAGTAGTAGTATGTAAAGAGCACTAAGACGTGGGATTAGCGGGCTTATATTTATTTTACTGGTCCAGTTGTATTAACTGGGCTTATTCGTTATTACGTACAGTCCTCGCCAATCTTTATGGCCGCTCTCAATGTAGCCGCATTACACTGCGCACAGCACAAAATCAGGTATCAACGGGACGTACGCGGGGCGGGGAGGCAAGGCACGCCCGCGCGCGCCGTATTTCAATCGCAAGTGTCCTCGCCACCAGCTTGTTAGTGTGAGTGAGCTACGTTCGTATTGGTTATAAAACGTACGATGCGCCAGTTATTACTCATGGCTACTTGCAGAGCGGCCAGAAAGATTGGCGACGACTGTACTTTGTGTTCGCGACTTGGTCTCACTATACTGCACAATGTTCTATGGATATCCGATGTAAAGAAGTAAGCTCAAGAGTTTATCACCGCCTATGCTGTGTTGAGCAGATTCGAACGGGTTGTAATTTCAAACTTGATCGTATGGTGAGTTTTGACAATTGTCAAAAGTTACAAATAAAGTTACTTTCGAGTGTTTGAATTGAAATTAAAATTATTTCCGGTTTTAAGTTACCCACAGTAACAGCTGTACATAATAATGACATGTTATGTTTAGTGTTTGTTAGCTGCAAACATGTGGGTAGGAATTAGTGCGGTAATAAACTTCACACCTGCCTCATCATATATATTATATACATATAAGTTAATGTTTGTCTGTATGTCCTTTAAAGAAAGTTAAACTATGCATTTTTTAACGGAATTCTTGCCCTAGTTATAACCTGCAGACCTATGGCAGGCCTGGGACCTACATCTTTAAAGTGATAACTAATTCGTTTAAATAATTCGCCTTGTAGGTGTACTATTTCTCAGCCCATAAATTCCATTTCCGTGTGGCGACGGATTAAGAATACACAGTGTAACCATTTCGTCCTGACGGTGTTGTAAGAGCCGACAAAAAGAAATGGTAAGGCCGAAAACCTGGCCGCAAGAGAAGGATAACTTGACACGGAACCCTATACCAACCCGTCTGGCCAGCGTGGCATAGTAGGCTAATAACCCTCCATGTAGAGCCGGGATTGGGTCATTTATGGGCTGAAAAGTAGTATATTTACAGTAGGTACATATTCTGGTACTATGGTGTTCTTCCTAATGGTGTCGTAGAACTTGCGAAATATGTACCCAAATACAGGATAAATTCCTTTAATGAAATTGAAGTTTTTTTTAAGTAGGCAAACGAAACATGTGTTTCTATAGCAATAGCTAACAAGTATTTGTAATGTAGGTATTGTATTGTTAATTGTACTCTGTTCGCTCCTAAATTTTCATAACAATACCTATAAGTGAGGACTTGTTATTGGCTCAATGAAGATATCCCTAAGCCATTCATAAATGTTTAGTAGCTGTAAGTCCTCCATTAATTAATTAATTTAATAAATTTTATTTTTTAAATAAATGTAAACCGAGCATTCAGCCATCAGAATAGTTCGCGATATGGTACTTACAACCTTTCGTTTCGGTTCGACGCTTGCGCTTACCGACTGCCCAATTCACCAAAAGTCAATTGTTAGTGTGCGAATAACATTTAAAGTTAATTTACATGGCAGTCGAGCCATGAAGTATGTGAGGACAAAGCGAGAAAATCACAATAGGCTCTCTCATCTGAAAATCAAGCCATCAATAATTGGCTTACTAAACTGAATGTTTTTGCCTGTTTCGTTATAGCCAATCTGGCGAATTCTATACCGTAAATATTTGTTAACTAATATAGTGTATGACAATATACCACTTAGTTAAGTTAGTTGTGTTCATTACTCTAACTAAATGGCTTGTTGCCTAGCTCAATACGTTAGCGTTAGACACGTTAGGCTAACTAAATTGAACGGCTTTCTGTCAAATTAATCTTACCTTAGGGTTTAAATAGTGTAAAAGGGAACTTAATACAGGAACTTTTTCCACGTACTTTTCCCTTTTTACTCACCATTCCGCACCGGCCCTTGAGGATTTATTACGTAACCTTTAGCGTTTAATTGCTACTGCCATTGCCTCAGATTTCGTTTGCACTTTGACTGTTTACAAGCGTGTACAAAGCTCGTAACTTCTCCGCAGCTGAATTCAATGCATACTCTCAAGTTTATGACGTAAGCAATCTGTAAACATTCTCCGATAAACAGTTATATTGACACGTCGAGTTTCCCAACATTTCGCTCAGCTGTGTCAAATGCGTTGCGCAAACCTGTAGCAACCTAATTTTACGGTGATGCACATTTTATAGGAATCCGAAATTAGGACCTGCATATTTAAAAATCTCATGGCATATACATTTTTTTCAACGTATCAAGCGGTGATAGAAAAATAAAAAAACTAACGTCATAACTAGAGAAATAAGCACAGAGAACTGAAGAAACATAATGAAGCTCAAATTACTGTCCTATAAATAGGTATAAGGTATATGTAGGATATTATAACGATTGGTAGTTGCTTGTGTGATCCGTGTGGTGCATTTAGATTATTGTTCATATTTTTTATTTTGTTTATTATTACCAATATTATTTATTTTTCGATGCAAACCGACGTTTTCATAAAACACTGCCCAAAACTCGTTTGAAGGTGCAAGTACACCAGTAGTTGCTTAAATGTATATTTGACGCCTTGTTGGTCTACGGTTCGCATAGCATGTTCCAAGGTCGCGTAGCATGTTTCCCCATTGGGGAGCGCAACTCGTGGCTTTGGAGCGGGAAGTCGCGGAACGGTGCTAGTAGTTTAGTGGGTAGGTCGAGCCGCAAATTTAAATTGTTCCACGCCCCGGTGTGCCTCATACCCCGGCTAGATCCCACGAGGATTTCGAGGACGAAAATAAAGAAAACGTGTTGCATGCGCCGCCTTTGAATCACGGATCCCTGGTGTCACAGGTTTTCACGATCTTTGCACATCGCAGGAAATAACTTCATATCGGTTCTGATCGTTTTATTTTATTCCTAACGTGTCAAACACTTTGCAGAAACGATCAGAACAGTTAAGAAGTTTTCCTGCACGGGTCCCTGGTTATATTCCGTGGTCGGGCTAGTGTATTAGTGTAAACCAGAGATACTTGCTCTGGGTGTCTTCGTGTTCGTGAATTGTATGTATGTAAAGAGCCCCGGTAGATGCCATGTTGATACGTACAGATTGTAGGGGATCTACAAAAATAATAATAATATGGGATTTTGGTGACTGTAGATTTATAGTAATAATTGTGTCGTTCGATTTTGATGTATATTATTTAACAATAAGTATTTATTCGCATTATGACGTAATACGCTCCAACTTGAACCACAGCTCTGCCTTTAAAGAGCGAACGATTCTATCAGGTCCATCATTAGTTTTTGCTAAAGTATTATTTTTATCTTCCATCTAAATTCATAACTATACAACAGCGTGGCCGTCAACAATAGTCTTCCGTGTGTAACTCAATAACGTCATTGTACGACAATTTCTTTCATTCATATATCTATTGTTTAGTTTTCAGTTGGTAGAGTTTTGTAATTTTCATAAACACATTCCTTTTTCAACTGACATCAAAAAGGAAGAGGTTCTAAATTCGGTTCTTTTTTATATGTGTTATCGCGTAACTCCGTCGTTTATAAATTGACTTGATTATAGGCAGTCCGGCTTGAACGTTATCAAAATCGGTTTAGTTGTTTGGTATACAAAAAACTGATCACAATTATAAGGTCCGTAGATCTCTCCTTAATAAAGTATTTATTTAATGCAGTAAAACGATTTCAAACTTTTTAACTTTTAATAGCTATGTACAAACTGGATGTTAGTTTGTACATAGTCCAAACATACCCAAATTGCTCTCCGACAAATGATTTTGTTACCTTATTTCAGGTTCCACCAACCCAAGACCATTCTGAAGTCAAATCGCTTTTTAAATGCGATAACACGCTTACAAAAAGACACATACAGACAAATTCTTTATAGTCGGTATATCATCTGTAAACTGAGTATGATATTTGCTTTTTGTCTGATTACCAATGCAATGCATTAGATTGGGTGAAAAGCAAATAAATTCGGTACATTCAACTCGCATACGTAGGTTTATATTCCCTTCGCTGCTTTGTAGGCTAATGTGCAATTACGATGGATCACTGCCCGGTGCAGCAGCTATGCGGCGCAAGTGGGTCTTTGAATTGGGATTTATTATTGTTTTCGTTATCTATCGTATTTTCTCTTCTTCAACGGCTTTGAATTTCTTATTAATTTTAATAAACCCTCTAAAAATATAGCAGCTTAAATATGTGTTTGATTTTCACGATATGTACTTGTAAATTTTGGGAATTTTTTTAAAGGTGTTGATCGCTTTATTGCTCAGGGTGTCCGAGGTCCCTTGACGGCAAATGTAGTAGCGTTATTTTGTACGTAATACTTGGCGTCCTGAAATTATTTCGTGATGTTTTGTAAATTGGTGATTATATCAATATACACTCGAGAGCAATGAATCCGAGTCACTTAAAGAATCCTAAAAATCCCGGAAACTAAAAATGCTAGGTTAATGCAATAAATCGTATTTAATAGACAATGTAATACTCCTTAAATGAAGGTATTAAAACTTCTTAGTCATTGTAAAGTTATATCATAAAAAAATCTAACTTGAAAAAGGGCCACTTTCGAAGATGGAACTACGAAATTACAGCATTTGGTTTTGCTTTTGTTTGTAATCTGTCATTTATGTGGGTACATAAACCATGTTGATAGTGCTTTATATTCATTATTCAAGCTGAAATTATGTCGCTTACGCCTGAAGAATGCACCAGAATACTTACAATGCTGGAAACCGGCCGGAGTCAGCGCGATACAGCCAGGACTGTCGGTGTGTCGCTGTCAACAGTACAAAGAGTTCTCCGACGTTACGAAGAAACTGGTTCTAACCTACGCAGACCAGGAACGGGTAGAACCAGGTGTACCACAGCACGAGAAGACCGATACTTGGTGAACACCATGCTTCGAAATCGCTTTCTCACAGGAACTGAACTCACAAATCAGTTTCGACGCCTCGGAGGAAGTAACCCAAGTGCATGGACAGTAAGACGTCGGCTTGCTGAATCTAACTTAAAACCCCTTAGACCTGCAAACGGCCCTAAACTGGAGCGTGGGCATCGTATTTCAAGACTAAGATATGCCCAGAGCCACGTAAATTGGAGTATTGAAGATTGGTCAAAAGTTATGTTCTCCGACGAATCAAAATTTATGCTCTACAAGCACGATGGAAGACACAGAGTGTATCGAAGACCAGGGGAAAGATTCAAGCAAGCATGCATCGAAGAAAAAGTAGCCTACGGTGGTGGGTCTGTACTTGTGTGGGCCGGAATTTCTTCTGAAAGTCGCACAGAGCTGGTGATCATAGAAAAAGGCTCTTTAACTAGCGTAAGATATGTGGAAGAAATCCTCAATGATCACATTGGTCCATTTATGGTCAGTTTAGGTGAGGATGCTATATTTATGCATGACAATGCCCGACCTCATACAGGTAGGATTGTGAATGACTACCTTCAAGAGATGAACATTACTCGTATGGAGTGGCCAGCGCGCAGCCCGGATATCAACCCGATCGAGCATGCTTGGGACGAGCTAGGCAGATGCGTAAAACAACGAAACCCTCCCCCAATCACGCTTCGTGAGCTCAAAATTGCTCTCACAGAGGAATGGGAGAATATTCCCCAAAATCGTATAAGGAACTTGGTGTACAGCATGCCAAACCGCGTAAACGCAGTAATGGAAGCACGAGGAGGCATACGAAGTATTAAAATTCAAGAAAATCGTAATAAAGTTCAAAAATTTCATGTTTCCTATTTTTGTTTTAAGGAGAGATCAGCAGTTTTTTTCTTTATGTAATTTTGTGGTAATAAAATGTATGGTGACTCATATTTTTTTTACTTTCATTTAAGGAGTATTACATTGTCTATTAAATACAATTTATTGCATTAACCTATCATTTTTAGTTTCCGAGATTTTTAACATTCTTTAAGTGACCCGGATTCATTGCTCTCGAGTGTATATCTGCCTTATTTCAGGACACCAAGATACAGGCTTGTCTAGTTAATAATTCTGTGTACTAGTTTTAAAGTAATAAAATGTTAACTGTGTGTGGTGGCAAAAGCGAGCGCGACAATGTGTTCGGATGTGCCGCCAGACTTTCCCTCGTACATAGTTTGATGTGTCGCATTTCTCCTCATCCAGGAGGGTTGGCATTTCTAGGTATTCGTAGATTTCCGAGTACCGGCTAAGCAAGGGAGCCGATGACACAACCCTAACTACATCGTATACAGCCCTCTGTAGACACATGATGTTAGATTTGTTTGCTGAGGCCCATAGCTATATCCCGTATGTCTAAATACGTTTGATTATGGTGGAATTCTGTTATCACTGCGTTTATTTTAATTATAACTCATTCACTCCCACAAATCGGTAAATTTGTACAATTTATATAGTAATGTTTTTATTTTTTAATCCTTCGGTGTCCGCCACACGGCCAGATTCATTATATCCATCCTTGTGGTGACGGATTTGGATACATACTGTCATCATCCTATTCCATCCTGAGGGTGTCGTAAGAGGTAACAAAAAGAAATGACTGACTGATGAAAGGCTGAGCCTTGCCGCAAGTTATGAAACCCTTTTTTTTATTGGTTTCGCTGGGGAAATGCTTAAGATAAGAAACCTTGTGCCAACCTGTTGTCTGACCAGCAAGGCACAGTAGTACACTGTTTACCTTACCTGTGATGGGAGTTGGGACTCAGCAGTGGGTCATTTATGGGTTGAGTAGTAGTAGTACTAGTATATCCTATAGGCAGTGATCTAACGTTAGCATGATGACAGACGACACAACATTTCATAGCAATCGAATGGCGTAGGAAATTTGAATTTTAGAAATGTGATTGTACAATCAGAACTGGTTATTAAATTAAGTTCCAGTCCAACTTTGCTCGTTTAACAGTTGACTATATTAGCCGACTAGCCAATAGAGAGATTAGAGGAGGGGGTATAGTCTAGCCGACTGTGCGTAACTCTATCGATCTACAGGTTAAGTAATGTCTGGCTCTGCGGAGTATTGAATGAGTTTCCAACGTGGACATCATTTGTGTGTCATATCTGACCTCTTATCTGACCATCTACGGCATCGTTATACGTATTTGCGTGAAAACTGAAATCTGGTTTAACTATCACTACATAGTATAAAACAAAGTCGCTGCCGTCTGTCCGTCCCTATGTATGCTTAAATCTTTAAAACTACGCAACGGATTTTGAAGCAGTTTTTTTTTAATACATAAAGTGATTCAAGAGGAAGTTTTATATGTATAATACATGCATAATTGCACCGTGCAAAGCCGGGGCGGTTCGCTAGTATATTAACAACTGGTGGTCATTTTAAATTCAAAAGGCAGACGGCAATCATTCTGTGTAAATATTGGTAGTTAAAAAGTTACATCGCTCCCGACTCCAATAAGATCGAAAAAAAGGCGAATGATGGAGGATAGTAGACAATATAACGAACTAAATATGTTAACTGTAATCAACATTAACTCCATAAATGTCCCACTGCTGAGACGAGCCTCCTCCAATTACATGGAGGGTAATTAATTTGCCTACTGTGTCACGCTGGCTAGACGGGTTAGCACAGGGATTTGTATTAAGTTTTTCTTCTCTTGTAGCTGTTTTCGGCCTCGACTCCTACGACACCTTTAGTATAGAATGTGATAGTGACACCATGTATTTTTAATACGTCACCACACTGAATCATTGTTATACTGTAATTTGCATTGTTACAAATACATAAATTACGAGTAAGAGAAACATTTTCAGTTATCTTGAGTCTAGAAGTCTCTCGAAGGTCCCCTCTTTGAAATGTTAGATCGTTCGTATTATTGATATGTAGCAGGTAGTTGCAACAACGGTAGCAGCTAGCAAATCGCATCAATAAATTCACCCGCGCCATGCGGAAACCCAATCTGGATCCCGACGCGCCGCTTAAATCTATTAGGAATTCGATATTGGGCTCCTGGTTACCAGACTAGCATGTCTGTGACGTCCCGTATACACCTACCTACTCACGTTTATGCAAATTCTATTAACGTAGTTGGCAATTGAGTTTCAATTCAAGCGGGCCGTAAATGCCTAAACCAGTTAGTAATGACCTATCAGAAATGATGTTAGTACCTAGAATGCTATCTGTTAAATGTAATTGTTAAAATATTGACGAATGTCGTGTTACTGCGGATACAAATATCAAAGAAAGCGTCGACACAAAATTGTGTGAATTTGTACTTAAAAAAAAAATATTTGTAATGACTTTAGACATTTTCTAAATACGCATAAATAAAATAATCTTTGAATATTCCATAAACTATCAAATCCCAATCTAGCATGGTTAAGTTTTACTTTATAATACTTGAAATCAGCTGTTGAATGATGTCTTATTGAAATAAATGTGCATGGTAATCTGATCCTGAGTTGGCAAATCTACCGCTGAATTTTGTGTGTTACATAATTATTCTCCAATATAACAAAATGCTTCATAGAGCTGGCGGACAAGTTTAATTAGTTTCGATATAATTGTAGCAACATAAGCGGTCGTTTTGTTGGGTCAAAAGCCACAAGCAAACGAGCTCTGTCTGGACATAATAAGCTCCTTAAGTCGACCCGGTGCCGCGTTGGTTGGTTTAAATTAGAAGTTGAAGATTAGCTCTGTCTTAGCCTGCGCTGTAGCGAAATGATTAGTAAAAATTCAATTTATTATTAGTTTCCATTCCGTGCACAATTTATCTAAAAGACTGTTTTTTATAAAACGTGGCAAACAAAATGAAGCTCATAATTAATTGTGGATGCTAAAAAGAAACTGCGCTATTTACAGACCTGTCGTTTTTAATTGGATAAAAATCTCAAAGCTCTGTAAAGCTAGCATACAACTCTGCTTGAAAATAGGTCGCAATTTGCAATTGTGTTCACAGTGCCGTTTCGAGCCATGATTAATGCGCAGGTAGGACCCATTTAGTTTGTAGGAAACTAATGTCAGTATAGTAAAGTTGACATAACTAATTACTGCATTTATAGCAGTTGGCTTTATTAATAAAAACGATTTGTTTAGCCTTTTCGAATGTATACCTGTGTTCAAGAAAGTTTAGACTTGTAAGAAAGAATCACACGATTTTTTTAATGTTTCTTTGTGTAACCTTTATTTGTGGTATATATTTTAGTACTCACATTATGATAAGATCTGAGAAACAGGTAACTTTTGGGCCGCAGACGGCGGTAACTACTAAATTATTCATCTTTTAGATCTAATCGGGTACGCACAAAAGTTGTGCTATTATTATCCCTATAACATTATCTTTCGTTATCTAAGTGACTCGTACACCATTATCGGGTTTAACGATAACGCAGATAGTGCGGTATGCTTTCTGAATGCATTGCGCCCCCTTTTCCGGTCGAAATTTTTGGGCTAATACTTTTTATCACGTCATCATATCATGTGTTGACACACGTGTTCACACTGCTATCCAAAAGACACCGTCGAATTTATTACTGTAAACATTATTACACTGAATTTGCGTACTGCTACACGGTGCTCTAATACTAGTGGCCCTTTTAACGGCGGGACCTCAAAAAACCTTAATTAAAAGGACTTTTTACACTAAAAGTTCTTGACTGTGACTAGGATTGGTAGTTAAAATACTGTAGTTATACGCTCCAAGCTTTTAGAAAGTAAATACTGGTTTGCTTTGGCAATCATCATAATATTTTTATAAATAAAAGTTTATGTAAACCTGTCAAACGTAATAAATTCATTTAACATAATAAGTAAAATAACTTGTGATAACGTATGTCGCCCGATATAATATTAAACTTAACGACGCAATGTTATCCCATATTATGCAGTTGCAAATATTTACTGTGGATTTATTCATCTTGTTTGCATATCGGGCCATTGCACTTTATTTTAACCACATGAATGCAATCGCAGCGCTAAACGACCGAGCTAAATCAAAATCTTTGGTATTGAATGGGATACAATCGGTCGAATAGAAATGTCGCTTTCAATAGCCACGCTTAACCGGTATCTGATAGTATTGGCAGCAAGGTATAACCTATGAGTAGTCCACCAATGGAAATAATTAGAATCGATAGTGTTGATGTAGTTTGTTGGGAACACACAAGATTCATTACGATTCGATAAAAACTACATGCTTTTAGTAACTACACTCGAGAGCAATGAATCCGGGTCACTTAAAGCATGTTAAAAATCTCGGAAACTAAAAATGATAGGTTAATGCAATAAATTGTATTTAATAGACAATGTAATACTCCTTAAATGAAAGTAAAAAAAATATGAGTCACCATACATTTTATTAACACAAAATTACATAAAGAAAAAAACTGCTTTTCTCTCCTTAAAACAAAAATAGGAAACATGAAATTTTTGAACTTTATTACGATTTTCTTGAATTTTAATACTTTCTTATTGCCTCCTCGTGCTTTGTATTACTGCGTGCGCGTAAACGCAGTAATACGTGCGTGTATTACTGCGTTTACGCGGTTTGGCATGCTGTACACCAAGTTCCTTATACGATTTTGGGGAATATTCTCCCATTCCTCTGTGAGAGCAATTTTGAGCTCACGAAGCGTGATTGGGGGAGGGTTTCGTTGTTTTACGCATCTGCCTAGCTCGTCCCAAGCATGCTCGATCGGGTTGATATCCGGGCTGCGCGCTGGCCACTCCATACGAGTAATGTTCATCTCTTGAAGGTAGTCATTCACAATCCTACCTGTATGAGGTCGGGCATTGTCATGCATAAATATAGCATCCTCACCTAAATTGACCATAAATGGACCAACGTGATCATTGAGGATTTCTTCCACATATCTTACGCTAGTTAAAGAGCCGTTTTCTATGATCACCAGCTCTGTGCGACTTTCAGAAGAAATTCCGGCCCACACAAGTACAGACCCACCACCGTAGGCTACTTTTTCTTCGATGCATGCTTGCTTGAATATTTCCCCTTGTCTTCGATACACTCTGTGTCTTCCATCATGCTTGTAGAGCATAAATTTTGATTCGTCGGAGAACATAACTTTTGACCAATCTTCAATACTCCAATTTACGTGGCTCTGGGCATATCTTAGTCTTGAAATACCATGCCCACGCTCCAGTTTAGGGCCGTTTGCAGCTCTAAGGGGTTTTAAGTTAGATTCAGCAAGCCGACGTCTTACTGTCCATGCACTTGGGTTACTTCCTCCGAGGCGTCGAAACTGATTTGTGAGTTCAGTTCCTGTGAGAAAGCGATTTCGAAGCATGGTGTTCACCAAGTATCGGTCTTCTCGTGCTGTGGTACACCTGGTTCTGCCCGTTCCTGGTCTGCGTAGGTTAGAACCAGTTTCTTCGTAACGTCGGAGAACTCTTTGTACTGTTGACAGCGACACACCGACAGTCCTGGCTGTATCGCGCTGACTCCGGCCGGTTTCCAGCATTGTAAGTATTCTGGTGCATTCATCAGGCGTAAGCGACATAATTTCAGCTTGAATAATGAATATAGAGCACTATCAACATGGTTTATGTACCCACATAAATGACAGATTACAAACAAAAGCAAAACCAAATGCTGTAATTTCGTAGTTCCATCTTCGAAAGTGGCCCTTTTTCAAGTTTGATTTTTTTATGATATAACTTTACAATAACTAAGAAGTTTTGATACCTTCATTTAAGGAGTATTACATTGTCTATTAAATACGATTTATTGCATTAACCTAGCATTTTTAGTTTCCGAGATTTTTAGGATTCTTTAAGTGACCCGGATTCATTGCTCTCGAGTGTAGTTCATAACTGAAAATTAAACTTAATTTAATGTGTATTCCCACTACATCATAAAATTGTTGTCACGCGAGAGACTAGTTCGACTGTCCGAAGAATAAAGACCTATCTACAATAATGCTTTGAAACCATTTTAAACTTCATATTGTATTATATATATAAACTAGTGGCCCGCCCCGGCTTCGCCCGTGCAAAGCGGAGGTGTGTTATACATATAAACCTTCCTCGTGAACCACTCTATCTAATAAAAAAAACCGCTTCAAAATCCGTTGCGTAGTTTTAAAGATTTAAGCATTCATAGGGACGGACAGAAAACATCGACTTTGTTTTATACTATGTAGTGATAATAATAATAAATATCCTTGGACATTTCACACAACGCCATCTCGTCCCAAGTTAAGCAACTTAATGCTTGTGTTATGGTAACGAGATGTATAATAAACTCCTTATATACATTTTTTTTTGTAAATACATGCATATTATAGATAGAAATGACACCCAGACTCCGAGCCAGTGCCTCGGGTTTAGACAAAGACACTTGCCCGACCCCGGAATCGAACCCGGGACCCGTTGATCCAAAGGCGGCACATCTAACCACTAGACCAACGAGGCAAGACCAATATATGAAGAATAGAGTTCAAAATGATTTCAAAGCAGTATTGCAGATAGGTCTTTATTCTTCAAAACAGTCGAGTTATACATATTTGGTCACGTGAGAGACTGAATATTCTCAGTATAATGCGAAATGGTGAACTTACTATCACCGGAGAGCGTCTTTTTAGCTTATCAGTTATTTTTTATCTTGTATAATGCTGCATTGTGATAACAACAACAAAGCTTGACTAGGTTTTACTTCACAGTTAGCACCTTGACGGGTTATAATGATTGCATCAACGAAATCACTTAATTATTGACGGTTTACATGAGGCGTACATTAATGAGCGGTAATCGCAACCTGTTTCTCTATATCCGTGAAAACATTGCGTTTAAAGTGCAGAAGATACACTTTACTTTTAGGCATGACTTGCACTTATGTTTAATCTTGTCAGATGCTGTCACGGGAGTCCATTTTCCAAGTCTTGAGTATATAGTCGTGGGGCTTGTCATCAGTAAACGTTTACCCTAGCTATAAATTAGAATGTTGTGTTATTTATTACATCTAAACTTGCAACTCTTTGTAATTAAGTATTCCTATGGTATATTGGTATCGTTATCTAAGGTAATATAAATTACTTAGATAAAAACATAGGCTAAAACAAAATACTAGTAATATCGTCAAGAACTTATACGAAAATATGTAGGTATGTTGACTGGCTTCTCTGTACCTACTTATTTAATTCGTGCTTGCCAACAATGTATATGGTTTACGATTATTTTGTGTGTGCTATTGTACTCGTAACACAGAATACGCGTTCTTTTCTACTAGTTATATTATTTTTTCTCGAACAGTGGCTATTCCACGAGTTCGTTTTTCACCAAGGCCGCCCTGGTTTCCTCGTTTTTTATACTAACTAGATTTTTTGCCATTTAATGATAGTTTGTATTATTGTGTGTAAATTTAAAAATACAGCCATGTATGTGATCTACAAAATGCTATAGCAGTATGGCTTGGTGCAATATTTTAGGGTGCCACAAGTGTTGTGTGTCGGACATTACACGCAGAAATGTACTTGAGATGACAGCTGCCAACCAAAGCCTAAACTTTGGTAAGATTTTCGGGTGTCCCACACATCAAGCAAGTACATTTTAGTACGTTAGTCTGGGTTTTCTACTTATGGAAATAATTATACATACTACTTACCATGTATTGTAGTCGCTATCTATCATTTAGTATCATTTTTGTGCTTTACGTTATCCGTACGTCTCTGTACGTCGTAGGCATCGCACGCGCCATTGATAGGGGCAGTAGGGTCCGTGCTGCAGGGGTGTGTCCTGTGTCCTGTGTTGGCACCTTAAGCGGTGATTGCTGCGGGAGGTACGTGGGTGCAAGGAACTTTCGCCCGCTTCGCGCTTAAAGACAATGCGCGCGTCACCATATCGGAATGTACAGCATGGAAGGCCGAGCGACGCTTGTCGCTGCTGTGGAGACAGGCCTTTCGCTCCCGTCACGACGGGCGCGTACCGAGCCCATGGTCCCATATAAAGGTTATCAAAATTAGTTTAGTGGTTTACTATAAAATCTGAAATATGTATTCATGATACATTTGCGGAAGTATCTATTCATTGACATTATTTTTCTCAGTCAGCTCAGCAATAAAATCACTCAATTGAAAGCTCTTGGAATTTATAACAATATTTTATGACTTTCTCTTCGACAATTAAATGTATTTGATACGGAAAGTTACATGTTAGAGATCTTATATCATCATCATCTTTCGGTCCTAGTCGGGGTCGACATAACATGTGCTTTAAAACACTCCTATTCAGTGATTTACACTCACAATTTTCATGTGCCATATATTATGATTACTGCAATAGTGTTTAAATCAATTATTAGTGAGCATCCATTAAAAAAAACAGAAGTAATAATGTGAAAAAAGCATATAAAAATGCATGCGAACTCCCTATTCGACTCTTTTACAAAGCGTATATGTTTATTTTCACTAAAAATCAAAACATAAAATATTTTTAACACAAAATGTTAGTCTAATTCGAAATCAGTTCTAATAAGCAAACAATATGTAAATAACAACTATTTGATATCAACATCGGCGCCTATTAAATGAAAACCGACGATAAGGGCATTGTACGAGTTCATATATGCCAATTACACTCACCGCTCGCGTAATCCCACATTAATAAAGTTACTAGCTGACCGGGCAGACGTTGTCCTGTATGACATTCGTTTACCGACTGCAGCGCCATCTGTCGGACTGAAAATATCCTCGGTGCCACCCAAATGTACAAAAAATTTCATTCAAATCGGTCCAGGCGTTTAGGAGGAGTTCAGTGACATACACACCTACAGTAGAATTATATGCATAACTAGCGACCCGCCCCGGCTTCGCACGGGTGCAATGATGAACATCTAAATTTATCAGTGTTTCTCTACAACATTATGATATAAACCTTCCTCTTGAAGAACTCTATCTATTAAAAAAAAACGCTTCAAAATCGGTTGCGTAGTTTTAAAATTTAAGCATAGGTACATAGGGACGGACAGACGACAGCGACTTTGTTTTATACTATGTATTTCTCTACATATGGTACAAACCTTCTTCTTGAATAACTCTATCTATTAAAAAATCGCTTCAAAATCCGTTGCGTAGTTTTAAAGGTTTAAGCATTATATATTATAGGGACGGACAGACGACAGCGACTTTGTTTTATACTATGTAGTGATGATAGTGAAGATAAAGATTGAAACTCGCAACATGCTCAACCTCAACCCATATTATACATTTGTTTACATATTACAAAAGTATTTAGTATTTTCTTTTGTTAGTACCTATCCCAAATAAGAAAATAACAGATTTTTTAATATCTTCTGTTAAATCAAAACACGTGAATACCAACATTTCTATAACACGTTAAATGTGTTATGTTTGTTAAATTTTTAGTTTGGTTTTTAGAAATTCTATTCCTATGTACCGAAGCTTACAAATGTGCAAGGGAAACCGCTGTAGCCGTATACAAATATGTGGAAGGCACTAAAAATAGTAGTTTGTTGCTCATTTTTCGCTGTTTAGAGCAGATTTTTAAAAGTCTGTTTACATAACGGCCATAATATTTTACGTACCTACTAGCTAGTTACGGAATACAGCTCTAGCAGAAGTCGATGGCAACAGCTAGTATTTTTATAAATCGTCTATCGAAACGCCTCACGTTCTTGCTACTATTATAGTATAAATAAACTTACAATCAATAATGTTCAACGATGTATAGGAGATTTTAAACGTTATCGTTCATGGCATCCCCAGCTATGCCCATCACAGAGCACGTCTGTGAGCAGGCTGGCCACTAAACCGGATTACACATCCGGCCTTAATGCCATAGTTGTTATATATTACAGATTTACCATTATCATCGTTTACTGGCGCGCGACGATGCTATAACGGTTTATTTTTTGTTAATAAAGGATTATTTATTTTATGTGTATTTTAACACTTGACGAAAAGAGGGATATTGCAAGTTTTACTGGTGTATCTGTTGGTGGCACGGTAGAACCGAATCTGATATCATATTTTGACGAAATAATTGTAGTTTAATTAAGTTACGTGTAAAGAAAATTAGCTTGAATGTCCGAAAATTGTAACCTGTTGTAGTTATGTAGTCGGGTACCCTATATTTTAAATTATGGTTATTACTTTAAGGTTTTATAAATGCATATAAATAAATAGTCGGTCGGCACACAGATTTAAATAGTATATACCTACTGTATTTAACCCTTATGCGTCAATTAAGTTCTGGAAAGGAACATTAACAGCTTAAAATGCAGTGCAACCATACTATTAGATCCTTAACGTTTCAATTGTATCGCAGAAACTTGCCATTTACCACTTATTCGTCTGTCACGATTTACTACCATGTGAACAGCACCCAACTGTTCTTTAAGATCTAGGTGTTAAATTGGTTTTACACCAATCAATGTGGTCAAGAAAACCTCATGTACTGTGTCGTTACAATTTTTCTTTTACCTTTAAATATATTTCTTTTAAGGTAATTTTAAAACCATTTTCTGAGTTTGACTTTTTTTTATTTGCCTCTAATGATTAAAGTAATTAAACTAAGAGCATTGGTTGCGATAACTTAAAAAGTTAACTTATTTTTCAGCTTAGTTTATTCTCCGAATTTCGTTTCTGTTCCTCAAAGTGTAGGTAAATTCAGAAAGCAGAGAGAAAATTATTTCGATCCCTGCCAATTATACTCAGAAGGTCTTAAAGTTGCCAGGGGCATATTAATTACTTTATTGAAAATTGTATTTATTAATTTAATGTATTTTTCCTCAGGTGACATTACACAAAAAGGATATGAGAAGAAACGAACGCGACTGCTCACGCCCTACACGCAGCAGCAGCCGCAGGGTAAGTTTAACTTTATCGCGTATCTAATAAAATGCAATATCGCTGCTAACACAGATGCCTGAACTAATAACGTATCATGACCCATCAGTACTGACGTCACCCGTATTTTGTGCTCTGCTGCGGCTCTAGGTTGATTATGTGCTTTCCACATAGACTGCCAGTGCAGTGTTATGTCGGAATATCGGTTAAATATACGTTTGAATACTTGATACCATGTAACTAGTCCTCATAGCACTTAATACGGCCTTAATTACAGTACTGAGGCGTCCAAGGTCGCGACAGAAGCGTCGTGTGGGTCAAATGTCAATTGATCGCTGTCGAAGGATGTTGGACAATCGCGAAATTATCGAAACGCCCGGCCTGATTCTGCAACAAGGGTCAAATGGGACCATTTTAAATCTGGCCCTCTCTTAAATTTAGAACGACACAGTGCGCTGAACTTTATCCAGATACTTCAACCAACTCGCTTTATAAGACAAACACATTCTGTGGAACAGACCCAGTATATTTTGATAAAAAGTCTAATGATTAGACTTTTTATGTATAAGCTATAGAAATCAGAATTCAAGGGTGTTCAGGTGATTGACACCGCGAGCATATTTTTAGTATATTTACTGACATCAGATAATTTGTGCAACGGTTCAGTGCTTGGAAATGAAAATAATGAGGTCGACCTTCAGCCGCTGGCACGAATAATAAACGAGAATTATGCGCGAGTTTCTTCATGAAAAATTAGTATCTAAACATATCTTATTTGCGTAGTACGATTTTAGTACACGGTAGAAGCTCTATAGAACCATTGTTTAAAACAATATGCGTTGACCAACTGCCATCAACAGCGATTATTTAATTTAAGAATATTTTGTTTCACCCTTTTAGTTTTTCTTTTTTAGTTTAAGATTATGGTTTAATTATTCGGGGACACGCACATCAACCACACTTTATCGGCAAGGTAACTAGAACGGTAACTGGCACTTTATAAAACCCTAGTTAAAAACACACGCAGATATGGGCTTCACTAGCTTGAGGTGTTATTTCTTCGGAATATTGTTCTAGAAGAACTTAGTCTCTGGTGTAATAGATTGTAAAACTGAATTTTGACTTATTTAACTCAGAAGCGTATCAATCACAAATTAAATCAAATTAAGAATATTTTGTAATCGTACATCCAAAGCAACAAAACTATTAATCAGATATTTAGCTCAAATTCCAAAGATTATCATGACATAAAAATCATAACCTAGAATGCTGTCTAGCCATAGTATCGGGTCGGATATTATAGGAAGCCGTCGGATGCGCTCCTGTTGAATAACTTCCTGCGGTAGTGCTTCTACAGAACGGATTTCTATCCCCTGCATCAAAGCAAAAGGAGATTACTTCGGATATTTCTGTAGGATATTGTCGTTGCTTTGAAAATTGTGAAATGCTATTCTTTTTTACATATTCGGTTACCATCGATCGCTATAATAGCTTGTAAATATTCTAGAAATCTGGATTTGTCATAGGAATGAATTTAACTAATGCTTTATTTATTTTCCATGTGGTGACACTTCCTACTTATTATGCAGTACTCTTTCTTACTCTTATATTCGTAACATTTTACTTATGAAGTTATATAATTAACACTTTTAATACAATCCTCCTACAAGAATGTGTCGTTTGTATAACAAGATTTCCATGAATGACGAGGCTTTAGACATTTCCTAGACTTTTACATTTAAAACAACAATGCGTCTTACCCGAAATTTAACTTTTAGCTAGTTATTTATTTATTTTTTTGTAAACTACTCGCTACTTAAATGTACATTTAGATAATTATCTATAACAACATTAACTTGTACTATGTACCGTATTGATTGTTTTCTGTTACATTGTCCAACTAAATAAATAATTAACGCGTCGTAGTGCATGTAGTGTCAAGGTACATATAAGCAGAGTCAAGGCGTAATAGAATAAACATACATACATATAATCACGCCTCTTTCCCGTAGGGGTAGGCAGAGACCACTTCTTTCCACTTGCTACGATCCATACATACTTGTTTCGCTTCGTCCACTTTCATTATTCCCTTCATACATGCTCTTCGGTTTAGGGTACTCTTGACCTGGCCTTTTTTCAAGACGTCCCTGATTTGGTCTTGAAACGTCCGCCTAGGTCTTCCCCTTCCAACACTTTCATTCACACTCGCCTTATACACTTTTTTCGTCAATCGTTCTTCATTCATTCTCTCGACATGGCCAAACCATCTCAGCATACCTTTCTCAATTTTTGTCACTACATCTTCTTTCAGACCACAATGCTTCCTTATCTCACTATTTCTTATCCTGTCACTCAGTTTAACTCCTATCATACTTCTTAACGCTCTCATCTCAACTGCATTTATTCTGCTTTCATGTTTCTTCTGCCATACCCAACTTTCACTTCCATACATGAGTGTCGGAACCAACACTCCCTCATGCACAGCCAAACGAGCCTTGTTAGACACCTTCCGACTGCTCATAAAGGAGTGCAAAGCTCCGTTCACCATGTTCCCTGCATTCACTCTTCTTTCGATATCACTCTCACACTTTCCATCTCTTGTAAACTTTGAACCCAGATACACAAACTCATTCACCTGTTCAACTTGTTCATCTCCAATCACGATATTGCAGACTGTCACTGCCTCATCTCTTTCAAACACCATCACTTTCGTCTTCTTAACATTAATCTTCATTCCCTTTCTAGCAAAAGCTCCACTCATAGCAGTTACCATCTCCTGCAACTCCTCGGCCGAAGACGCAAGTAATACTTGGTCATCAGCATAGAGAAAACATTTGACGAGTAACTCATTCATTCTCAACCCACTTTCATTCTCTTTTAAATCTGTCAAGCAATTGTTCATGAACAGATTAAATAGCCACGGTGACGCTACACATCCCTGTCTAACACCCTTTTCGATATTAAACAATTCAGTGTATGCCGCGTTTATCCTTACACAAGCACTGGAGTCCCTATAAAGAGATTGCAATGCTCGTATAAGGATACTGCTCACACCGTTCACGGACAATGCTGACCACAATTCATTCCGCACCACTCTATCATAGGCCTTTTCTAGATCCACGAACGCGCAATAGACCTTCTTGGTTTTAGCCAAACACTTTTCGGCTATGCACCGCAAGGAAAAGACCTGATCCGTACATCCCATTCCCTTTCTAAATCCCGCTTGTGCATCCCACACTTTTTCATCTGTTTCATTCACAACCCTTTCAATTAACACTTTCGCGTACAATTTACCGACGACGCTGAGAAGGCTTATACCGCGGTAATTTATGCACTCTTGCCGTGACCCTTTTCCCTTATATAATGGCACTATTACGGCTTTGCACCAGTCTCCCGGTACTTGCCCATTTCGCCAGCACAAATTGAAAAGGCGGTACAGCTGGCTAGCCACTATGCCCTGTCCAGCCCTCAGCATCTCGACGGTAATCCTGTCATACCCTGCAGCCTTGCCTAATCTCATACTTTTCAACGCTTTCACTATTTCATCCATGCTTATCTCTCTTTCATCACCATTTATACTAGTTTCCATGGAAGGTGCCGGATGTTGTACCTGCACTTCCTCTCTTTCAAACAAACTTTCAAAATACTCTTTCCATCTCTTTAGCACACATTCTTCTCCTTTTATAATGCTCCCATCTCCCATCTAATATATTTATTATATATAATAAAATAGAATAAAAGTTGAGCTAATATATTTAATGCTTATTTTAATATTATACATTAGATATTTATGACACTATTCGTTGGTAGCCGCCAATATGACGACGATGATGCGATTAATATGAATCAAATGTTTAGGTGCTTCTCCAAAAGTTACTGTCGCCTTTGTTATCACTTTAACAGCCTTATATTTGGCAGCCCTATCTAATTGCCCATGCCATTGTCCATTGAGCAATATTAGTAATGCATTTGATTAGCGCTCCCAGTGTCGCGTAGGCGACATGTCTGTGCGTGATGACGTAAAGTCTCCCTGTCACCCTATCAGGTTCCTAATGGACGTGCTAATTGTCTGTGTACATACCAGCGATAGCTACTCAAACATTTTTATTTTGTTAGCCTATAAAATGTACCTGTACGATATGGATTAGGCCACCGACGCACATGAGAGTTAGGAGATGTAGGTATTTTCTTCATTAGCATTATTTCACAATGTTTATTTTTTATTTTTGGCAAATAGCAAAGTACAGCTCACGTTTCTTGTTTAAAATGAATGTCTTATAATGAAGTAAAAGTTGATAGACTCCATGGCGCGTATAGAACTTGATCACATCTGTATTGCTTGCGTGTGTATTCGGTTTTTGCCCAAGTGAAACGTAACGGTAGGCACCCGTGCTGAGATCTAGATATCAGTAATTATGGTATATATATGGCCACATTGATGGCAGACATATTTTCTATTTACCGAAAGATTATAAGATTTGTTGCTGAAAAGATCCCTTCTGGCTATCAAAATATTTCTAAGGTGCGGATAAGTGAACGAGCATATTTTGTAAAAATTGATATGAGTTTTATTTTTATGTTTCGAAAGGAATATGATACATATATTACATTATTTACTATGGATGGATGCCCTTTTGAATGAGATAGACAGTTAAGTAAGAAGGTTAGATGTGAAAAAAAATGTTTTGTCACATCAACAAAATAACGATGATAGTTGACTGTTAGTTTATAAAAGATCTTTCTTCTTCATTTTAATTTATTAGAGTTTTAAATATAATATTTATACTATATAATATTTTCACAGTCTCAATCCATTACAATCATGTGTAATAAAATATTCGAGTCAGGACCGAAGTGTTTATTTCCGCGTAACCTAAATAAAAAATTGTAAGAGTGTGCTGTGAGTATATCAGCTGTTTGTTTGCATCGACCATTCTAGAGTTGAGGAAATAATATCGTATCTTCATATTCATATTTTTTAAGCTGCCTGTCACTAACCTATGGACCTCTGTTGTCTGCAAATAAATAAATTATTATTATTATTATTATATCGCCCGTAGACCTTTTCATTTGTGAAGTTGTAACTCTAAGAAAACTATGAAGAAATTAACCTTTGAAATAATTATTTAAATATAAGTACTATCCATGCTATCCATATAATATACACTTTTGCGTATTTTACTTATATGTATTCTGTCAAAAAAAGGTACCAAATGCAATAATGAACGCAACAAATGCAACAAATGCAACAAACAATAATGAACGTAATAGCCTCTTGTAAATATATCTAGGTTATCTTTTAGGTCTAGGAAACGTAAACGTCATAGTCTAGCTTCCTACAATAGGTACTTTGAACAGAAAATCTACACGGGGTGGGGTAATTATACTACGTAGTTTTCTAAATCCATCAACATAAGGAAAAATAATAAGTAATAATAATTTCAATTTCAATTTCATTTTGATGGACATCTCAATCAACTCTCGATATCCGGTTGGGTGAAGCGTCTGATGCAAAAGGCAGTTTTACTTGAGACGGCGCGCATTGTTAGGCGGTTCCTCTCTTTGAAACACTAACCACTAGGCGGCTTGAAAAATTTTTCCGCCCCTAGGGCTGCTATGATTTTTATATAATATTTAAAAAAATGTTTTTCTCTTTTTTATAAATATTATGTAAAAATTATGAATAAAGAATATACAATACAAAATTTCAATGAAAGAATTTCATAAAAAAATAATAAATTACAATTTTAAATTCATAAAAATCAGTAAATGCTGGCATAAAATCATAAGAGGGCATGAGAGGGCCCAAGGAATTAGACTTCTAAACAAAGATACCACTGTCACCTACGCACGGCCTCCATCGACCTTAGCAAATATTTTCACCTAATTGGAACGAAAATATACATTCTCAGTAACAGGGACCTAAACATAAATATAACAAAAAATATTTACGTTTTACTTGATACCTTTGTTATATTTCGTTCTGTATGTGGTTGTTTCTTTCATCAAACTATGGCGTTTATGCATTCTTATTTCTGTCTGCATTGCAGTGCTAGTTAAAACAATGAAAATAACGCCAACGCTCCCGAATCGATTGCAAACGTTGAAATTTAGGCACTGTTATGCAATCACTTCATACCTGATATGATATGATAGTATGCGTGGCTTATCGTACTAGGTCAGTGACCTTTTGTGATAACTTGCAGCCCAGATAGATTTTTTACCATACATTTTAATACTTCACGTAATAAGAACGGTTTACTAATGATTGATTTCGCCATAGATTTACTTTTGAGAAAGTAAATTAAAACTGTGACACATGGATCGCCTAATTAGTAGTAGGACACGCATATGTGGTAGCGAGGTATCTTTAAATTGATGAAATTCACCGCATGGTTTTTATTAAGCCGTGTTGGGTTATAAAATGTATTACGTAAATTGAAATTTCTTTATTTACCCTACGAACCCTACGAAAGTCTAGCGCCCAGCATTTTAAATATCCCTTTATCCAGTAGAGGGCTCGGCAATTGGTCATTCATGGGCTAACATTTTATTTTAAAACTATTCGGGAAACTTACTACTAAACTTTGACTGCCTCGATGGTCTAGTGGTTATATGTGCCGCCTTTGGATCAACGGGTCCCGGGTTCGATTCCGGGGTCGGGCGAGTGTCTTTGTCTAAACCAGAGGCACTGGCTCGGAGTCTGGGTGTCATTTCTATCTATGATATGTATGTATTTACAAAAAAAAATGTATATAAGTAGTGTATCATCCATCTCGTTACCATAACACAAGCATTAAGTTGCTTAGCTTGGGACGAGATGGCGTTGTGTGAAATGTCCAAGGATATTTATTTATTTACTTACTGCTAATTCATAATTATATATAATTTGTGAGAATCCGAAAGAGAATTCCTTCACTTAAGGATGATCACCACAATGTCAAATTACCATTCTTTAAATCATGTTTAAGCTTGAAACCACTGCTGTTAAATAAGTTCAAACCATATTCATAGGATAACTCATTAAACAGCAAACAACTCGCGCATTTAACAATTGAGTTTTGCATGCATGTATGTAGCTCTCGGAACAAAGACTAAACGTGGATTGCTTATAAGGGTAGTACTACACATTGTTGCCTAGTTTGTTCAAAAGTTCAGCATAACCAACTGAACCATTCGCAGTTTTGAGTAATTATGTTAAGTTTGCGCATTATGCACTACTAGCTGACCCGGCGAACTTTGTTCCGCATTAAAAATATTTAAAACAAAAAGAAAGTTGGACATAGGATACCTGAGATTATTATCCCGTCCGTATAAAACCTACTTTAACAAAACGCAACTGACAGCGAAACGTTATGTTGTCTATCTTACTAATATTATAAACGTGAAAGTTTGTAAGTATGGATGGATGGATGGATGGATAGATGGATGGATGGATGGATGGATGTTTGTTACTCTTTCACGTAAAACCTACTGAATGGATTTAAAGGAAACTTTACAATAATGTAGCTCATACATCAGAATAACACATAGGCTACAAGTTATAAAGATATTATGTAAATTACAACAATATAAACAAGTCGAATTCAAAATTTCTAATTGTCAAATTTTCGACCATATTAAACTATAGACAACATAACGTTTCGCTGTCAGTTGCGTTTTGTTAAAGTAGGTTTTATACGGACGGGAGAAAAATCTCAGGTATCCTATGTCCAACTTTCTTTTTGTTTTAAATATATATAATGCGGAACAAAGTTCGCCGGGTCAGCTAGTAGTTTAATATTGCCGAAAATTTGACAATTAGAAATTTTGAATTCGACTTGTTTATATTGTTGTAATTCACATAATATCTTTATAACTTGTAGCCTATGTGTTATTCTGATGTATAAGCTATATTATTATAAAGTTTCATTAAAATCCATTCAGTAGTTTTTACGTGAAAGAGTAACAAACATCCATCCATCCATCCATCCATACTTACAAACTTTCACGTTTATAATATTAGTAAGATATGGCCAAGATGTGATATTTCCTACATCTTACGTCATCGTAATTAGAAGTACCTATAATATATTTTTATCTATTGCAAAAATCGCGGCTTTTGAATGCGCTCAATTCTGTCCATGTATAGTATTGTATATTAATGTAATTTGAGTCCTTAATTTTATAGGCAATTTAAGTTCTTGCGGCTAGTAGCTGTGGCAGCAAGCAATGACGCATTTGAATTGTTTTAACATCTTCAAACAATTGTAGTCCCAGAATAAAGCATTTTTTTTTCTTTTTAAACGAAACCCCACACTATGACCACCTGTATCGTTGGGGCAGTTTACAAACATGTAATTCACGAACACAAATGACACTCAGACTCCGAGCAAGTGCCTCTGGTTTAGACAAAGCCACTTGCCCGACCCCGGAGTCGAACCCGGGACCCGTTGATCCAAACGCGGTACATCTAACCCCTATAGATAGATGTCTTGCTTTTAATGTTCTCAATATGATCACCAAAGATCAACTTGGTGTCGAACATTACATCTAGATACATATCTGACGTCGTTGGCCGGGTTCAGAGTAGTGTCATACGGATAGATACATGCACGGCTTACGAGACATGATGATAAAGTTCTTACGTGTATTACAAACTTATTTAAACACTGTATCTAAAAACTTAGCTTAGACCGAATGCGGGGGTTTGTGAAACACTCTCTATTTGAAGCTAAGGCTTAAATACAATGTTCGAACACATTTAATTCGTTTATTTTCGTTGCGTCTAGCTGTGTAATATAAATCTGTCGTTTTCGATATGGGAGGGTTTATCAAATTTGTCAAAATTTCAGGTGATGTGGCTGTCGAAATCTCATTTTCGTATTTTTTTTACGTATTTTTAATTTAAAAGGCATTTTCAAATCCATATGATAAAATTTTAAAAGTGAATTTGAAACATCTTTGAATTGTTTTAAATGGTATGCCGATGGAGTTAAACAAGTCATTAAAATGGATTTGTAAAACTGCTGCGTTTTTGTTACTTAGTTGATGACATTTGACCCGAATTTGTTAAAAGTTGCAGAAAGAGTTTTACATGTCGACAGTCGTTTGCTTACCAATGAAATGGGCCTTTCAACGTCAAAGCGATGTTGTATTCCACCTCATCATTGTTAATTGTATTTACCAAGCTGTGTTTCAAGCGTTGTATGTTACTAAAAGGAATATTCGTCAAGGTATAATCACGATAATATAAAATTTAGATTGACAATGAAATGTGATATTACTATTGAAGTTATTGTTGACGAATGTACCTCGATAAGGCTCACTGTATTTGGTGTGTTCTGGACGCAGCCGGTATCCAACCGCCCCGAGGGCCCAGGGGCGACGGCGGCAGTCGACAGCACACCAGGAACCGACGAACTCACCGACGCGTCACACACAATGAGAAGAGATACCACTCAGGTATCTTAGCCCAGTTTACATCATGGTAGTTGCCGTACACACACAACAACAAACAATCACCAGTACCAGTAGCATTTTTTTTTCAATTAATGTTTTTCAATTATTGTTCATAGAGGGTCATTATGAACATTTCACGGTTCACGGACATTATGTGGCACTCAAACCACGAAAAAGAAAAATTACACAATGTTTTTTATGATAACAGTAATAATATTTCTGGTGTATGTAAACATTTCCAATTCATGACGGGTCCGCGGATACACGGACACATTTTGCACATACAAACATACATACCAAAAAAAAACATAAAAATATCTGCCAGATGATTTTCTTAAATACACAGAATTGACTTCCATCTACAGCAATTAATTAACTTGAATATTATTGGTACATGCGACGAGATAGCCAATCCACTCATTCATTGCTATTTGTGGCAGTAAAATATTGTTACTGACATCGCGAATTAAGACGACGTCAACTATAATTTCACTCGATGAAATTAAAAGACTTATCGTGTCGCACGTTTTTCATCAATCAAACAAAAACTCTCGAGTGATCGTTATGTTCCAATCGCTAAATCGCGGGTTTTCATTAATTATATTCACTAATTGTGGACTAAAATTCAGTAGCGTTCAGAAACATTAATTACACAGTGCATAATGATATTTGCGACCAGATAAACGATCTGGCGATTTTAACCCTTATGTATTGTGTGGTAGAGTTGGTAACAAAATGATGCTAGACTAGTATCAATTCCGGTTTGTAGTTCGCATTTTAATACACCGTATATGAAAGGCCACAGGGCAGGTTATTCCCTCGTTTCGTTATTCTATAGTTAAGCGTACGGCCGGCCGGCTAGATACAAAGAAATTGCCAATACTTGCCAAGAAACCTGTTGTATAAGTATGAGTGCAGAAAATTTGTTAAATATTTGCTTCGTAAATATACATGTAGGTATGGCAAACGGTCATACAGTGATTTGTGAGTAGAATATAAGCCTATGACTTAACTTCAATAAATTTTATTTACCTTTGCATAAAAATGATAATTTAAGAAAAGAAACATAATTAGAAAGATATTGAATACTTCATGTTTCGTTTATACCATTTACTTCCATCGACATACATATACAACCCGGTGCAAGTACTGCGCAGAAATCGAATTAACTAAATCTTCCATGATCTTAATTATTCGGCTTATTATTAATCTCTCCGAACTGTATAAAAATAAAACTGCATATCTACGATGTGATCGGGGAAAATTAAAATGGGTCCAGTTCCTTAATTTCTCTTATCAATCTAGCTATGCTAAAAGAATGTTCATAATGTTTAATGATGAACTTTAAAAAACACATAAAATTAACACCGCAATCCTTTTCCCCCTGCTGCGACAATCGGGCGCGGCAAGATTTAAAGAGAAATGTTCGTGAGTGGATTTTATGAAAAATATGTATGTGATAATAATATCAGAGGCATACAGGATCATTTTGTTTTGCTGTCGTCACAAAGCACCAGGCATTAAAATTAATAAGTTGGTTTCTTAGAGGGTTTAACTGGCTGGATCAGTGGGCTAGGTATATGTTCGACAATGAACGTCTTAGTCAAGAAAACTGTTAATATCGCAACACTTAAGTACAGAAGATTTATGAATTAATGATGATTAGAAAATTCTAGCTAAAGAGCGACGCTTTTAAACAAGTGGAGTATGATAGTATAGTATTATAGTAACTTTTAACACGATGATGCTTATCAATACCATGTCCTGGCTTTGTCAGGATTGGCTAACACATGCATTTTGTTATGCACCATACACAGCAATATTACTACTACCTCTCAGCCTATAAATTACCCACTGCTGAGTCGGGCTTCCTCCAACTACAAGAAGGCCAACCCTACTGTGGTCAGACGGGTTGGCACAGGGTTTAGAATCTAATTTTCCTTCTCTTGCGGCTAGGATTTCGGCCTTGTCATTTCCTATTGTCGACTCTTACGACACCCTTCGGATGAAATAATGCATTCTAAATCCGTCACCACACTCAGGACATCAATATTTACTTAAACACAAGATGACTAAAAGATAATCCCAAAAGCTCGAATCAGCGGCCAACTGGCGCTGCATACACTCACACAAATGACGTCGGAAAATAGGCCAATGGTTGGTCTAAAAAAGTATGTCTGTGCCGCACTGTGTACATACGGAGCTATTACGTAACAGGAGTAACTGTGCACAGATTTAGAACCATTGTTGCATTTTATTTTACTGCTACGACGAGGCAAAACAACTCTTTCGTTTTTATTCAAGCTAATCCGTGCTACAGCATGTAGCTTGGGCTTCTGTTGAACCATCAGCACGACATCACAAATTTCACTGTTTAACTGTTTGCCTACGATACCCGTCTTTCTCATGGAGTTTTAGTAATTTCTTTATTAGGTAAGTTGCCACCGAATATTGTGTTTCTTACAATGTGTACATTGAACGACAACTTTTATTTACATTACCGACTCATAAATGAGTTTAGAACGATATATTGGAGCTAATCCAAATTGTAAAGAAAATTTTACTGTTTTGTGTTCCTTCCTGGTAATTAAAGTATCACATAGTATTTCAATCAATTAATATAATAGCTTTGAAATAAATAAGGTTACTTGTTGCGTCACCCAGTGAATGAGCTTTGCTTTGTTAAATCGAAGTTGGTTGTAGTTTTATTGGCTGTAGAAAACAATGCGAGTAGCAGTGGTTGAAGAAACCACAAAGTCGGAGTATTGTTTCCATTTTATAGGGTTCCTTAAGGTTCAAGTATTATTACTTGGTTTTATTACTATAGTAGGTTTGTTAATATTGCCACCGGTAAATGCTATGGTAGATCCATTATGCCCCGTAATATAAAATGTATGAAGTTTGGGTTTCCGGCAATGAAGCCGACAAAAGGACATGATCAGGCTGAAAACCAAGCCGCAAGCGAAGGAAAACTTGATAGAAAACCCCATGCCAACCCGTCTGGCCACCGTGGCACAGTAGGCTAATTACCCCATGTAATTGGAGGAGGCCGGACCCGGCAGTAGGAAGTTTATGGACTGGGCATCTACTACTACTCTAGTAGTTGTACTTCTATAACTATCACAGTCATAATCTATGGCCCCATGATGTCACTCGACTTGACTAATTGACCCATGACCCACCTGTCAATAATTGATGTCGAGTGTCGACATTCTTTTATTAAGCCTAATTATTCCATATTTCTGAGTAAACCTTTTTTAGGCATAACAATGTTATAACTTTAATATGATTTATTTTACAATGCCAACCATATACCGTTGTTTGTAGTTTAATAGTACTGTAGATAAAAGTTAAATTAAACCAAATTAAACGTAACTTTTTTTAGTTTCACCTAAGTGACAATAACAAAATAAGCAGTGCAGAAATCTTAGCACGATAGTTATCACGCAGATGATAAATGGATTCTTTTAAAAATAATTCCAGCTGAGTCCCATTCTTCTGTCGGTGATCATTTTATTTTGTGCCACTGTAATTGACTTAACTGCCCTTTTGTGCTGTTGTTGAATCATCTCAGTGTTCGTGATTATTTTGTACCCTCCTCGGCAGCAGTCTGTCTTTATCGCCTAGCTAACCGCAAGGCGGCTTATCATTTTAAGCGTACAGGCGCGTTTGTGCCTTTAATTATTACATTTTTGTAGAAGCAAAGCTTGCCTTGCACACATGCGTACTACTCTTTCTGACAACTGTACTGGCTGAAAATCGTTACCTTCTGTATTTTCATTCATGATATTGTGAAGATTTCTTATGTTTAATGGCGATTTTGCTGTCTGCATAATAAAGAATAATAATCATTTGATCTAAAAATAACATTTATTACTCATAACTACGAACGTATCTCCCTCGCCATTTTCCCAATTTCATTCATGTCGGCCCGGGTCTAGCCTGATACGGAGCGATTGCTGTTGGCCTTCCGCGCCCTATCTAGTGGGACGACCGGTAATTATAATGGTTAGACCAGCAGTCCGTTTTTACGCTACTGAATACGTATAATGACTGCCATAGATAGTGGGATGGCCACCGGAACCGATGGCTTACGTGCCAGCCGAGGGACGGAGGAGGTCACGTCACGTAACATCCAGCAGAGCCAGACTTTGCTTACCCTGCAGATAGAGTGCGTTTCGCTAATTTCAAATAGTTACTACTCATATCTATTACAAGATATACGAAGTATATTCAGTTGCTCCTCTGAGTTCCAAAACGAAGCACTGTATTTGCAAGTCGTGCATCATCGAAGCCTAATTCGCATGACGTCACAGCGTCAACTGTGAACAGGTGCGCTCCACTGACACACAAACACTACACAGCAGCTCATATTTTGGTAGTGTTTGCCTAGTCGATTCATAGCGCAAGGCAGTTAAATACAACCTATTTAGGAAAGCGTTGATTGTGGGACCGTCACCACCTGACTATAATAGGGACCAGTTTTATGGTGTTCGTTTGTCAATGTTATTTTATTTTGGTAATTTAATTTAGTTGCGGGAAATTTGAAGAAAGGTGCATTAGCAAGGGTTCCAACGTGTGTTAACATTTTAAATCAATATTAAAAAAATAATTATACGAGTAGTATATATTTCAACATGTAATTTAAATACGTTTACAAGTCAATAACTCAAATTATGTTTCGATCTTTATCTTTTCACCAAGTTTGATACTACTATTAATACTATATGCTCAGCTCATATATGACACACTACTGAGTCGGGCTTCCTCCAGTTACATGGAGGGTAATTGGCCTACTGTGGCACGCTGGCCAGACGGGTTGGCACAGGGTTTCATATCAAGTGTCGTATCCTTCTCTTGCGGCTAGGCAAAATAATAGAACAGATTTTAAGATCATTTTTGCAGAGTTTAAATATACACTTTGCATGTGAACATTAAAAGGTTTTCAAATCCTAATGTTAATGTTCTAAATTCAAATTAAACTTTCATAAGTTTCGTATTTTGTTTAACAATCATGAAAAGGGAAGTGTTTCGATTTTTGTGATGAGAAATATATTTGCTATTGTCAGGACAGTTTACCAAGATGGCGAGTATTGAGTAGCATATCTAGTTCCGTAAATGCGATCTACAGCGAAAAGTTTTTATCAGGCGTCGCGACTGAATCGTATTGGACTGGTTCCCATGATTCTTCTTTTTCTTTTTATATCCCATTTTAATCTCTTAAAAGTGAATTCCTTTGGGCAATTGCTATGGTTTACAATAATCTTTTGTCACTGAGCTTTAAGATATTTTAATGTTAGTATAAAGCGTACAACTATTATTCGAAAAGCATTTCTCGACATAAAACTAGACTACTTTGGTATGTTGCTTGAGCGTGGGTTACGAATAGCTTCTTAAGTTAGGAATAGCTAATAATTATCTACCTACATCCCATATTTTAACCGAAGGATTAAGGATTTTTGTGAACAGCTTAACGTACGAGTACACCACACTCATTTTAGTCAGAACAATTGCTTGAGACTGACACTTAATGCAGCACCTTTTTTGTTACTAGACAAATGAGCAGTTCATTTCATCGCAAAAATGGAAAATTAATTAGACGTAGCTGCGAATAAACAAGAAGTCATACAATTGTATGCTGACGGAAATAAAACGCGTCCCGTTTCAGTAGTCGTACTCAACGCTATAGTAAGGTTCATGAGCAATTAACTCCGTCGACGCTACATACGACTGCCAATTAGGCGATACACTTTAGTCTGTCGCCGACGGATACGAACTTGAATAGTCGTATATTTTTCTCGAAAAATATGTGAGAAAACTGGCAATGTTAAACTGACACTCAGTTGATTTTTGGAAGGCATACAACATTAAGTATATATACTCGTACATCGTTGTTGCTATCCGTGTGGTGTCGGATTAAGAGTACATGGTGTCACCACCCCATTCCCTCCTGAGGTGTCATAAGAGCCGGCAGAAGGAAATGTTCTAGCCGCAAGAGAAGGAAATTAAACGAAACCATGTGCCAACCCGTCGGGCGAGCGTTTTTTATTGATTGTGAGTTCTCGTAAGAATACAATTCACTAACAGTCCTCAGTACATTCAGAGCGTCCATAAAGAAGAGCGAGGACTGTACATGATAATTTTACAATAATACATAGCAACTATTTCATACATAGCAGAGTCGATTCAAATTAATAAATAGACTATTATTGCATTATAAATTATTCAAGAACAATTCTTAGTATTTTCGAAACGTTATCGTAGATATTTCCCGTTCCGCTATGACTTGCTAACCTTCAAGAAGCGTGCCTATTCTTTTCTTAAAGGTTGGCAACGCAGCTGTAGCTCCTTTGGTGCTGCCAAAGTGCATGGGCAGCGTTGATCATCACTTTCCATCAACTGACATACTCACACTTGCGCGTTTGCCTCATCCCTTCCAATCACTTTGCCAATCCACATCGGTTCTCTAATGAACGGAAACAATGATTGGCGTTTTGCTGCTCCTATAAGCCTGGAAACAAGCCTGTTTGAGTGGTCCGTTTATAATCATAGTTATGGTATTTGTACTGATAGTGATCGAAGGGGATCGATCTAAGGTGCGCGTGCGCCTCTTGAGTCAGCACCCACGTCGGATGCAAGCAGTGTATCGAGAACACTCATATTTTCTGTGATGGATGCGTCGACGTTAATGTCTAGCGGCCACAGAAGCTGCGATTCTTGATTTTCTGAAATATTTTTATATTTTTTTATATATTTAAAACAAATGATTTTTGACTTTTCTGATATTTATCATGCTTACCTACTATAAAAAGAAAGGTATATTATGTAATAATACCTTTCTTTTTATAGAAGCTTATCTGTTTATCTCAGTTATTGACGTGTGTTGATAAAGATTTAATGTAAAAATGTATAAGAACTTATACTGCCCCGCCGCACGCTGGGAAAAAAATGCGTGTTGTAAAAGTCAACAAACCCCAGCACGCTTGGTGGTAGGATCTAATGGTACCTACGCCCGGCTAGCTACCACCCTCGCGTCTAAGTCCGGCGCCAAGCAGTTTTACTGTGTTTCGTCGCGGGCATTTCCTTGAATTGCTTGCTCCATTCTAGACGCTGGCGTTGCTTTCCATCACGCAAACCTAGGGTCAAAGGCATTCAAGTCACTGATAAAGCAAACAAAAAGGTCATTAATAAATGTGTTTGCACTTAAAAGTATAGAAACAACTAAACGCAATTGATCTGGAGGTTAAGTGACGTCTGGCCCTGCTGGATGTTGGATGGGTATCCATCAGTAGTGTCTAGATAGAACCAGACCAAATCAGTCTCACATATCATTGGTAAACCTTAGTGCTTGCTAAATTGCTCTCGCTTTCTTGCGGTCAAAGCAGATGTAGATTGCATAGTTTCATGTATAATCGAGTTATTTTATATAATACTAGCGACCCGCCCCCGCTTCGCACGGGCGCAATGATGAAAATATAAAGTTATCAGTGTTTCTATACAATATTATGGATGTATTATACATAAAAACCTTCCTCTGAATCATTATATCTATTAAAGAAAACCGCATCAAAATCCGATACGTAGTTTCAAAGATTTAAGCATACATAGGGACGGACAGACGACAGCGACTTTGTTTTATACTATGTAGTGATATCATCTCTTGTTGGTAGTTATATAATTTCCTGATATAGATGTTAGTAAGAGTGAAACAATCTATGTCAGAGTACACTTTTTAGAGTTACCGGAAAATTGAAAAGAAATATTTATTTAGAAACAAACGCTACTCGATATTTTTACGTAGAATGTTGCTGCTATAATTTGTACATAGTCGCTGATTCCATGGCCCCAAGTTGGGTATAAAAACTCAATAGTGGAAATGAGTGCGTTTCGTCACGCTATTCGTAATAGAGTGTTAAGTAGAAATGCCATAAGCTCTACTATTGGCGACAGCGGTATTGCGTCGTTTAACTGTTACTTTATAGTAAATTTCGGCCAAATCGAAAATGTACAGGCTGATTTTATAATGCCACCTTTTTGATGATTTTTTAAGTGTTCGATTCGGATATCGATATTCATACTAGGCTATATTTTAGGCCTACGATGCCAATTTGAAATAAAATCTCCCGGTGTATCGTTACTGCTATTCGATTAGTAGGCAGTGTATAAAAACTACCTGTATGAAATGATGCAGTTCTCATGTTTACATTTTGTTTGAAGTTTTAATTCTTCGATTTATAAAGTACTACGATTTTTTCTTCAATCTTTTCTTTTTCCAATGTCATTAGAGTCGACACCAGCCTAACTTGATTTGACTAATTACCAATAATAATTGCAGCGATTGCCATACGCCCTCCCTCCCATCTAGCAGGACACCTGATAATTATATGGGCAGACCACCTGTCAGTTCTCACGCTACTAACCACGTGGCGCGACTGTCATAGAAGGTAGCGGAACCGACGGTTTTACCACCGAGGCACGGAGGCTATATTATCAACTGCTGATTCGGGCCTCCTTCAACTACATGGAGGGTCATTAGCGTAATGTTCCACGCTGGCCAGATGGGTTGACACAGGGTTTAGTACCAAGGTTTCCTTCTCTTGCGGCTAGGTTTTCGGCCTTGTCATTTCCTATTGCAGGTTCTTACGACACCCTCAGCATGGAATGGGGTAGTGACACAATGTATTCTAAATCCGTCACTACACGGAAACACCATCATCTAGCCGAGCCAAATTTTGCTTCAGATTTCTTCGGATCGATTGCATTACGCTACTCTGACAGGCTACAACGCACTGTGCGATATCCCAATAACTCCAAACCGGTATATATAACATCGCTGAAGTGTATAATATGTATTTAATAAATACCTTACATTAATATGAACATTACATTACTGCGATGCTCAAAATGCTATCAAACAAGCATTTAACATTTAGTATTCAGGTAGCTGAAGCCCGCTTTCAATTTTAGTTATGTCCAGCTTTAACTGCAATGCAGTCCGAACTGTCTGTCCGATTCCATGCGACGCGGAATGTAGGTTTCATTCACAACTTTTCTCATACATATTTTCAATATAGACAACCGTATCTATTTTGAATTTATAAATGAGTAAAGTAATGTTATTTAAATGAAAATATTTGCGAATTTTACTAGTATACATAATTAAATTATGAATACGTCTAACGTTTTAATGTATTCCTTGTAATAGGTTTGGAATCGTAATCGGTTTGGTTTTGGCTTGTACGTTTGGATTTAGATTACTAGATTACATCGTGTTGACACCCCGACTCCGTATGGGGTTGGGTTGGGTATTTTGCCATAAAACTTGAAATACGTGAACAAAACTATTTGTTGGAAGGTAAATTTGGGTATTTCGGACGAAATACTAGTTATGCACAATACATAAAAACTTTATAACAAAAAATACAAAATGACTTCTTAATCAACAAAAAGAAAATCTAAAAATAACCTTGAAATGGCCATTTGAAGTCCGTGCTAACTTAACATGATACCGACTTTAATAAGGATATGACCAAAGGAACCAACTTCATATCGTACATTTTATTTTATTATTTTCTTTAAGATTTTTGTTTTTTAAGATGTTTATAATTATTTGTTAAAAAGTGGTTTTGTATTACATCCCGGCCAAATAACTTTTTTAAATAATAATAAATTATTTGATATGTTTGGTTTTGTGTCTTGGTATTCAAATACAATACCAAAATGTTTGAAATTACCTATATAAAATTCACAAGCACATACATACACACAACCAGACACACAGGCACATAATCATAGTACAGTGATACGGCAACTACCAATACAGGTCTCTTACTATATTATTATAATGAGTCACGTACGCGACGCGGCGTACAATCGATTGGACATTTTAAATTGTTAGATTTTATTGGAAGTATCTTTTCTACTTTTGTTTGTGGTATTCATAGCATGATTATCAACTGCACTTATGTGTTACATATAATAGATATGTGAATACTATATGCTCACTGTTGATCGTAGTTCATAGTTGCGTAAAACGTAGTATCTTGCACGTATTTTTAGTATATTTGCACAGCTAGATGTACTGAGCTATTTAGCATGACTATTTAGTTAAACTATGATTGAGAGTGTCTATACATTGTAAAATTTGTACTATATTGGGTTGGACCTACAGCTAGTGGTTTACGATGTACTAAAATGGTAAGTGTGAGATTTTATTATATCTTTGTGCAGTATGTAACAATGGAAAGTAACATCTCACCATCAACGTTTAATTTTACAGAAAGTTATACCACGTATATGTATAATGTTGAATGAATGTCAAATTTAAGACATAGGGTTTATAGATATATCAATGTTAACGATTCAATGTTGTTACGTTCGCGTTATGTATTCGAAATGTACGAATCCTTTAGATGTAACTACTCAAGACTATGAATCTGATGTCGTATAAATATGGCGGAGCCTTTAGGCCTGATGTGCATACCCATGTGTGTGAACGTAGTTAGTAAATATCGGCTGACTGAGCAGCGTCCGTCGCAGGTTTCTACAATATTCGGTCAATAGAGTTGTTGCAATACCGACACATTCGCTGGCAGAATAATATTATAAATTGTTGGACAAAGGACTTATAATGTAATAAAGAAGACAGGCTCAAGAGTTCTACGATGCTTCCGCCGTCAAATTATGTGGGATCTCTCAATTTTAAGCCAAGCTAACTAAGTTTAGTAGTCATGGAAAATCTGTCAATATCGTCACAGTACTATTTTGTTTTATTTAAGGGATTTTAGGCGGGCCGGCCGGCGCTTTAGATTGGCGTTATTAAATGTTTCCGGCCGTGTGGCGACGCATTTAATATACACAATGTCACAAGCCCATACCATCCTGAGGGTGTCGTAAGAGGCGACTATAGGAACGCACGAGGCAGATTACCTAGCTGCTATAGAAGGAAAACTTGAAACAAACCCTGTGTCGATCCGTTTTGCCAGCGTAGTACATAGGCTAATTTCCGTCCATGAATATGTAGGAGGCCCGACTCGGTAGTGGGCCATTTATGGAATGAACCGACGATTAAATGTATGTCAATGTATGTGATAGATCCGAGCTTAGCCAAGGAATCGTGGTGAATGAAACGCACTACATGCTAGAAATATGAATACAAAATCTCATGCTATTTTCTTACAAGCCTAAGCAAAGATATGTATAGCAAACCACTGTACAGTAAAGTATTGCTCTCTAACTAATCTAGATCACCAGCTACACCTACGACTTTGCAATATAAGCTGGATCTTTTCACGCCATTCCCGGAACTGTCACGTAATCAGGACGAATAACGGACGTATTTTCACAACACGCTCCCCAGAAACCGGCTGCGATGCTGATCTATTTTGCAACAGATAGAACCAATAAATTGCAAATTGAATGTTTCTCAACCTGAAGCGGTGCACCAGTAGAATAAGATATACCTACATTTAATAGTACTGTTAAGATATTTCACATTCCATCAGTATTCCACTGTCGCTTGTATAGATTATTGTCCTACGCCACGTATGATAACTAGGAGATATACATATTAATTATCACTATCACTATCACTACTTAGTATAAAACAAAGTCGCTGTCGTCTGTCCGTCCCTATGTATGCTTAAATCTTTAAAACTACGCAACGGATTTTGAAGCGGTTTTTTTAATATATAGAGTGATTCAAGAGGAAGGTTTTTAAATATAATACATCTATAATATTGTAGAGAGACACTGATACATTTAGAGTTTCATCATTGCACCCGTGCGAAGCCGGGGCGGGTAGCTAGTTAAATAATAATTATGGAATATACAATACCCAAAGTCAGTATTTTGCTCTGCATTCTCATTTCTCATCACTTATTGATCACTCATCGTGTTTATTTGTGTACAAATAAACACTGTATTTGTTAAAAACTGACCGTTTGGTGACGGATTTAGAATACATTGTGTCAACCCCATTCCATCCTAAGAGTGTCGTAACTATAGGAAATGACAAGGCCGAAACCCTAGCCGCAAGAGAAAGAAAACTTGATACGAAACCCTGTGCCAACCTGTCTGACCAGCGTGGTACTGTAGACTAATTTTCCTCCATATAATTGGAGGAGGCCCGCCGTAGCAGTTTTACTACTACTACTCATCCCATACATGAGCCCAACATACATACATACAGATGACCGTGATCCCTTACATGACCCAATGATTTTTTATTAATTTGGCTTATGCTCTTACCTCCCATAATTTGTTACTTAAGGTGGATGTTCCAGGGTAGCCCGCGAAATTCAAATTTTCTTACGTTTTTTGTAATTTGCAGGTCAGTGCTAGGTTGTATGTTGATCAAAATGTTATTCGCGGCTGTAAGACGTATGTAGTTATAGAATTATAATCATCAAAATCATCAATACAACCCTCCAAACTCATAAAGGTGCAAGAAAAACTTTTTCAACGTCAAAGTCATTCTTGCACCTTTATGAGCTTGGAGGGTTGTATTGATGAGTTTGATGATTATAACTCTGTAACTACATACGTCTTACAGCCGCGAATCAAATGTTCATCATCATACAACCTAGCACTGCCCTGCAAATTGCAAAAAACGTAAGAAAATTTGAATTTCGCGGACTACCCTGGAACATCCACCTTAACAGGGACACTCTGGCACGGCGTAATAGTAAATGATGTGATTGATTTCTCAAAAATGGAGGTTAGATTCATGGCTAGCAATAATGATTTATCAACGATAATGCGGCTCTAGTTTTCATTGAAATTGAGCTCCAGACTAGCGATTTCGGACATCCACACACTTAAAAAAAAACACCATTGTTTATTCTTAATATCTATACATCTATACAAATAAATAAAATTGGAGTGTCTGTTTGTAATAATAAAATAACCACTTTTTACTAAATCCGTAAGTATGTATACACAGTATATAGAACGAAATAACTTTTTTCTTAATTTTTGTCTTTCTGTCTGTTTGTTCCGGCTAATCTCTGGAACAGCTAGACCGATTTAAACGGGCCTTTCACTGTTAGGTAGCTAATTATATAAGGAGTAACTTAGGCTACTTTTTTAGACTAGCTTTGCCCCGCGGCGTCACCCACATTACGACAATAAGTTAGCGCGGGTGAAACCGCAGGGCGCAGCTAGTATGTATATAAATTACGGAGTTTTGGAGTCAGGAATTAACTCCAAAACTACGCAACCAATTTTAATCCAATTCGCACACTGTGTACTCATCCAACTTGAAAGGTAAGATTCATCATAATTTAGTCGCAATATTATTTTAATGAAAATTAGTTGTCTATTATCTGACAGTCACAATTATATGTTAGCTCCAAACGATTCCAACAGACGGCAATATCTGTTGACTGGATTGAGTAAATATTCAATAGATGGCGCTATGTTAAAAGTTAAAATTAATGTTAATGTTAAATATAATATAACAAAAACCTTAGCAACAGAAGCGCGTGGCCGTGTCTGCTAGTAGTAAAATAATAAAAGCGTATTACTAATAGACGCACGGCTGTACTAAATGAATTTTGGTTGATGATGTACAAAAAGCCTTTTAAAAACTATTCGTATTTATTTTACTCCACATTGTAGAGTTTAAAAAATGTAACTACTTGCCAAATACTCAATTGAATAATATAATCTAAATGGAGCTCGTAACTAAAACACCTGGACTCCGAACAATGCGTGGCCTTCAGAAACCAGCAAAACAACTCGTTTCTACTGTATTCTGTACAAAGCCGAATTATTCCACTCGAAATATCAACACTGTAGAAATACTTGTACATGGTTAGCCGTGCTAAAATTTATACGAAATATAATTAAATGGTAGGGGTGCCATTCTCAAATTGGATGGTTCACTGTAAGTATATGTAGATCTCGTTTTCATGATTTTTTATTTACACAAAGACATAATTATGTCGTTGTAGACTTAATTACCCACTGTTGAGTCGGGCCTCATCCAGTTACATGGAGGGTATTTAGCCAAGGATTCCTATCCAGTTTTCCTTCTCATGCGGCAAGGTTATCTGCCTTGACATTTCCTTTTGTCGGCTCTCGACCCTTAGGGTCGAATGGGGTGGTGACACTACGCATTCAAAATCCGTCACCACACGGACAGCATAGCAGAATCATTTTCATGAATTGTTAATTTTCTTAGCACTTTTTGTAACCAACATCTATTTTATAGAAAATTATAGTGATAAGTAATCTTAAATCTTAGTCGAATAAAAAGTGGAAATAAAGAAAATGACCTAGGTTAAAGCTATCTAGAAGCTAATGATAAAGCCGTTTATATTTATTCATATTTTATGTACCGAAATATATAAAATCACTTGAGGTGTAGAATTTGTCGTCATACTTCTAAAATGTTAATTGCACGTCCGAGCTCAGCAGATTATAAATTATTCGCATCAATATGCGGCGACATGGCCACTTGTGTATGAAATTAATTAAGCGGTTCATGTATCACTTAATTTCACCTTCGGTGAACACGCGTCTCGTTTATTAGTCTACTAGATAAATACTTACTCATAAATAATAATACTTACTTATAATTACTTTGCTATGGAAGAGCGGGGCCTCCTAACACAGGCAAATATTGCTTAAAATGAGTCCCCAAACACAATTACCCACTTGTTGTAACAAATTATTGAATAAAACATTTTGAATTAGAATTTTTGAAATAAGTGTATTATTCTATACTAAATGTTGCTACCGGTTTGGTCTGCTTTAATCGAAACAAATAATGATTTTTATTTATTTTTAGATTTATTTTTAGATTATTACACATTGAAATTAAACACTTTTTAACGGATTTATCTCGTGTATATTACATTGTTTGATTCCCGAAAGTTTCATTTTAGATACAGCATACTTTCTGTAACTATCTGTGGTTATTATAAAGATAGTATCACAAAAACGTATACTTGAAAAGAGACGGGCTTGGAAGCGGAACGCTTATATCAGAAATTTTCGATAGGCTATTTTATATATACGTATAAGCCTTCGCTTCGTATGGCTATATAATTTTGTAACACATTACGTCTTCTAAATTCGTCACCACGTAGACATATCCTCATATTAGTCTAGTTCTCACCTTCATAGAGTGCTCCTGCGAGAAACCACACCCAGTTACGCTCCAGCAGTCAGGAAACCCACATCCGCCAAACGGAGCAAGTAACATTGTTTACGATATAATGGATCCGCGCGAAACCATAAACAGCACTACGGGACCATAGCAACCATATCAACGCATATTTAGCATTATATTTAGGCGCTCCAGAGACGCGTTCGATTCGCAAAGGTGAAAAGTAAATGGTCTCTTATCAATGATCACTACATAGTATAAAACAAAGTCGCATTCTTCTGTCCGTCCCTATGTATGCATACATCTTTAAAACTACGCAACGGATTTTGAAGCGGTTTTTTTAGTAGATAGAGCGATTCAAGGGGAAGGTTTATATGTATAACCCACCCCCGCTTTGCACGGGCGAAGCCGGGGCGGGCCACTAGTATCTATATATATTAACAACTATAAAAGTAACAATCTGAGGGCGCATTGCAATGGCGGTATCAAAGGTAGTCGAGCGCTACCGCGCCATCTCTTGTCCAAGCAGCTCAGGGACATAGTCCCTTGTACGTTAAACTAGAGCTCCAATTTTCGGTGAAATAATCTAATCGCATATTGGAGAATTTCCCTTCCGCTATTTATATCCAACATGGAGTATTTAGCGAAACACAAGTGACAACTTTGTTCTAACTGTTTTAAGAGCGGATGATAAAAAACCTAAATCGAAGCCGATTTATCCGTTTCGTATCGTAACATAGACGCAGACAGTGGCGCATGCTACGGACATAAAACCCCTGTACCCATTACGAAAGGATCCATCGTGAACATCACACCCACTGTTGAAGTGTGCCTCCTCTAACTACAAGGAGGTAGATTAACCTGCTGTGCAAGCTCGCTAGCGGGCTTGGTACATGGTTTCGTATCAAGGTTTTCTTCTCTTGCGGTTATCAGGCTTGTTACTTCCTTTAGTTTACTCTTGCAACACTCGCAGGATGGAATGGGATTTGGTGGTATAGAATAAATAGAAAAATAATTTATACACAGAACTATCGCTCAATTCGGAGAGCTTTAGAGTTGTTACAACTTGTTTAAGTTACAAATATGCTGACAGACAAATTCAAATTTTTAAATAAATATTTCTTCATATAACTTGATTTATGACAAAAGTTATCTTAGACTAATGCGAATTAGTTACATTCCGTTGCACGCAGTTATTCCTGCTGTCTGCAAAATTAAATGTCAACGACACTCACCAAAAATGGCTTCATATGGGTTTGGAGGCAGTCTTTTAGAATGGTTCAAATCATATTTGTACAATAGAACTCAATTTGTAGCTGTCAAAGGTTTCAACTCTGATACTTACGTAGTGCCTTCAGGAGTACCTCAAGGCTGTGTTTTGGGACCCTGGCTATTTAACATGTTCATTAATGACATAATATCATCTATAAAACACTGTAACGCTTACCTTTATGCAGACGACTTGAAACTATCTAAGACAATAAAAAGTCATGTAGATTGTGACCTACTACAGAATGACCTTGATGCCGTTTCTAATTGGTGTACTACTAACCACATGTCGCTTAATACCAATAAATGTAAATTGATAATATTCACACGTAATCTTCATACCATTAATTCATCTTTCAATATAAACGGGTCACCACTTCATGAAGAATCGATTACACGAGATTTGGGCGTCCTTTTTGACTCTAAATTAACATTCATACCACACATTGATAACATCATTAAAAAATCTTTAGGAATGCTCGGTTTTATAATCCGTAATGGTAAACATTTTCGCAATTCGAATACAAAAATAGCCATATATAACGCTTACGTTCGCAGCATTGTTGAATATTGTAGTGTAGTGTGGTCTCCTACCTATAATGTCCACAAACTGCGAATAGAACGCATACAGAAGAGATTCGTTAGACATCTCGCATTTTCTACTGGGCTAATTAAACAGCTTCCTACGTACTTAAATAAACTGGAACACTTTAAAATGGACAGCCTGTCTGTAAGGAGACAACTTCACGATATGATGTTCCTCTTTAAAATATTAAGAAATAATTTTGATTGCCCTGCTCTGCTACAATATATTTACTTGCGTGTGCCGAAGCATATACCTCGTCACGCAGATGCCTTTGGATTACTATACACTCCACCTGCAAAAACAAATCTTAAGCAGTTCGCTGCTATGTCCAGACTACCTAGACTTCACAATTCTTTGGGTCATAAAGTGGATGTTTTTCAATCCGATCTTCACAACTTTAAAAAAGACGTATTAGAAGTGTTGAGAGTACATAATAGCAAAATTTATTAACAATGTAGATTTCGGCTTATAGTAAATTTGTTTTCATTTTATATAATAATCCGTTTTTAATTATTCTGTATAGGGTTACTTGTCATTTTTTAGTGCATGCTGTGGCACCTTAATCTGTTGTACATTTAGATTTTATGACTGTTGAATATGTATTAGGTTTTTATTTATTTAAATGTAACAACAACTGGTTGTCCTTAATAAATAAATAAATAAACTGTCGTTTTCGGGAGCCAAATCCTCCTTTTCTACTGTTTCCGTCTTATCGTGCTTATAGTACGCACTCTAACCTCGCACCTTTAATTGCTCTCTGAAAAGAATACCTTGACATATTTTTTTCTGAGTAATGAATAATAATTTTGCTGGGTAAGCTTTTTATGACAAGTATTTTTTAATTATACTATGATGTGTCTCACGCAAGCTATTAAAAACTACTAGCGACCCACCCTGGCTTCCCACGGTATTAGAATATATTTTTTTGTGAATTTCACCCGTATATTTTAATAGTTCATCTTAGATCATAAAAATCGGTCGAGCTGTTCGTGAGTGATGTAACTACAAAACCCCAATAGTCATCCTAAGTGAGGACTTTGAGCATAATCGAAAGACGCAATTCTGTGTATAAATTATGTTTCTATCTTGAAGTACTCATTTTTAATAAGAACAAGCTTCGTTATTGGCTTTCCGTAATGATTATTTCCTTTTATTACTTTTTTCTCTCCGTCAGTTGGAAGCCTTAGTTAGTTTAGTTAGTTAGAATAGACTTAGTAAAAATTCCATATAGGCACTCTAAATTAAGCAGACAATATCCATATTAGATCAAGTCTTTCGTTATGGCTATACGTTGTTTGTTACACCCTGTTTAACGAAGGTACATACTTAGTAGTTTATGTATTATTTATCCTTACAATGTTGCAATGAAGCTTATACTAGTAGTTTATGTATTATTTATCCTTACAATGTTGCAATGAAGCTTTCCTGTGTTTTTGGATCATTGTAATTAGGTAGTGTAATAGGTCCGGTAAGATGAGCCCTGTGTTCGCTTAGGAAGCCATACTAACGGAACAGACTGCACAATTGTCTGTAACAGACTTGGGGGAGATCTGTATATATTCCTGTAGCAGACGAGTCAAAACTTTCATAGTAGGTCTATGCCTCGTACTCGTGTGAATACGGGATGGTTACAAAAAAATAATAGAAAGAAATCAACGTATAAAAAATAGTCCAAATGTAATTGTAGCGATAAAAAAATATTGTAATTATACCTTATTTAAACGTTAAAGACCGTTATCAGTTAAATATCTGATATTTTTTCACTACTTTAACTCCTTGAGTATGTAGTTAAACATAAATTTCGTTTTTTATTTGTCCATACTTAGCACAACTTCTCTTTGTGTAAGTTAATTTTACGTGACATAAGCGTATCATAGCGCGGCTGCTCTTTGTACAACCTTTTTTACATTGTACTCTTGTGATTTCAGGGCATAAAATATGGAAATTAGTGCCCAGTAAAACCTACCCACTTAAACCAATGACGTCGTTGACTGCATCTTTAGGGCTACGGATTTTGCTCCTCAGTGAGGGAGTACGCCCCGCGACTTTGACGACTTCGCCCGCTCCGCTTAGTGACTCCCAGATCTCTTTTGCCCTGTTTGAACAATCTGTGGCTAATCCAATTTCCACGTGAAAGCAAAAGTGTTTTATGATTTGAACTTACTCAATAATCTCTTAATTTACAAGACTAAAAAGTGTAAATTGAAGGGCATCCTCTTCCAGTGAACTTAACACGTCGTGTATTGATTAACACTCGTTTTTGTCCCATTTGCACTCACCGCCCCATCACGTTTTTCGTTGGGGTCCCGCAGAATATCCTCATTGATAAATGTCCTATTATATAGGTACTCTTTACGTATATAAACTAAATTCCGATAGACAGTTACAACTTTGATATTTTGTTGACGTTAATGAATGCTATCGCCGAAATACAAGAAATACCCAGTGTATGTCATTAATTATAAAACTTGTTATAAATTAGGAAAATTATATGAATTTTGCGGAAGTATTCTATAGAAAATTTCTAATTGTCATTGCCTTTTTATATAATAATAATAAATAATAAAGCCTTTATTGCTGTTACATAGGTAATTTTACAGTAAATTTTAAAAATAAACTTGATATTATTAAACTAAAAAAACTTAAAATCTAATCTTAATTCTGTTGGTCTTCCATATTCACAGATTGTCTTTCGACAAAGGCCTCCTCCAAGGATTTCCACTTGTTTCTGTCTTGTGCTGTTCTTATCCATTCTGGACCTGCTGTTCTCTTAATATCGTCTTCCCATCGCTTAGGTTGTCTTCCTCTGTTTCTTGTGCTTCCTCGCGCGTACCATTCTGTTATTATTTTGGTCCATTATTCTTTCTTTTCTCTCGCCATATGCCCAGTCCAGCGCCACCTCATTTTTCTGCATGTGGATTGCGCTTTCCTGAACTTAGTCTTTTCTTTTATTCCTTTCAATGGCACTTTATCGCTTCTTCTTATTCCCAATACGCTTCTTTCTATCCCATTCTGACAAATATTTATTTTATTTTGTTGTTGATCGGTTAAGGCCCACGTTTGACATGCATATGTTAGACATGGTAGTATGCAGACATTGAATACCTTCCGCTTCTCCGCCATTGTCATCTCTTTATTTTTCATAATTTCACTCAGTGACCAAAATCTCTTCCATGTATTCGCTATTCTTCTTTCAATTTCTTTCTGTATGTTTCCTGTTGATGATACTAATTGACCCAAATATATGTACTCATTGACGTATTCTAATTGTTGGTCGTTTATTTTGATATCGTCTAATAATGGAGAGTTGCTCATCAATTTTGTCTTCGCTATATTCATTGTCAGACCTGCATTTGCACTTTCGTCTGCTAGTTGTTGCAGCATTTTTTCCAGGATCTTTGGGCATTCCGCGAAAAGTATTAAATCATCGGCGAATCTCAAATGGCTTAATTTCTCGCCTTTTTATATATAATGTACTAAATAGAAGGTCAATAAATATCGAAATGTATGTACTCAGTTCATTAAGTCCAATGTAGACTACATCATACTCAAATAAGACTTGTGACTCATAACTGGTTTCAAAATTCGAACTGATTAAACAGTAGTAGCGAATGACGACTGAAGTTTTATTGATAAAAATCACTATTACACCTGAATGATGATCTATTAAGGCACGGCTAAACCGTCAGCGCACACTAAACGACCAGCATCGGTCAGCAAACCGTCTAAAGGAAATAAAAGCTGTAAAACCTAGTTTCTACTGAACCCGTATTGAGGTTGTATAAATCTGACTTAGCCTATCTTATGCTGTTAGCTGCCGTTCGGGCCCTACGGCTGATCTAATGCGATAAGGATGGGATGACACACAGGTAACAACTTGTGATACCGTTTGACTACTTTTGAATCACGTATAGGCCTGCAGGGATATTTTATTCATTTAAATCTGAAATGATACAAAATTTGTATGAACAATAAGAGAACTGACGTAAAGAGGCAGTGTGGATTTTGTTTCATACATTTTATCCATAGACAAGACGCCGGTAATATTAACACATTGGCATAAGAATTATTGTAATTACACCACTCTTTAGTTATTTACATGCATTAATTTAGAACCGCAGTTACCGACATAGCCCACAGGATTGCCAAACTTAAGGGGTAGTGGGCAGGGTACATAGTTAACCGGACGGACGGCCAATGGGGCAGAAATTCCTCGAGGGGGAACTGCGTTTTGGAAAGCGCAGTGCTGGTAGGCTCAGGACCGGCCTTCGTGGAAATCCTCGGGGGCGGCCTATTTCCAGCAGAGGACGCTTTTAGGCTGTATAGTCGAGGATGCATCGTTTTCCGGCTAAATAAACTATACACATCAAATAGTCTAAGCAATGTGCTTCGCGAGTGAAGACTGATGATCGTTGGCAAACTTAAAGTTTATAAAATTAAATAGTTAAATTAAGTTAAAATTAAATAATAAATAGTTAAATTTGCCATAGAACATTAATAACGAATTAATCAACACGCACACTACAGCGCATTGGACACACACACACAAACATGATCACGATGAATGTCTTTCCAACTTAATGATAGTTACCATTTTAGACTACGCAAGTTTGGCAATGCAGGTATTATTCTCGAATTTAGACAAGAGGGCGATCTCTAGTACAATATAAATAAACAAATACATCTTACTAATATTATAAACGTGAAAGTTTGTAAGTATGGATGGATGGATGGATGGATGGATGGATGGATGTTTGTTACTCTTTCACGTAAAAACTACTGAATGGATTTTAATGAAACTTTACAATAATATAGCTTATACATCAGAATAACACATAGGCTACAAGTTATAAAGATATTATGTGAATTACAACAATATAAACAAGTCGAATTCAAAATTTCTAATTGTCAAATTTTCGACCATATTAAACTATAGACAACATAACGTTTCGCTGTCAGTTGCGTTTTGATAAAGTAGGTTTTATACGGACGGGATAAAAATCTCAGGTATTCTATGTCCAACTTTCTTTTTGTTTTAAATATATATAATGCGGAACAAAGTTCGCCGGGTCAGCTAGTTGAACATATGTTCACTTGGCAAGCCGACTGCTATATTTGCGATTAACAGCGGTGGTACGATATGTTATTAGCGTATCTACGCGGGGTGCATTTAGGAAGGTCAGATTCTAACAGTCGGATTTATAAACTCACTAGCTGCGATGTGCGGTTTCACTTGCGTGCTGTTAGAAAATTGTGTTAATTATGATAGAAAGTACCATTTTTGATTGTTATTATGGTTCATTTTGGTGATAATCGGTTACACATAAAATATAGATAGAGCGGTTTTTGCAACGCACACGCCAGAATAGCTTGCAGATGGCAGATTTTTTCCTACTTACTTGACCCTTATCGTTAGATTTTGGATAATTCACACCATAGTTTTTTATAAGTATCACTATCACTACTTAGTATAAAACAAAGTCGCTGACGTCTGTCTGTCCCTATGTATGCTTAAATCTTCAAAACTACGCAACGGATTTTGAAGCGGTTTTTTTAGTAGATAGAGTGATTTAAGAGGAAGGTCTATATGTATAATACATCCATAATATTGTAGAGAAACACTGATAAATTTAGAGGTTCATCATTGCACGCGTGCGAAGCCGGGGCGGGTCGCTAGTATTTAATAAATAAAAAAATATTATGTGTCATTTTGATGTGTAAGCTATATTATTGTAAAGTTTAATCAAAATCCATTATGTAGGTTTTGATGAAACTTGAACTATTCAATAATTAAAAACAAACATACGCCCATACAAACTTTCGCGTTTATTAGTAGGGTTTAGCATTATGATCACTTTCATTTATCGTTGTAGTAAGTTTCGCAATTTACCAACGTTTAACCAATCAACGTAGATGATGGTCCACGACGTGTAGAGATGTAGTTTTGTCTTTGACAATTTAAATTCCCCCGCTTGATATTTACTCTATTTTTAGTCAGTAGTCTAGTAGCCTTTGAGTTTCTAAATAAAATGGAACGGTCTATCTGTTGCACGTTTGCGTCAAAGGCTCGGCAAGTTCTGTCATAATTTAATTTGCCGCTCCTGTATTGGTTCGCGCGTTCCGGGAACGCCGTGTTGCAAAGGTTGTCGATCGCTGTTAGCAACTTAATTTAATTTGTCTACTATACGTGCAGTTTTATTAAATAACGGTGATAAAAAAAATCATCAGCATCATAATAATAATTTCAAACTCAAACTCAACTCAAATCATTTATTTCAATTGAACCTATTTACTGGTGTTTTTGAAAAGTCAAAAGTGAAGTTAGGAATCTAGTTGCATGTTCCAAAAAAGTAGATCCTATGGAGAAGAACAGGCAAGAAACTCCATGGACACTTTCAGCCAAAAGACCCCCACTGCTGGGCATAGGCCTCCCCCAAGGATTTTCACGAAGATCGGTCGTGTGCCGCCTGCATCCATGGTTTTTCGACAATCTTAACCAGGCTGTTGGTCCTCTGTGTGAGAC